>CM050169.1:124070467-124576014 GCA_027410445.1 Discoglossus pictus | reverse complement strand
CTAACCCTAACACCTAACCCTAACCCCCCTCACACTTTTCCTTAACACCCCTCACCCTAACACCTATCCCTAACACCCCTCACCCTAACCCTAACACCCCTCACACTTATCCCTAACACCCCTCACCCTAACCCTAACACCCCTCACACTTATCCCTAACACCTATCCCTAACACCCCTCACCCTAACCCTAACACCCCTCACATTTATCCCTAACACCTAACCCTAACACCCCTCACACTAATCCCTAACACCCCTCACCCTAACCCTAACACCCCTCAAACTTATCCCTAAGACCTAACACCCCTCACACTTATTCCTAACATGCCTCACCCTAACACCCCTTACCCTTATCCCTAACACCCCTCACCCTAACACCCCTCACACTTAGCCCTAACAACCCTCACCCTAACACTTAACCCCCTCACCCTTATCCCCAACACCCCTAACCCTAACACCCCTCACACTTATCCCTGTGTCTCTTCCCCCCCTTATCATCAAGGGAGGGGGGAGGATGATGGGGGATGAGACACAGGGGAGGGCGATGAGGAAGGGGGCAAAGAGACACAGGGGAGGATGATGAGGGAGGGGGGGAAGAGACAAAGGGGAAGATGATGAGGGAGGGGTAAAAGAGACACAGGGGGGATGATGAGGGAGGGGGGTAGGAGACACAGGGGAGGATGATGAGGGAGGGGGTAAAGAGATACAGGGGAGGATGATGAGGGAGGTGGGAAGATGATGAGGGAGAGGGGATGAGACACAGGGGAGGAGGGTTATGAGGAAGGGGGGAAAGAGACACAGGGGAGGATGATGAGGGAGAGGGGGAAGAGACACAGGGGAGGATGATGAGGGAGGTGGGAGGATGATGAGGGAGGGGGGATGAGACACAGGGGAGGGTGATGAGGAAGGGGGCAAAGAGACACAGGGGAGGATGATGAGGGAGGGGGGAAGAGACAAAGGGGAAGATGATGAGAGAGGGGGGAAAAGAGACACAGGGGAGGATGATGAGGGAGGGGGGAAAGAGACACAGGGAGGATGATGAGGGAGGAGGGAAACAGACACGGGGGAGGATGATGAGGGTGGGGGTAAAGAGATCCAGGGGAGGATGATGAGGGAGGTGGGAGGATGATGAGGGAGGGGGGATGAGACACAGGGGAGGGTGATGAGGAAGGGGGGGAAAGAGACACAGGGTAGGATGATGAGGGAGGGGGGGGAAGAGACACAGGGGAGGATGATGAGGGAGGGGGGTAAAGAGATACAGGGGAGGATGATGAGGATGATATAACTTCTGCAAGTGCACAGTGCCACTCATATCTGTTATCACAGTAGCTTGCACGCATAGTACCAATCTGTCAAAACCTGTAATGATGAATGAGGTCTAGAGTAGCCTGGTTCCCTTATCCTCTACAGGTTGAGACCTAATGTTTGGGTGACTCCAGACCAACACATGAGTACAAGCAGCACACAAACTCAAAGCCGCCATCCTCCTCCTGGTCCAGCATCATCAGCCACATCAACCACTGCTGTCCTCCTTACCCCCTCTCAACCATCCACCACTCCGTCTCTCGCCTTGAACAGTTCCTGCTCCTCTGCCCATAGTCAGGTGCCTGTAAAGGACATGTTTGAGCGTAAGAAGCTAATGTCACAAAGTGCCCCAAAATTGAAGTGATACGACCAACAAAGCATCTTTTTCCATCTCCCGGTTCTAAAAATCCAGGCCTTATACATGCCCCCTGATAAGTGACGTAACAAGTATTAAACTGATAAGAGTAGTACTTACAAACACGCCACTCCTATCTGGTGGCACCTTTGATTGCACGTGCCGTGCCCCAAAATTGAAGTGATACGACCAACAAAGCATCTTTTTCCATCTCCCGGTTCTAAAAATCCAGGCCTTATACACGCCCCCTGATAGGTGACGTAACAAGTATTAAACTGATAAGAGTAGTACTTACAAACACGCCACTCCTATCTGGTGGCACCTTTGATTGCACGTGCCGTGCCCCAAAATTGTAGTGATACGACCAACAAAGCATCTTTTTCCATCTCCCGGTTCTAAAAATCCAGGCCTTATACATGCCCCCTGATAGGTGACGTAACAAGTATTAAACTGATAAGAGTAGTACTTACAAACACGCCACTCCTATCTGGTGGCACCTTTGATTGCACGTACCGTGCCCCAAAATTGAAGTGATACGACCAACAAAGCATCTTTTTCCATCTCCCGGTTCTAAAAATCCAGGCCTTATACATGCCCCCTGATAGGTGACATAACAAGTATTAAACTGATAAGAGTAGTACTTACAAACACGCCACTCCTATCTGGTGGCACCTTTGATTGCACGTGCCATGCCCCAAAATTGAAGTGATGCGACCAACAAAGCATCTTTTTCCATCTCCCGATTCTAAAAATCCAGGCCTTATACACGCCCCCTAATAGGTGACGTAACAAGTATTAAACTGATAAGAGTAGTACTTACAAACACGCCACTCCTATCTGGTGGCACCTTTGATTGCACGTGCCGTGCCCCAAAATTGAAGTGATACGACCAACAAAGCATCTTTTTCCATCTCCCGGTTCTAAAAATCCAGGCCTTATACACGCCCCCTAATAGGTGAAGTAACAAGTATTAAACTGATAAGAGTAGTACTTACAAACACGCCACTCCTATCTGGTGGCACCTTTGATTGCACGTGCCGTGCCCCAAAATTGAAGTGATACGACCAACAAAGCATCTTTTTCCATCTCCCAGTTCTAAAAATCCAGGCTTTATACACGCCCCCTGATAGTTGACGTAACAAGTATTAAACTGATAAGAGTAGTACTTACAAACACGCCACTCCTATCTGGTGGCACCTTTGATTGCACGTGCCGTGCCCCAAAATTGAAGTGATACGACCAACAAAGCATCTTTTTCATCTCCCGGTTCTAAAAATCCAGGCCTTATACATGCCCCCTGATAAGTGACGTAACAAGTATTAAAACTGATAAGAGTAGTACTTACAAACACGCCACTCCTATCTGGTGGCACCTTTGATTGCACGTGCCATGCCCCAAAATTGAAGTGATACGACCAACAAAGCATCTTTTTCCATCTCCCGGTTCTAAAAATCCAGGCATTATACACGCCCCCTGATAGGTGACGTAACAAGTATTAAACTGATAAGAGTAGTACTTACAAACACGCCACTCCTATCTGGTGGCACCTTTGATTGCACGTGCCGTGCCCCAAAATTGTAGTGATACGACCAACAAAGCATCTTTTTCCATCTCCCGGTTCTAAAAATCCAGGCCTTATACATGCCCCCTGATAGGTGACGTAACAAGTATTAAACTGATAAGAGTAGTACTTACAAACACGCCACTCCTATCTGGTGGCACCTTTGATTGCACGTACCGTGCCCCAAAATTGAAGTGATACGACCAACAAAGCATCTTTTTCCATCTCCCGGGTTCTAAAAATCCAGGCCTTATACACGCCCCCTGATAGGTGACGTAACAAGTATTAAACTGATAAGAGTAGTACTTACAAACACGCCACTCCTATCTGGTGGCACCTTTGATTGCACGTGCCATGCCCCAAAATTGAAGTGATACGACCAACAAAGCATCTTTTTCCATGTCCTGGTTCTAAAAATCCAGGCCTTATACACGCCCCCTGATAGGTGACGTAACAAGTATTAAACTGATAAGAGTAGTACTTACAAACACGCCACTCCTATCTGGTGGCACCTTTGATTGCACGTGCCGTGCCCCAAAATTCAAGTGATACGACCAACAAAGCATCTTTTTCATCTCCCGGTTCTAAAAATCCAGGCCTTATACACGCTCCCTGATAGGTGCTGTAACAGGTACTAAACTGATAAGAATAGTACTACTTAACACACCTTATAATAATGCAGAGAGAGGCAACGCAGTGAGAGGAGTCTGAAGAAGAGGAGTCAGAGGAGGAAGGTGGCTTTGAGGAGATGGAAGACCAAACACAGCAGGCGTCCCAGGGGGCTTGTTGTCACCTTTCGGGGACCCTTGGTGGCTGGGTGGAGGAAGAGACATTCAATGACATCAGTGAGGACAAGGAACGGGACATGGCTAGCTTGGTATCCAACCTTGTGCAAATGGGGGGTTTGCAGTTGTGCAAATGGACTGTTTGCGGTTGTTTGCGGTGCGTTAAAAAGGGAGTTTGGTCTGTCACTGTGAAGCGGGTGTAACCCTTACACTACCTGATCGATACAACATCATACCTGATGTTTTAAAGCATGTTATTCCAAACAATTTAGGAATGTTAGGTGATTTATGCCCTTTATGGCTTAAAACCAGACTCTGCATCAACTATGTAATTTTCTGTGGGAGTTTTGCCATGGATCCCCCTCCGGCATGCCACAGTGCAGGTGTTAGTCCCGTTGAAACAACTTTCCCATCACTATTGTGGCCAGAAAGAGTCCCTGTGAGGTTTAAAATCCGCCTGCCCATTGAAGTCTATGGCGGTTCGCCGGGTTTGCCGCGGTTTGCATTTGCGGTTCGCGAACCGAAAATTTTATGTTTGCAACATCACTACTTATACTTACTTAATATAACTGAGAAGTGCATTATGTAATGAAGATACATCCTTTATGAGGAAAATATACACATTCTCTATCATAGTGTCCTATATGATAAAGGTCTTTAATCACAAAAAGCTAATCTGACCACATCGATAACAGAACCATGCTTTATTTATTTATTTATAAAGGTTTATATATATATTAGTGTTTACGTGGGACACCTACATTACAGTGGTTAATCTTTTTATTAGCCTTCTATTTTACCTTTTGTATTTCATTAGTTTATCATTGTGTTAATGAAAGCATTTATGTTATGTTCCTCATTTTTGATATATGGTCATGAATATCTGTTGATCATGTCAATGTTCTCTGTAGAATTTTGTATTTTTTTGGCATCTCCATAATTATTTCATGTCATTGTTTTCTATAAATATCATACTTTGAAAAATATAGACTGTAAGAAAAAAGTGTGCCATTTTTTCCCAGTGTGTGATGGTGATAAAAGCTGTATATGTTTTGTTATATGATTGTATATATTTTAATGCCCAATGGCCTTCTAAAATGTGTTTGAATTTTTGTGTACAGGAATTATCCAAAAAATGTGTAATAAAAACTGTACTGTGATGAATGGAAAAATAATGTTCTTGATTATTACAGACATGGGATTTAAGTATTAAATAATGAATATTTCAATTAAAAAATAAATAAATAGTAAACTGCTGGAGAGGAAAGACGTGTCCTGCTAGAGCTCCAGCTAAAGCCTGGGTCAATCTGGGGTAATCGACCCATTTAGATGCCCTAATTGAAAAAAAAAATAGTACCACCTAACTCAGATGACCTAGGGGATCAAATTGAACCCAAAATTGCCCAAAGAAAATAAAAAATAATAAGACACACGGAGGGAGAAAACTAACCGCACTCTCTGCCGCAGGGGCGGGTAGGCCTCACCTGAGGTCTGGCTACGAGGCCCGGTCTGGACGCAGAGGGAGTCCTGGTGGACCCAGGGAGGCACTGGAGCCTCTGCAGGCCTGTAGAGAAGAGGGGGCGAGGACCCACATTCCCAAGGGGGGCCCCCCACTACGGCACCGGAGTGATCGCCTGCAGAGTCGGTCCGCCAAGCTGCTGGCCGGGGAAGACACTACCTCCCAGTGAAGGAAAGGCCCGGGGGACCCTGGGCCCGAAAAACGGAGCAAAGAAACGCCAGCTGGGGGGCTTCAGTGGAGCCAGGTCAGTGGGGACAGCCAGGGCAGAGTCTGCAGACGGGCCTTGGGCCTGGTGGCCGGGCGGCGGCCATCTTAGATCCCCACGAGGGGGCGGCCATCTTGGGGCAGCATAGAGAAACAATGAGACGGAGACCCAAGCCCTGTAAGTACCCCAAGGAACCCCCCCCCCCCCCCAGTCTCCTACCACTGGATTCTAATATCAAGGAGCCAGGTGACATACACGTAACAATGTGAACCAAGAATGTCACCACTTGCCTTCTAGAGCTAATGCCTACTCAATAACTCACACATCTTTGACAGTCAAACTACAGCAAACCACCAAGGCAGGAAACCCCATCACGTTTAGATCCATTACTCCAAGCAACATTCAACATGGGGAACCCAAAGAAAAGCGGCCCCTCGAGAAGTATCACAGATCATTTCACAAAACAAATAGCAGATTCCCAACGGGGGAGCAGCCCCACACCTACCTCGCCCTCAGGCTCAGAAGGGGACAGAGACTCTGAGGTCGCTTATCCAAATGTATATGTGTCAGACTTCTCAATGGCTAAATTTGACATGCTCTTACAATCACAGCTATCAGCGGCCATGAAAGAATTTAAGCAGGAAATACAGGAACTGGGTGCACGGACCAGCAAACTCGAAACCTGCACGGATCAACTCATTGTAAGTCAAGCCGAAGACAGAATAGACATATCTGCTAACACTTCGCAACTCAAGGACTTAGAACTAAAGCTAGAAGACCTTGAGAACAGGAGCCGGCGACATAATATACGCCTGAAGGGGATACCTACTGCTGTTACGGATTTAGTAACTTACACGAAAGCAGTGGTAGCTACTATGCTTCTGACTTTCACCCAAGAACCCTGGGACTTAGAAAGGGCACACCGAGCCCTAGGAGGCCCTGCAACCCCTAACCTGCCAAAAGATGTGGTGGTACGCTTCCTCCGGCAACAGACTAGAGATTCGGTACTTCAGGCCACCAGGAGGTCCCAGGCTATTTTAGGCCCGGATGGAGCGGAAATCCAGATCTATGCCGACCTGGCCCCGCTAACCCTGTATAAACGACGATAGATGAAGCCGATACTGCAAACTCTGACGTGGCACCAAATAAAATATAGATGGGGATTCCCCTTCAGCCTCACCTTCCAGGTAGGCGCAAAGACATACATAGTGCGCTCAATGGAAGAAGGAAGAGACATCCTTAAAACTTCTAAAGGAAGGGGAATCCCTTAACCCCCAAAGGGCTACTGGGGCCCAAAGGCCAACAAGAGAATGGACTGAAGTAACCCAACCCAAACGTCAGAGATCACAAAAACAAGGTAGAGAAACGCCTGACCTCGAGCCTAAGGCTGGCCCGTCATCAACCTAGGTGGTCTGCAGCTCGAGATACCACCCCCCTCATGGCACTTGTCGCCCCAGGGCAATATGACACAAAAAAAGATCCAATCTCCTCTGACAAGAAAGGCCCACTCAGGGAGACTCCAGCAAATTTTACAACTAACTAGTAGATGATATACACAGTCAAGATCTGACAGAATGTAGATGATGCCCACCCATGTTGGACCTGAAAGGGCCCCTAGAGGTTTGCCCACTAGAAAGCGGACATTCCCAAAGACTATACCGGAAACCTCAGGGGATGATCACCCTTAACAAAATTGGGCCGACCGGTTGCCAACCGGGCACTCCGATTTCCCCGATGTTAGGCTACCAAGTTCATTATAATCAGGTGTTAGAACTGTTAAGGATGTTTGACCCTATGTTTATCTGATAACCCCAATTATGGTCATGTTCTATTGTTTTGTTTCACATGTATAGGCAATTTAGCTCTAGGGCAACGACCCTAGACATTTTCACCATTATTTGGAAACAAAGGAATTATACCCTTCTCACCCTATTGTTTTTCTTTTATTTGTACTGCCGATACATAGGAGATTATGATACTCCAAATATTAAGCTAACTATCTATAACCTATTTACTTCCCCCCTAGCAACTGAGACCGACCGTCGATACACCTTTTACACCATTTACCCGCTAAACAACAAAACCTCAATGGTACCTGCTAAGATCTGGCCTATCCCACAAACAGGATTAGGCAGAGAGAGCTGTCCTGGACCCCTGGCCTCCCCATATCCGGGTGGTGAGTATATTACTCTGGGAAGCTTGACTATAGACGCAAAATACGATACCACATCATGACTGACACTGTAATTACATTTATCACACACAATGTTAGAGGGTTCGACTCGCAATTCAAAAGGCGGAAGGCCTTTAATGCTTATAAACAATATAACCCCTCAGTACTCTTCCTACAAGAGACGCATTTTGTTAGAAACAAAATTCCTAAATATTTATCCAAACTTTATCCTACCTTCTTTGCCACTAGCCATTCCACAAAGAGGGCAGGGGCAGCAATCCTGCTGCATAAAGATCTCCCTTTTATCTTAGACCATAAAAAGATAGACCAGGATGGACACTTTGTGCTCCTTACAGGCTCCCTTTTCGGGAAGAAACTTACCTTAATTTCACTATATGCCCCCACTCTCATGCCACAGAAAATATTCATACGTCTGCTGCAGTATATTAAATCTCATGATCTCGGGAAAATAATCCTAGGAGGGGATTTTAATGCTGTCTTATCATCATTGGATAGATCGGGAGAGGGACGGAACAGTCAACTCACTAAAAAGCAATCCCATATTCTAGCATTGTTGGACGAGCTCCACCTGATAGACCTTTGGAGGGAACATCACAAAGGGGAGAGGGAGTACTCATTCTACTCTCCAGTGCACAAGACATACTCTAGAATAGATACATTTTACATAGACTCTGCTCTACTAGACGATGCGGTGAGCTCGGGAATCCATCCTTCCTTTTGGTCAGACCACTCCATGGTGAGTTGCACAACAGACTTTGGCTTTGCTTTTAAAACCCCATACTCATGGAGACTCAACGAAATGCTCATGTCAATGCGCATGCTGAGGGACCACGTAGCATCGGACATGGAACTTTACTTTTCCACAAATCTATCTACAGAGGTGGACATAGGCTGGGTTGGGCGGCCCATAAAGCTTTCATTAGGGGCACATGCATCAAACTTGCAGTAAAATACAAAAAATCCCAAAAGGCCAGAGAAGGAGGGTTACAAGCAAACCTAACTGACCTAGAAAAACTCAATCAAAAATCTCCAACTTCAGAAAACCGCTCCAGAATAGACAAAATCAGGGCAGAGCTGGACCTAATCCTCTCGGAGCAAGTAGAGAAAGCCATGAGATGGACAGGCCATCAATACTACTCCAAAGCCAATAAACCCAGCACCATGCTCGCTAGGAAACTAAAACAAAAAGCTAACCAATCAAAAGTCTTTAAAATCAGACAACTCACGGGAGGGATCACCTCCAGCCCTACGCATATACAAAAAGAATTCACAACCTTCTTTAAAAATCTTTACGCATTCCCCAACCCCCCCATAGATAACCATATAAACCAATTTCTAGGTTCGGCAGATCTCCCAGTAATGTCCCCACAAGAAAAGGACCATGTTAAAGCCCCAGTCACAAAAGAAGAAGTTGTAAAAATGATTAAATCTCTAAAACCAGGTAAGGCCCCGGGGCCAGATGGTTTCACGAACCTATACTACAAAACATTTGCGGAACTATTAGCACCTCATATGACAACCCTATTCAATAACATTCTAAAGCGACACAGTATCCCACCCGAATTAAACCAGGCTAATATGGTATTCTTCCGAAAACAAGGGAAAGACCCCCTTCAAGTGCAGAATTACAGGCTTATTTCCCTCTTGAACGGGGATATTAAAATCCTAGCTAAACTTATGTCCAACAGAATCAACTAATTTCTTCCCAGACTCATCCATAAGGATCAGGTGGGGTTCGTCCCACATAGGCAGGCAGGGGATAATGTCAGAAGAATATTAAATTTAATACATTTATCTCAGCAACGCCGAACTCCTATGTGTTTCCTTGCACTAGACCTTCGACTCAGTAGAGTGGAAGTACCTTTGGGCAGTCCTCAGGAAATTCGGATTCCCTGAACAATTTATTAATCTTTTGAAAATATACTACCCCAAACCCCAAGCCTGCCTCAAATTAGCGGGGGATAACCCCTCAATAATTAAGATTGAAAAGGGAACTAGACAAGGATGCCCCCTTTCCCCCCTACTCTTTGCACTAGCAATAGAACCCTTAGCTCAAATGTTAGATCCAAAGCAGAGATAAAGGGGGTTGGGGTAGGCATGCACCACATGAAAAGCTGTTTATTTGCGGACGACTTATTAAGTTCCCTAACTAACCCTACTGTTTCCGTCCCAGCCCTGTTATCCCTTCTTGAGCAATTTGGCAGAATATCCGGTCTTAGGATTAACGCAGACAAAACTGAGGCGCTGGGCTGCTCACTCTCAGCCCACACGCAGAATCTTTTAAAACAAAATTTTAACTTCACATGGTCAAAATCAGCAATCAAATACCTGGGGGTTTATATTACCAATTCTATAGATTCACTGTACAAGGCCAACTATCCCCCCTTATTCAGAGAATTACACACTGAACTTACAACATGGACTAAAGGTGGCCTTTCCTGGCTAGGTCGCATTAATGCGATCAAGATGAACCTGCTTCCACGACTCATGTACCTCTTTAGAACCATCCCAATCTCAATCCCAGCAAAAAAATTGGAAATTTGCCAAAAACAGATTTTTAACTTTATCTGGTAAAACAAACGCCATAGAATCTCAAAAACAGAAATGCACAAAGGCAGACGTTTGGGGGTATAAGCATGCCCAAATCTTCGCATTTATTTCAAGGCCGCCCAGCTAGCTTTTATACCTTTAGCTCATTCAACACAGCACCAACCGTTATGGATGTTTATCGAAAACAGAGCAATGACACCTTATTCATGGGCCAATATCCTCTAGCTGCCGAATAACCCAGAAAGCCTGAGGAAAATTGACAACCCCTTCATAAAACTTACCTTTAGACACATGGCGATGGGCAGCTAAAACACGACATCTCTCAGCTACACCTTCCACACTGACAGCAGTGGCCCCCCACCCAAGTTTCGCCCCAACGCTTACCCAGGAATCGCTCTTCTGGTGGCAAACAAGGGGATTTCTGCGTCTGGGTTCATGGTTCAAAGATAATTAAATTAAACATCCAGATATTATAATAAATTCTCTAAATATACCACCCAAAGAATACTTTAACTTCAGAAAATTGCTATTCCATGTGAACTCAATAAAACGGGAATTTGGACCTCCCAAAACAAATTGGTTGATTAAGCTTTGCGAGTCGCTCCCTCTATATAAGGGAATAATAAGTCTCCTGTACCAGGAACTCCTACACGACAGACATACCAAGAAACCGGCATATATTTCAGCAGGGGAACAAGACCTGGGGCATGAAAGAGATGAGGGCTTGTGGTCCTCCACATGGGTCAATTTATCTAAAAGCGCACTAAACTGCAGCTTGCAGGAAACCTCACTCATAGTTCTCCATGGAACATACATAACTCCGGAGAGGCAACATAAATGGAACAACAAAATAAGCCCGGGGTGCTTTAGAGGCTGCCGGGAAGCGGGCTCCTTCATCCACATTTGGTGGACATGCCCTTTGGCAAGAGCCATGTGGGAGGAGGTATTTGACCTAGCATCCACAATAACACATATCCACATAGATAGAGACCTAGAGATTGCACTCTTGGGGACCAAATGTCCCCTTCTCTCCAGGCACCAAAACGCACTACTACAATTCATGATGCTCGCTGCCAAAAGTCACTTAGCAAAACAATGGAAAAGCAACACCCTCAGCCTGCCGGCCATCATCAACAATCTTAACTATATAGCCACCAACGAACGATTATCACATTTATTAGCTGACGCAATGACCTCATTCCTTGATATATGGAGCCCTTGGCTACACTCCCATCTTAGCTTAAGGGGACTTACGACTGCTGACACTAAGACTAAGGCTCCCCCGGATGTGGGGAAGGCCATGGCATCTTGAGCACAGCGAATTAATCTTGCAGGACAAGACCAGGTGAGGTGATGACATAGATCGGGTGTAAATTCTCAGGTACAATTAAAATCCCCCCTTACCCCCCGCCCATATCTTACCTATACCCTGTTTATTCAATCCTGACCCCACCTTAATATCCCCTATCCCTCCCCCCACCACCTAAAACCAAAAAGATATCCCCGACCCTTTAAAGGGAAGGGGATTCAAGATACTTAATTTGTAACAATAAATGACTAAGGACGATGTACCCAAATCTGCAATAAATTTAAAAAATAACCCGTATTAGGCGGAAGGAGGAATGCTTCACGAAAGCATCACACAGCATCTTGGATATGAGATGGAATGTTATTAGATATTTTAACATAAATTGCATATCTTTTTGTTAAGAATGATGTATTGTTTTATACATGCTGTATTTGCCTAATAAAAACTTGATTGAGAGAAAATAAATAAATGGCAGCGAAAACAAAGCTAAAATAAAACTGGTAAATAGCAATAAATAATTTTTGCAACAAGGAATGGATACAGAATGTAGATTATGATGTCATGCATGTCAGCACATAGAAAGAGATAAAAGCTCCTGTGAGCCCAGTCCTAACAACTGGCAGAGTGGTGCAGTGGGATGCTGCTGTGCCCGTAACCAGAAGGTTGATGGATCGAAAAAGGTCCTCTGCCATATTTTCTTTTCCATCTTAAATCACTTTACATTTTATCTTCTTACAAATACAATGGCAATTCCTTCATTATGGATCGCTACATCAAGTCAAATTACACAAAAACACTTTTTTTTACTCAACACCTTACATTGACACCGTCTTTTGCAAACCTCTGGGAAATCATCTTTAGCTTGTGGAATCAACTGGACATCATTTCATCGTCTTTCTCTCCGCTACCTTACTCTTGCATTCTTATACATGCTTGTCTCCTCTCACTTGCACCTCTGCAGGATCCATCTGATTGCTCACCAATGGTCTAAAACATCATTTACATGGAACTTCAACATCAAACACTCTGAGATATCCCAAACCACAGCAACATTTAATGGAATGTAGGAATTATTGACCAATTTCTTTACTGAATTCAGATGTTAAAATCAACGCCCAAATTTTGGCCTCCAGGCTAAATCTTGTCATTAAAAACATAATCTCCACGGATCAAACAGGATTTGTGGTGGGCAGACAGGGAGAGGAGAACTGTAGGACATTGTTAAACTGAATCTCCTTTTCTAAGGCAAGAGGGGTTCCTACAGTCCTCCTCTCCCTCCACGCGGAAAAGGCGTTTGATCGCCAGAGCTGGAGATATATGCATCAGACCCTGGAGAAATTCGGCTTGCGATAATTTGGTAGGAAGGCTATCGGAGCTCTGTATTCCAATCCCACTGCTTCGGTAGTGGTTTTGGGTTGTAGCTCTAAGGCCTTCCAAATCACTAATGGCACGAGCCAGGGTTGTCTCCGCTACTGCTTGCCTTCATGCTGGAACCATTGGCGGAAGCCATCAGGTCATCAGTGAATATTAAGGGTCTAAACATAAATAATCAGAAACACAAAGCAGTTCTCTTGGCTGATGACATGGGTTTGTGCCTAACTAATCCTGTGCACTCCTTAAGAGCGCTTCAGAAAATTCTGGATTTATATAGTATAGTTTCAGATAAAGTGCTTTCTCTACAGCACCCAACAAGATTGAAAACTTGCAAACTTACAGTCTAAAGGGTATGGGTGAGGTATAGAAGGAGAGGTACAATATATAGCGTAAATTGCAGCTGAAGGCGATAAGGTCTTATCCCAACATGCTACACTCGGCAATCTGTCATTACTCATGCAACAGATAGATAGGAGGTAAACACAGATTAAACAACTAAGAGTTTGCATTTGTTATCAATGTCATTAAAAACATAGATCATTTTAACATACAATCTTGTGCTCTTTTAAACCACGAAGAACACTTAAAGTGAGGTAAATAGTCCTTTTCATACTTAAATGTCACAGTTGTTTAAGTAATATTATATTAGCTGTATCCAGAATAATAAAATTGTATTCTTCACGGTTTAGCCTTCAGTGATTGTCCTTGTGATTAAATGACAAGATGTTTTATTTTTTCTTTGATTAAATATATTTTACGACTATTGTGTTATTTAATATTTTCATTTTGACAAGTTTTATAAAATGGTGGATTCCGAAAAAAAATCTGTTTTTCTTTATTTGTTATTATTTTTACCTAAACAATGTTATTTATTCAGCATATAAGGAAGATGAAAGTGAAAATGCAACTGCATTTTAGTTGGATTCTACAGTGAATGTACTGAACAACACTAAAGAGCCTCTGTAGGGATCATACAGTAAGGTTTCATACAGGGATCATACAGTAAGGTTTAATGTATTTATTTAGTGACCTCTCTCTCTCTCCCTCCAATCTCTCCCTATCCATATATCTCCCTCCCGCCATTCACTCTCATTCTCCTCAATCTATGTCCCCTCTCTCCTTCCCCTATCTCTCCGCTCTCTATCCCTCTCTCCCCCTCCTTATCTCTCCCTCTCTATTCATGCTCTCTCTGCCCTCTCTCCCTCCCTTCACTCTCACGGTTCTCGCTCTTTCTCTCTATTTCCCCTCTCTTTCACTCTCCCCTCTCTTCAAACTCTCCACGCTCTCTTTCACTCACTATCTCGCCCTCTATCTCTCCCCTCTCTCACTCCGCTCTCTATCTCCCTCCCTTCACTCTCACTCCCCTCTGTCTCCCCCTCTCTATTTCCTCTCTCTTTCACATTCTCTCTCCCTCCTTCTCTTCCCCTCCCTCCCTCCTTCTCTTCCCCTCCCTCTCTCCTTCTCTCCCCTCCCCTCTCTCCCATCTCACTCTCCGATCTCACTCTTCCATCTCACTCTCCATTTTTTTTCTCTCTCAACCATCCCTTCACTTCCCCCTCTCACTCCCTCCCTTCACTCCCCCTCTCTCTACTCTCCCCCTTCTCTCTCCCTGTCTTTACTCTCTCTCTGTCTCTCTCCCCTCCCTCTTCTCTCTCTTTCCTCCCTCTCTCCTCGCTTCACTCCCTTCACTCCAACCACTTTCTATTATCCTCCTTCTTTATGCCCATCTTTACTTTCTCTGTCTCTCCATCCCTCTTCTCTCTATCTATTCCCCCTCTCTCCTCCCTTCCCATCCCTCTCTCCCATCTCACTCTCCCTCGCTCTCCACTCCCTTTGTTCCCTCTCCCTCCATGTCTCTTTCCCCTCCATTCCTCTTCCTCCCTCACTCCCATGTCACTTTCTGTTTTTCTCCTTCACACTCCCTTCCCCCACTCTCCCCCTTTCCCTTCACTCTCCCTACTCTCCCCCTCCCTTCACTCTCCCCTCTTCCTCCCCTCTCTCCTCTTCCTCCCCCTCTCTCCTCTTCCTCCCCCCCTCTTCCTCCCCCCTCTCCCTCCCCCTCTCTCCTCTTCCTCTTCCTCCCCCTCTCCTCTTTCCTCTCCCTCTCTTCTTCCCTCTCCCCCTCTCTCCTCTTCCTCCCCCTCTTCCTCCCTCTCTCTTCTTCCTCCCTCTCTATCCCCCCTCTCCTCCCCCTCCTCCTCCCTCTCTTCCCCCCTCTCTTCCCCCCTCTCTCCCTCCCCTCCTCCCTCGCTTCCCCCCCTCCTCCCTCCCTCTCCCCCCTCTATCTATCCCCCTCCTACTCCCTATCTCCCCCCTCCTCCTCCCTCTCTTCCCCCCCTCCTCCCTCTCTCCCCTCCTCCCTCTCCCCCCTCCTCTTCCCCCCCTCCTCCCTCTCCTCTCTCCCCCCCTCCTCCCTCTCCCCCCCTCCTTCTTCCTCCCTCCCCCCTCCTTCTTCCTCTTTCCCCCTCCCTCCCCCCCTTCCTCCTCCCTCCTTCTCCCTCTCTCCTCCCCTCCCTCTCTCCCCCCTCCTCCCTCTCTCCCCCCTCCTCCCTCTCTCCCCCCCCTCCCTCTCTTCTTCTCCCCCCTCCTCCTTCCTACCCCCCCCACCCCTCCTCCTCCCTCTCTTCCCCCCTCTCCTTCCTCTCTTCCCCCTCCACTTCCCTCTCTCCCCCTCCTCCTCTCTCCCCCTTCCTCCTCCCTCTATCCCCTCCTCCTCCCTCTCTTCCCCCCCCTCCTCCCTCTCCTCTCTTCCCCCCTCCTCCCTCTCCTTCCTTGTCCTCCCTCTCTCCCCCCTCCTCCTTCCTCTCTCCCCCCTCCTCCTCCCTCTCTTTCCCCCTCCCTCTCCCCCCCTCCTCCTCCTTCTGCTGCCCCCAATGAAGTGCCACCCGTGACGATCCGCCCCTTAGATACGCCACTGATTGTAGTACTTACACTTCAATAAAAGAGGTCAGTCTATGAAGAACTACATATGTACATAAAACTTACACAGAGATTGTTTTTGACATTTAACAAAATTAATATAAAAATTATTATAATACTAGCGAATTGCCCGTCAAAAAATTACGGCAATTAAATTGTAAGTGAGCTAAGGGTGTTTGGTGTATATAATGTGGCTGATGTAGGGTCGTTCGTTTTCTATGTCGTGCAAGTTTTTTTTTATATTAGTTTTCTATGTCGTGCGAGTTTTTCGGAATATCTGTAGCTGTTTGGGGGGCTTTTTCGGAATATCCGTAGGTGTTTGGTGGTGTTTTGCGTGTTTATGGTAGTGTTTTGCATGTTTAGGGACCTTTAGCCTCATTTTCGTTTTGTTCGCCGGCCATTTTTCCTCTCGCTTAGGTGATTTTCGGGTCTCTAAACTCCGAAATTTGTGCTTAAATGGAGGTGTAACTTCACTTGCAGAGGTCCTCGGTGCCCCCCCCCCTTGCTGTAAGTAACCTTTTTATGTGTTTGTTGTTTGTATTTGTTGTGTTTGTAATGTTTTTGGGGTTGCGCGGGGTGCGTCCTTGTTTTCTAATCTCGTAGGTGTTTTTCAGGTTTTTCTCGTAGGTGTTTGGTGGTGTTTTGCGTCTTTAGACTGCTGTAGCCTCGTTTTTGTTTTTTTCAGCGTTTTTTTCTCTCGCTTAGAGAATTTTTTAGTGTCTAAACTGCTTTAATTTGAGTTAAATTGAGGTGTAACTTTAGTTTTCGAGGTCCTGGATGCTCCCTCTTGCTGTAAGTAAGCTTTTTATGTATTTGTTGGATTTTTGATGTTTTGATGTGCGCCGTTTTTTGCGAGGTCGTAATGGGTCGTAACGTGTCTCGTATTTTGTTTGCGTTACAACGTAAAGTTTGCGAGGGTCGCAGTTGCTGGCAAGGAGCGCCTTCTGCGCTCCTTGCCAGCAACTGCGACCCTTGCTGCGCGAGCCAGCAAGCACTAGCAACAACTCGTATGCTCACAACTATTATAGAGATTTGTGCAATGGCGGACAATTGAGGCCTATAGGTGACGGGTTTCCTTGAAAAGGTGGCGGTTTAAAGACTGAAAGCTAGGAGAGAATCTGACAGAGCAGGGTGGGGAGTTCCAAAGGGCAGGAGTGGATTAGCACAGGAGAAGAAATATCATGGATGTCATGCAAAATAAAAAACACTTGGCTTACATTAGGAAAAATCATGAGAATAATTATTAGTGTTGTTATATCATTTTATCTGGACCTTTTTTTACCTCAGATAACATTGTTCTCAATTAATGTTTAGCCTTTATCACATATCATGCTAAATCTGATTACATTGTTCAAATACGTGACCCAAAATCTCCATAACTAATAATGTCACTGCTAAATGTTTCTGGGGCATGATTTTAATATTGCTTTTTTGGAAAAACTCCAGTTTCGGTGCGTAAATTATTATATAACATATTTTAAGCATTGAAAGCTCTGTATTGTAATTTACTACATGCCTGCTATTGTTGTATGATCAGTGGGGGATATTCTATCATTTGCTGTACAGCACATATGGGTCACCTATTGGTATTATGTATGTGTCTGACAACAGGTTGGAGTTACAGCAGTACTGATGTGTACTGTAACGGACTGTATTGTATGTACAGCCGGGTCACTATTACACTGTGGGCCACAGACATACAGCCGGGTAACTATTACTCTGTGGGCCACAGACATAGCTTTCAATGCTTAAAATATGTTGGAAAAAAACAAAAAATTATTTACATACCTAAACTGGAGTTTTACCGCTTTTTTATATATTGAGCTCTCTAAATTATATTAAGTGCAGTTTTATTCGTTAAATTGCACAATTTAGGATTCAATTCCATATTTAAATTGCGTTTTGTTGCAGTCCCAGATACCTTTGTCCATTTGGTCTTTCCGTAGTTGAGCACCAAAGACTACATTTCCCATTATGCACCTGTGCACATGCTCAGAGCAGGGCAGCGCGGGGCCTGCTGGGTAAGGGCTGTGTATTGTAATGTTTTAGAAAACAAGCAGAGCAAGGACTGGAACCCAGAACTGGGCTGGAGGGGTGAGTTGTGCCTGTAATTAGTCCCATAATATGGTTCTATATATGTATAGTACTGGGCAGGGGTGAGCTGTGCCTGTAATTAGTCCAATATCAGTATAGTACTGGGCAAGGGTGAGCTGTGCCTGTAATTAGTCCCATAATAAGGTTCTATATCTGTATAGTACTGGGCAAGGGTGAGCTGTGCCTGTAATTAGTCCCATAATGTGCTCCTATATCTGTATAATACTGGGCAGGGGGTGAGCTGTGACTGTAATCATCCCCATAATATGCTCCTATATCTGTATAATACTGGGCAGGGCTGAGTTGTGCCTGTAATTAGTCCTATATCTGTATAGTACTGGGCAGGGGGTGAGTTGTGCCTATAATTTGCCCTATAATATGGTCCTATATCTGTATAGTACTGGGCAGGGGGTGAGTTGTGCCTATAATTTGTCCTATAATATGGTCCTATATCTGTATAGTACTGGACAGGGGGTGAGTTGTGCCTATAATGAGTCCTATAATATGGTCCTATATCTGTATAGTACTGGGCAGGGGGTGAGTTGTGCCTATAATTTGTCCTATAATATGGTCCTATATCTGTATAGTACTGGGCAGGGGGTGAGTTGTGCCTATAATGAGTCCTATAATATGGTCCTATATCTTCATAATACTGGGTAGGGGGGTGAGCTGTGCTTTTAATCTGCCTTATAATATGCTCATATATCTGTATAATACTGGGCAGGGCTGAGTTGTGCCTATAATTTGTCCTATAATATGGTCCTATATCTGTATAATACTGGGTAGGGGGTGAGCTGTGCTTTTAATCTGCCTTATAATATGCTCATATATCTGTATAATACTGGGCAGGGCTGAGTTGTGCCTATAATTTGTCCTATATTATGGTCCTATATCTGTATAGTACTGGGCAGGGGGTGAGTTGTGCCTATAATTTGTCCTATATTATGGTCCTATATCTGTATAGTACTGGGCAGGGGGTGAGTTGTGCCTATAATTAGTCCTATAATATGCTCATATATCTGTATAATACTGGGCAGGGGGTGAGCTGCGCCTGTAATCATCCCCATAATATGCTCCTATATCACATATATAGTTGTGAGCATACGGGCCGTTGCTTGCGGTCTCGCGTAGAGAGGGCCGCGGGCGAGGGCCTCTGTTGCTGGCATGGAGCAGCGAAGGCGCTCCTTGCCAGCAACTGCGACCCTCGCAAACTTAACGTTGTAACGCAAACAACACGACACACCAACTGCAACCCTCGCAAACTTTACCGTGCACCGCGAATAACATACGAGACACGTTAACGCTCATTATGACCTCGCAAAAATCATCCACAACTCGCGAACACCAAAAACACAATAAATGCACACAGCACATACATAAAAAGCTTACCTACAGCAAGAGGGAACATCCACGACCTCAAAAAAACAACTTAAACCTTCGCTTAACTAAAAATAAAAGTTTAGACACTAAAAAAATCGCTAAGCGAGAGAAAAAATGGCCGCCGAACAAAACGAAGCTACAGCACTCTAACCACGCAAAACAACACAAGAAAATCGCAAAAGAGATACGAGACACGTTACCACACATTACGACCTCGCAAAAATCGGCCGCAACTCGCGAACATCACAAAATTAAAAACACAATAAATACACACAGCACATGCATAAAAAGCTTACTGACATCAAGAGGAAGAATCCAGGACCTAAAAAAACAGCTTACACCTTCACTTAACTGAAAATAAAAGAGTTTACACACTAAAAAATTCTCTAAGCGAGAAAAAAAATGGCGGCCGAACAAAACGAAAACGAG
Source organism: Discoglossus pictus (assembly GCA_027410445.1). Taxonomy (NCBI): domain Eukaryota; kingdom Metazoa; phylum Chordata; class Amphibia; order Anura; family Alytidae; genus Discoglossus; species Discoglossus pictus. The sequence goes on along the minus strand of CM050169.1, from coordinate 124,556,036 downwards.
GCTACAGCACGCAAAACACCACAAGAAACTTGCAAAACACCACAAACGACCTACGGATAATCCGCTAAGACGCATACCACACATTACCCGCCATTTTACGCTAATGCCGAAGTACACAACCACGCTAACGGTTTCGGGTCGCGCACGCACACTATTACACTGCACACGTTCATCACGCTTACACAGCAGCTCCACACCACTAATGCTGCAGCAACATCAAAACACATTGACAGCTCTTCAACACAATGCTTCAAAATAGGTAAAGTATATTCATTTATTAATTGGATTATATATTTCAGTAGTACACACAAAACAACATTAGCTACCTTACAATTCCATTGCCGTAATTTTTTTGACGGGCAATTTGCTAGTCTGTATAATAATGGGCAGGGGTGAGCTATGCTTTTAGTCAGCCCCACACAATCCGAGGCTATGGCCCCTCTGAAGACCTTCTGCGCTCATCGCGAGCCCTAGGATGAGTTCCTATGTCACTCATTGCGTGGCTCGCAATGATCGCCTTCGGCGCTCATTGCAAGCCTCTCCCCCGTATACTTTGCAGGCCTTAAGATGAGCGCCTTTGTCGCTCATAGCGAGCTCCGCAATGAGCGGCATTGCCATTTTTGGCAAGCCGCAACTTTCCTGCTTTGCAATGATCACCTTCGGCGCTCATGGCAAGCCTCTCCCCACCCGTGTAGTTTAGGGGCCTTGCGTTGAGTGTTGCTGCCTTAAAGCTATTTTTTTACTGCTTTCAGCCTTGTTTTCATCCTGTTACGTACTTTCGGCCGCCATTTTTCTTTCTTGCCTCTGCGATTTTTTGATTTATAAAAGAGCACCAGATGTGCCTCAAATTTACTTGCAACCTCACTCCCTGGCTCTCCCCCTGTGCTGTGAGTGTGTAAGTTAATTTGAGACATATTTGGGGGGTTGGATTTCTGGTCTTTCGAGTTTTGTGGTTCGGCCTTTAAATTCGTAATTTAGTGCAGAGCCGCAACTGCAGGCCTCATTTTGCAAAGGCTGCCGTTGCGTTTGTGGGCTTTGGACCTGTGCCGCTCATCGCGATCCCTGCCATCAGCGCCTTCAAACACTCATTGCAGCTTAAGTCCTGCGGTCCTTGCGATGAGCACATGGGATTGGTGTATATAGACACTCACCATGTAAGTAGCAGTGTATGAGTGCTGATTGCCTGCCTTGCTCAGTGCTGATCTCCCATAATAAGTTCCTGTGTCTAGCCTGGTGCTACGCCCCTTCTAGAAGATGCACTGAGTGCTGCTCTGACACCCTTTGATTTGCTGTTGAGTATCACAGCATGCTTCTATAACGCAGTAATATCCCAGCCTACTATAAGAGAGCTGCTGAGATTTATTTTTGGAACCAATCTGCCCTTCTGATTTAATAATAAGACCCAAGATATAGCACAGGCTGCTTAGTACATCAGAGAACAACACATGCTACTTATCAAAATCAATGCATAATGACATTAGACAATTCATCCCGTAACTACATATAGTGCAGGCAGCATAACTGTACAATGTGGATGGTGCTACATATAATACAGACTCCCAGCAGTATGTGCAATACATATTAACACTTCTATACCACACTATGAGTGCTGCCAACCATTGCATCCATGACCTTGTCCGCGTCCTTTGCTGTCAGGGAGCTCTGCGCGGATAGATAAATAAATAAACACAGCGAGCCATTCATTATATATCTGTGGGTAAAGCAACAGTGGACCCGCAGCATCTTCCATAGGCAGACAGGAGCGCACACGCTCACTCCGCCGGCTCTGCGTTCCATTGTGGTCATGGCCAGCATCTGGCCAACAGGAGAGCAGCTTGCGGGCAAAGTGAGCGCAGGGGCTAGCAGGCTGGTGTTTGCAGCTCGTACATCAGCGCTCATTGCGCCTGCGCAAGTAGGGCGTGGCACAGCTGTGGGTACTGGAGACGGCGCTCATCGAAAGCCCTGGTTGTCAGTCTCAAAGTCTTTGGCGCTCATTGCGAGGTCCGCAACGGGACGACAACTCACAGTACGACAATATGTGATAGGAACATATTATGGGGCTGATTACAGGCACAGCTCACTCTCACAGTATTATACACATATAGGACCATATTATGGGGCTGATAATACTGGGCAGTGGGTGAGCTGTGCATGTGATCCGCTTATTATCTTATTTCTGCATCCTGTAAAGTGAGGTAGTACATGAGTTTTATAACTGGGGATAGATTGTATAATATGGACCTGCTATATTATAATGTTACTATTACTGTAGGAGATTAAAATGCTAAAGTAGGGAACCAAAAGATACCTGCAATAACTGGCAAATTTGGCCTTGGAGTACAAAATGAAGCAGGTCCGAGATTAATAGAATACTGTCAAGATAATTCTCTGGTTATAGCAAACATCCTCTTCCAACAGCCTCCGATACCACTCTATACGAAGATGGAGATGATCTATACAGTCAGCAAAAACAAGACCTGGAGCTGACTGCGGCTCAGACCATGAGCTTCTTATTGCAAAGTTCAGAATTAAACTGAAGACAAGAGGGAAAATCATCAGACTAAGTAGATACGAAATAAAAAATATCCCTTGTGAATATGCCTGAAGATGTTTGGACTGAAGTTTGCAACATTATCCAGGATACAGCAAAGCAACAAAGAATATCCCTAAGAGAAATAAAACTAAGAATGCAAACTGATTGTCTGATGAGGCTTTGAAAGTAGCCCAGAAAAAACGGAAAGCGAAAGGTAGTGGAGATAGGAAAGATTTGTCCACCTTAATCCAGAATTCCATATAGAGACAGTCTATAATGAGCAATATAAAGAAATAGAAGAGGATAACAGAATGGGGAAAGTCAAGATATCTCCTCAAGAAAATTTGGGGATGCCTCCGTGGGTGTGATAAAAAAACAAAAATGGTAGGGACTTAACAGAAGAAAATCAGAGGTGGCAGGAATACACTGAAGATCTATACAGGATGGTTCTTAACAACAATGATGACCTCAAAAGTTTGTCCAATGAGCTGGAGCCAGACATCTTGGAGAGCAAAGTGAGATGGGCCCTAGGATGTCTTGCTGATAATAAGGCTGCATGAGGTGATGGAATCCTTATTGAACTGTTCAAAATCCTACAAGATGATGCTGTGATAGTGTTGCTTGCCTTATGCCAAATTTGGAAAACTCGACAATGGCCAATATACTGGAAAAGGCAGTCTACATCCCAATCCCCCCAAAAAGCGTGTTCCAATTATCGAACAATTGCACTCATGCCAGCAAGGTAATGCTTAAGATTCTACAAGCTCGACTCCAACAATATATGTACCAGGAACTACCAGATGTGCCGCAGAGGAAGAGGCACAAGAGATCAAATTGCCAATATCCACTGGATAATAGAGAAAGCAAGAGGGTTCAATAAAAGGATATCCTTCTGCTTCATAGACTATTCGAACACCTTTGACTTTGTGGATCACAACAACATGTGGCAAGTTCTTAAAGATGGGAGTACCAAATCATCTTATCCTCCTCCTGAATAATCTGTAAGTGGACCAAGAAGCCACGGTCAGAACTGAACATGGAACAACAGAATGTTTAAGATCGGGAGTGCGACAAGGTTGTCGCCTTGTTTATTCAATTTCTATTCAGAGTACATCATGCATAATGATGATGAATCGATAGTTGGCATTATTATTGCTGGAAGAAATATCAACAACCTCCGAAATGTGGTTGCTACTACTCCGATGGCTGAAAGTGAGGAGGAACCAAAGGACCTGCGGATAAAAAGACAAAGATCATGGCAATCTCCTGGCAAATAGAAAGGGATTAAGTGGAGACAGTGACAGATTTTATTTACCGGGGATTCAAGATCTCTTCAGATGGTGACTGTAGCCATGAAATCAAAAGACGTTTGCTTCTGGAAAGGAAAGCTATGGCAAGTTTGGACAAGCTAGTAAAAAGTTCAGATATTAAACAATCAACAAAGGTCTGCATAGTTAGAACTATGGTATTCCCAGCTGCACCATAAAGAAGTCTGAGCACCATAGAATTTACGCCTTTTAAATTGTGGTGTTGACGAAAACTACTCCGAGTCCCTTGGATGGCAAGAAGATCCAATAAATCAGTACTTCAAGAAATCCAAACTAATTGTTCACTGTAAGGTGTGATCATGTGACGAAAGCTAAACAATTTTGGCCATATCATGAGACGGCAGGATTTCTTAGAAAAGACTCTGATGGAGAGAAAGATTGAAGGCACAAAACGAAGTGGATGACAGAGGTGGAGATGGATAGATGAGGTCACTGAAGCAATGAAGCTCAGAAGGGCAGTGACTGAGAGACATACCTGGCGTGCTGCAGTCCATAGGGTCAGCGAGAGTCGAACGCGACTGAATAACTAAATAATAAAATATGATATACCAGGTCCCTATTATTATAAGTGACCTGCTGTTTTATAATGGGGACCTGCTAATTTATGGGATCTCTATTAGAAAATATGGGAACCTTACTAGAAACTATAGGTATCCCATAGGTTCTAACAGAATCCCTATTTTATAAAAGTGATCCCCTATCTTACCATAAGACGCCTTCTCTTTTATAATAAGGTTTTATATATTGCTCGTGACGTCCTAATATACAATAGAGATCTGATAATTTTGTATAAAAGTGATGTCCTCTACTTGTAATAGGGATTTTATGAGGTGTTTATAGTTTTGTACAAGTGATTTTTTATTTTGTAATAGGGATCACATATATTTTACCTTACTGATCATCTATATTTTATAATCAGGATCTTAGCTTTTATAATAGTGTCCACAATATGGAGTAAATCTGAAAATTGAAAACTGAGATGAGCAGACACTTGTGGTGCTTGTACACGGATTTATTTTTACAGGATGGCTAAATACATACTTTATTTTATTAAGTTGTTTCTGTGTAAAATCTTACAAATTCCTAACTGTTTTCTCCCTCTGTAGCTCATGAAGACAGTGTACTTCTAAGTATATGGTGTGCAGTGTTTTTAATAGTAACCAATCAGTGGCAACATTCTGCTACATGCTGCTTGAGAAAAGTCACTGACAGGCTAATTTGAAACACTTCATAGTCATGAGTTACAGAGGGCAGCGCCAACCGGTACGGATTGCATGATTTTAGGCGGATACAAAACAAATGTATTGGCAGATAACACATCATAGAGCCCGTTGTTTATGCTCTTTAAGAATAACCTAAAAAATATACTTAATTTTGGGGTGACGGAGTCCCTTTAAAGGACTGTGTGTTTGCGTTGTTCAGTCTTGTTGATTCTCTCCGACCTCATGGACCGTAGCACACCATGCTGATCCACTTGGCATTCATGGCAGACATACTGGAGTGAGTTGCCAGTTCTTTCTCCAGTGGCCACAGCATACAGCTCCTGGTATTCCTAGGTGGGCCATCCAAGTAGTGACCAGACCAACACTGCATGGCTTCAGGGTGGTTTGACCCTTTTCGTTCCCTGACTGTAATCAAACCCAGGTCGCAGCAGTGTTGGCACCAACTCCTAACCCCTGAACCACAGGGAACTATTTAAAGGACCACTGTGGGCACATTCATTTTCTTTGTTTTTTTTTTACAAAACCATCTACTAAACTATCTACTAGTTCTTTTCTGTCTTTTTATGTTACTGCTACTGAAATCTCTGGCACTTATAGATGCCAAATCAACATTTGTTTAGATAGAAACTTCCTGTTCAGTCTTGTCTCCTCCCACCACAGGAAGTTTAATACCAGAAACCAACATGGTAGATTTCACAGCAGCATAATTGTCAATAAAATGTAATATAGTAGAGGCTGTATTTTTTTTTTTTTTGCATGTTTTTTTAAATATTTTTCTTTTAAAAAGTATATATTTGATACCAGTGGCCCTTTTTTAAGTAGTAAAGACCAGTATAACCATCTGTCCAGGTTATTGTAATTATAAAAAAAGTTGTTTTGTGTAAAAACTGATGCTGAAATGTATTTATTTTACCACTATGTTTTGCTGACTGCAGCTGCCCATTTCCTGCACAGCTAAAGATCAGCAATTTTCCATTTATTTGTTTATTTATTTATTTATTTTTTAATCACATATTGAAAAGTTGTTTAGCCCGATTTTAATTCCTAATTAAGCCTTAAAATCCAGATCATTACACAGGTGCTTTAAGATATATAAAGCCACTACACTTATTACAGTTTATATTTCAGGAGTCTACTGAAATTTCTGAAACTTAGGATCTGCGGCCTTGTCCCTGTCATCCAATGATCAGTAATTTAGATCTATGACTCATACTTGCCTGCCAATGAAATCTACAGATGTACATCTACTCCGTTCACTTCCTGTTAGTTTCAGTAAAGTTTAAAGGGCCACTTAATTAAGCACAGTTTGGACCACATCACAGTAAAGATCTCCCAGAAACATGCGTGCATTTTATACCGGGACTCAAATAAAATAAAAAAATCTGTGTTTATATGTGTAACAGACTGCCCACCTGCTCTGGCATTACTGCAGACAATCAGGTTGCAGGGGTGTGTGTCCCTTTCAAGTCAATGGAAAGACTGCTTACATTTTCAGTTTGAAGAGAGCAAATCTTGTAATTTTTGTAATTTCATAAGGCAGAAAATGTAGGCTTCTGCTCTCTTGCCTCTCTGGAAGTTGATCAATACTGGGGGCAGGGAGGAGGGGGTCAGTGCTCTGCTCTGGTGCTGTCCATGTAGAGATAAAAAAAAATCAACAAAACTTTCTCTGCAGGCATGGCATGCTGGACTCACCTAAACAGGCCACTTATAGGTTAACTGGTCAGTGCAGTGTAACCTGAGTGCAGGGAAAAGCTGCTATCAATCACAGCCTTCACCATAGAGCCTCACACAACACACATGCACTCAGCAATCTATTGTTACTCATGCAACAGCCAGTGGGCAGGATAGACTTGAATGTAAGCAGTTTTAAAACTTTTGATTTTTTTTTTAGCTGTTATTCGTGAAGACCAATAAAAGATCATTGTAACATATAATCTTGTGCACTTTCACACAATGGAGAACACTTAGAGTGAGGTAAATGGCCCTTTAAGCAGGTTTTATGTTATGTGTTTCCATGCAAAATGCAACTTGTGAATGCCTAAAGCTTCTCTTTAATATGCATGGGGAAAAAAGAATTGTGTTCTGGATTTTACTAGGTGTATATAATATACCTATGTATTGTTTTATGTACTTTATTTTATACTGCCTAAAATCAAACAAATAGCTCATGAAGACAGACTCTGTGGGACTGGATGTGTAGTGTCCTGGCATATCAGGAACCACATCTCAGCTGCATGTGGCTGAGAGATGTTCTCTGATCGGTTTGTATGAGACACTGAACTGCAAGTACAACAGAGTCTATCTATTCATGAGCTGCAGAGGGTAGATACATACTAGGAATATTTGTTTAATTGCTGGCTGTAAAAGCAGGGCTTATACGCACTTCTTAATAAAATACATAAAGGTAAATTGATACACAGGTATATTATATATCTAGTAAAATCCAGGAATGGGGAATTAGATTTTGCAAGTGAGCTGGGTTATGGATGCATCTGATAGAGGAGAATTAGTAATGTATGAAAAACATTATTTTGCATGAAAACATCACAAAATAAACATTAATTAGCTTACCTTGAAGTAAAAAAAAATTGCTGTGTTTTTTGGCATTTGCATTTTATGGTGTACACCCCTAGAATACTCCACCTAAATTAGCATAACATTTAAAATCAGGCTAATACATTGTATCATTCTTCACCTCAGTGGCTTCTGGCATGTGCTCAGTACAAGAACTGCAACAGTTACTTCCTGTGTGCTGTGCCAGAAAGGCCAAAATATGTACCCTGCTGTATTTCCTGTGTGTACCCAGCTTATGTAAGAGTCCTGTCGGTGTGAAGAGCTGGGTTTGACTTTTGTGCAAATAACGGAACTTTTTCTATATAACACATGTTTTCATACACTACTAATTCCCCTCTATCAGATGTATTCATAATCCAGCTCACTTGCGTATCCCTTTAAGCCTATGTTATAAAGCGATCCTGTTATAGTTGCCGCACAGGTCCGCAACTGCAGTGTGGTGACCAACCGATAGATGGCTTATAATGTTAGCCTAACCCTTGAACTAACCCTCACCCTAACCCTTTACCTAACCCTTGACTCTATATGGCACTGGAATAACGGCAGTGCCATTTAGTGGTTGGTCACCGCACTGCAGTGACAGACTGGTGCCGTAACCATAACAGGATGGGACCACAAATTGTTCCCAGAACTTGTCATCATTGACAACTGAACTTTGGAGATTTTTTTTTTTAACTGTTTTCTACCTATGGTTTCAATTCTTAAATATCCAGTATCATTTTTGGAGAGTTCAAATGTGTTACCATTGACATTTACCTTCACACCAGAAAAATGGTCATATTGTCTAATAAATGTCCTATACTTTACTTTAAATTTAAAGGACCATAATGTAGTATTTTGAATAACATCTCTTGAAAATGTGTAATATAATAATAATAATAATAATAATAATATTAACATTCATAATAATACAGACTCAGTAGCTTGACTTCCTGAGGGAGGCTGTCTGTCCGCATAATAGGATGGTGGCAGTAATATGTGCCAGTGCTCTCAGCAGGACTGTAGGGGATATAGAAACCTTGTACATGTAAAACAAATTGGCAAAGTGATTTGAGTGATGTTCCCAATCTTGTCTTCCAGGTTCTGTTGTGTCCCAGCTTGGTTCATGATGAGAGATTATGGGCGTGTAGTCTTCCTCTCGCCGCGCAGTTGATAGTTTGGGAGCCAGAGGTGATACAAAAGTGGAAAATGGCAGACAGCTTGAAAAGCTTCCTGCAGGACCTTGCTCGGGTAAGTTCAGTATTGATCTCTGTGGAACTGGTGAAGACCTAATTCTTATTATTGAAGTTAATGGACCTCTTTAGTAATCCTATAAAGAGGTTTAAAAGAACAGTCGGAAAAGGCTCAATAAGAAAAAAAACTTTACTAAACTTGCTGTGCATTTAAACAATCGCTTACTATTTTTCATTAATCCACCACACTATATAAGCTTTGAATCTCTCTCTGAATGAAGTATTGTGGCTGGAGTGGAAGTGTCACATTGCAAACCAACATTAGAAGCAGCCAGTGGTGTTACCTGAGATGCCAGTGATGTACACACACACTTTCTAGCCATCACCCACTGTCGTACTGCAGTTGTGGTAGTTTAATTTAGATAGACCACCCCTGGGCAGGTCCACACCAGCCACAATACTTCATTCATGGGTGGACAGATCTGGAGCTATACAGCCTGGGAGTATGATTGAAAAGCAGTAATTAATTATTTAAATGCACAGTTATTAATGATGTTTGGAGGGCATTCCACGCGACGGATAGGGACTATTCATTTTTCCCGTATAGGCATCAATTGTATGTCAGGTTAGACTACAGTGCCTTATGTTTAATGTTTTGTTAATCTGAATTTTTTGTGATGGATCAGAACACAATAGTCTAAGTTGGTGAAGTGAAATTAGAAAAATATATACATAAAACTATTTTTTTTAGAAATAGAAAGCAGAAAATTGTGCAGTGGATATAAAAAGTCTACACACCCCTGTTAAAATGTCAGGTTTCTGTGCTGTAAAAAAATTAGACAAAGATAAATCATTTCAGAACTTTTTCCACCTTTAATGTGACCTATAAACTGTACAACTCAATTGAAAAACAAACTGAAATCTTTTAGGTAGAGTGAAGAAAAAATATAAAAATAAAATAATATGGTTGCATAAGTACTAATACTTTGTTGAAGCACCTTTTGATTTTATTACAGCACTCAGTCTTTTTGGGTATGAGTCTATCAGCATGGCACATTTTGACTTGGCAAGATTTGCCCACTCTTCTTTGCAAAAACACTCCAATCTGTCAGATTGCGAGGGCATCTCCTGTGCACAGCCCTCTTCAGATCAGCCCACAGATTTTCAATTGGATTCAGGTCTGGGCTCTGGCTGGGCCATTCCAAAACTTAAATCTTCTTCTGGTGAAGCCATTCCTTTGTTGATTTGGATGTATGTTTTGGGTCGTTGTCATGCTGAAAGATGAAGTTCCTCTTCATTTTCAGCTTTCTAGCAGAAGCCTGAAGGTTTTGTGCCAATATTGACTGGTATTTGGAACTGTTCATAATTCCCTCTATCTTAACTAAGGCCCCAGTTCCAGCTGAAGAAAAACAGCCCCAAAGCATGATGCTACCACCACCATGCTTCACTGTGGGTATGGTGTTCTTTTGGTGATGTGCAGTGTTGTTTTTGCACCAAACATGTTTTTCCCTTGGTTTCATCAGACCATAACACCTTTTCCCACATGCTTTTGGGAGTCTTCAGATGTGTTTTTGCAAAATGTAGCCTGGCTTGGATGTTTTTCTTCGTAAGAAAAGGATTTCGTCTTGCCACTCTACCCCATAGCCCAGACATATGAAGAATACGGGAGATTGTTGTCACATGTACCACACAGCCAGTACTTGCCAGATATTCCTGCAGCTCCTTTAATGTTGCTGTTGCTCTTGGTAGCCTCCCAGACCAGTTTTCTTCTCGTCTTTTCATCAATTTTGGAGGGAGCTCCAGTTCTTGGTCTTCACTGTTTTCCATGGTATATCTAATGCCTTGGAAATTCTTTTGTAACTTTCTCCTGACTGATACATTTTAACAATGAGATCCCTCTGATGCTTTGGAAGCTCTCTGAGGACCATGGCTTTTGCTGTGGGATGCGACAAAATAAATGTCAGGAAAGACCAACTAGAGCAGCTGAACTTTATTTGGATTTAATCAGAGGCACTTTAAATGATGGCAGGTGTATGCTGACTCCTATTTAACACGATTTGGAATGTGATTGCTTAATTCTGAACACGGCTACATCCCCAATTATAAGAGGGTGTGCAGACTTATGCAACCACATTATTTTTCTTTTTTCTTCCCTCCACCTAAAAGATTTCTGTTTGTTTTTCAATTGAGTTGAAGAGTTTATAGGTCACATTAAAGGTGGGAAAAGTTCCGAAATGATTTATCTTTGTCTCATTTTTTTACAGCACAGAAACCTGACATTTTAACAGGGGTGTGTAGACTTTTTATATCCACTGTACGTATGTATTCACCCCCTTTGTTATGAAGCCCATAAAAGGCTCAGGTGCAACTAATTACCTTCAGAAGTCACATAATTAGTGAAATTATGTCTACCTGTGTGCAATCTAAGTGTCACATGATCTGTCATTACATATACACACCTTTTTTGAAAGGCCCCAGAGGCTGCAACACCTAAGCAAGAGGCACCACTAACCAAACACTGCCATGAAGACCAAGGAAATCTCCAAACAAGTAAGGGACAATGTTGTTGAGAAGTACAAGTCAGGGTTAGGTTATAAAAAAAAATCCAAATCTTTGATGATCCCCAGGAGCACCATCAAATCTATCATAACCAAATGGAAAGAACATGGCACAACAGCAAACCTGCCAAGAGACGGCCACCCACCAAAACTCACGCATCGTGCAAGGAGGGCAGTAATCAAAGAGGCAGCACAGAGACCTAAGTTAATCCTGGAGGAGCTGCAGAGTTCCACAGAAGACTGGAGTATCTGTACATAGGACGACAATAAGCTGTACGCTACATAGAGTTGGGCTTTATGGCAGATGGCCAGAAGAAAACCATTACTTTCAGCAAAAAACAAAATGGCACGTTTTGACTTTGCGAAAAACATGTGGGAGACTCCAAAAATTTATGGAGGAAGGTGCTCTGGTCTGATGAGACTAAAACTGAATTTTTCGGCCATCAAAGAAAACGCTATGTCAGGTGCAAACCCAACACGTCACATCACCCAAAGAACATGGTGTTTTTCAGCAGGCGGGACTGGGAAACTGGTCAGAGTTGAGGGAAAGATGGATGATGCTAAATACAGGGATATTCTTGAGCAAAACCTGTACCACTCTGTGCGTGATTTGAGGCTAGGACGGAGGGTCACCTTCCAGCAGGACAATGACCCCAAACACACTGCTAAAGCAACACTTGAGTGGTTTAAGGGGAAACATGTAAATGTGTTGGAATGACCTAGTCACAGCCCAATCCAATAGCAAATCTGTGGTCAAACTTAAAGATTGCTGTTCACAAGTGCAAACCATCCAACTTGAAGAAGCTGGAGCAGTTTTGCAAGGAGGAATGGGCAAAAATCCCTATGGTAAGATGTGGCAAGCTCATAGAGACTTATCCAAAGCGACTTGGAGCTGTGCACATTAACTTTTTCTGTTATTTTGTCCTATTTGTTGTTTGCATCACAATAAAAAAATTAAAAAAAAAACATCTTCAAAGTTGTGGTCATGTTCTGTAAATTAAGTGATGCAAATCCTCAAACAATCCATGTTAATTCCAGGTTGTGAGGCAACAAAACACGAAAAATGCCTAGGGGTGAATACTTTTTCAAGGCACTGTACATCATAGTAGATTCAAAAACTTTAAAGAATGTGTCAGAAGTTGCAATAGATCAGATTGTATGGTCGGACCATGCGATTTTGTTAAGATGACAATAAAAGAGAAATCAGTGGATTATACCAGATCAAGATGGAAATTAGACAGTTCATTGTTAGAAGTTGCAACCTTTAAAAAACAAATAGAAAAAGAAAGTATACGTTTTTTTTTTTTTTTTAAATTAATAATAACTTCGCAAACGTCTAAAATTACTACATGGAATGCCCATAAAGTAGTTATGAGAGGGATTTTTATTGAAATTAAATCAAGAAGAAGAAAAATGAGAGGGTTACTTTTGAGAAATCTATACATTGAAATGGAAATGAATCAGAGGCAAAATATGCTTAATCCTAGTGAGTCTACAAGCTCAAATTAAATCTATTGTTCAATTAATAACAGACAAAGCATGTTGGGCATACCAGCAGGGATACTATCACTGTGGAAACAAAGTAGGGAGATTATTGGCCGACCAGATGAAACCAAGGATAGCAAATAAAAGAATAGAGATAATTAAGGTTAAACATTGCTCTTTTATGAAACCACAAGAAATAGCAAAAGCTTTTTTTTTTACTTTTATAAGGGCTTTATAATCGGAGTAAAGAGAGAGATTACTTAAAACCAACAAGAGAAGAAATTTGCAGTTTCCTGAAAGGGATAAACTTACCTAAAACTACTGATCAAGATTTGATATTGCTTAATGAAGAGATTGTAGAGGAGGAGCTGGATTTAGCAATAACTGATTTATAAATTAAATCAGGTGCAGATGGGATGATAAATCAATACTACAAAATGTATAAATCAATATTGATCAAACCATTCCTGGCAGCCTTCCATGAGATTAAAGGAGAGGGTAGAATCCCAAGAGAGATGTTAGAGGCAATAATAACTATTCCTAAGAAGCCTAAGGATTTAACAAAATATAAAAATTACAGGCCAATCTCCCTCCTAAACTCAGATTTTAAGTTGTATGCTAGAATTTTGCCAATGAGATTGAACAAAGTGATAGGAAAGCTGATTGCAATGGATCAAACTGGATTTATTCAAGGTAGGTAACAGGTGGATAACACCAGAAAACTGTTGAATCTCATAACATACTCGGCAGCGAGTAAAACCCCAGAAACTTTCCTATTGCTAGATGCAGAGAAAGCCTTCGACAAGGTCGGATGATACTATTTGGAGCTGACGTTACAAAAATTTGGCCTTGGAGAATTTGGGTCACGGGCTATCGGAGCTCTATATACGGTCCCATCCGACTCTGTCGAAGGACAAGGTTTTAAATCTGAGCAATTTTCGATGTCAAACGGTACGAGATAGGGCTGTCCCCTGTCTCCTATTGTTTTTCTTCTCGTGATGGAACCTTTGGCAGAAGCTATACTTTGTTGCTGATAATATAGAGGGTATTACAATAGGAAAGAATGTACATAAAATAACATTTGCCGACGACATGGTTATCTCTTTGATGAATCCTGTTATATCTCTTAAAGGACTGCGTGATCTGATGGATACAATTTGAGATTTTACTGTAAGTTAAATATTACTAAATCAGAAATAATGACAGTAAATATGTAAGTGAAAAACAGGCAATTTTTAAAACCAACCTACGCATATATATGGCATTCAAATACCACAACTCATTTAGGTATCACTTTTGATAAAGATAATAAATCGATGATACAAAAAAATTATAATGATTTATTAATAAAAATGACAGAAGGTGACATCATAGAAGAACACACCCCTTTTTTGGTCGGGCAGGATTATTGCTGTAAAAATGTTTAACTATTTGATCTTTTGTATTCCACTTTTAATTCCAAGCTATATATTAAAACAATTTCAACGTTTTAATAGATAAGTACAGTCAGGTCCATAAATATTGGGACATCGACATAATTCTAATCTTTTTGGCTCTAAAACATTAATGATGCCAATCTTCATTTTTTATCCCATATCTCCTATTTATTTATTTCCAAATCATTAATCTTGCATCCACATATAAATATTTAAATATTTTTGGGGCCATAATGGACCAGGATTTTGATCTTGGGATATTAAAGAATACGGCTAGGTTAATCAAGGGAGTCCCTAAGCTAGGAAAGGGAATCAACACATTAGTCAGATTTAACTTTTCCAACAGCTGTTAATAATTGAAAGTTATATAAGATGAATTTCTCTAAAAAAAATAATAATAATATATTGAATCCAAATCACCTTTTAACATCATTTGTGAATCTATCCTCATCCATTGCAACATTTCTGTTTCCCCAGTCCATTTGAAAATGTGTGACAGCATATAGCTTCATAATATGTCTCAAGCAAAACTCCTGGCCATAATTTTCCTTTGAACTTTTTTTGGATGTACAGTCAGGTCCATAAATATTGGGACATCGACAATATGTTCTAATAAAAATCTGTCCCGTCTCTTTTTGTTCTAATTAAATAAAAATTAAATAAAAATCTCAAATTAAAGCTGAAAGTCTGCAGTTAAAGCACATCTTGTTCGTTTCATTTCAAATCCATTGTGGTGGTGTATAGAGCCAAAAAGTTTAGAATTGTGTCGATGTCCCAATATTTATGGACCTGACTGTACATCCAAAACTCAAAATTTGAACAAAAAGAGACGGGAGAGATTTTTATTAGAACATATATACACACACACACACACATATGTTCTAATAAAAAATCTCTCTCGTCTCTTTTTGTTCTAATTAAATAAATGGGGACAGTCATAACATTGAAAAGTGTCAACTATTCTAACCAAATATAAATTAATATGTACAAAAGGTACCAGATGAAAATGCGGTTCATTAACCTGCATAAATGAATTTGTCCAATATATATATCCCTTTGTAGAAAGAAATTGAACTACTGACAATCATTGATACTTCCTTATATACAACAAAAGTAAGAATATATATATATATATATATATATATATATATATATATATATATATATATATATATATATATATATATATAGAAACAGAATCAAAGGAAAAGACGGGGGCAGTCATAACATCGAAAAGTATCAACTATTCTAACCAAATATAAATTAATATGTACAAAAGGTACCAGATGAAAATGTGGCTCACTAACCTGCATAAATGAATTTGTCCAATATATATATATCTTTGTAGAAAGAAATTGAACTAATGACATCTGTCATTTAAAATATCTCACAATAGAGAAAAAACAAGGGTTCTCTTTAAGGCCCTGGAAGGACCTACAGGAATAAGCTCGTCATAATCATGTGACTAAAAGCTCACAGTCATATGTTTTAGGCTTAGCCAATGGGGACTGAGTCCAGTTCATGTGAAAAAAGCCTGCGAAGTTGCAAACGGAGCAACTTGCCATTCTGATGCGGTGCCTCTGAAGAAGCAGACGCTGCGAAACCAGCTGGTCAGGCACCCACTAGGACAAACTGTAATTCTACCAGAAACTATAATACTAAAGACTTTACCAGTAAAATTCTCTTTTTTAAAACACTTTTTGTATGTAATGCATTACTACAGTGAAATATTAGGACACTACAACGATATCCTATAAAAGCAGCACGAAGGTGCTGCAGGAATATTACACAAGTACCTAACTTCTCTCTTTTGTCGGAGTATATAAAAAAATTTTTTTACCTATTCACATTTGTCAAAACTTGTGCAATGAGGATGCCAGAAAGCGCGAGGCTCCTTATTTAGAGGATGCTTCCGGCGGTCTGAGCACAGACAATCATAAATATAAATACTAGAATAAAAAGGATACAGTTAGAAGGAATACACCTGCAAGGAGGAGCCAAAACTACATCTAAGCCGTGGACTGACTCAAGTAAGATTGTTCAATTTATTTATCATTAGGCTTTGTTTTACTCCATTCCTCCTGTTACTCTTATTGCATCTTTATATGGGATATTATGATACATTGATATATAGTATCAACTATATAATACCGAGAGAGTGTGTATATACTTTGTTACATACAACGGATATTAAGAAACAATTTTTGCACTTTATAATCGCACAGAGGAACATTAAACGCAGTCTTTGACTTATTTTTATCTCCTATTCTCTGGTTAGTTTCCCTTACCATTTAGGGTATATACTGACATCCTATTGTAATTGATAACCAATTTTAGGATTTATTCAGATTTTGTGATCAGATAGATTTCTCCCATTGGAGAATATTATATAGGATATAGTATATATATATATTTTTTTCATTAGTACTTACCGCATATCCTCCTCTTCTTTATTTATACTAGTTTTGCACAGTACTTCATAGTTTTTTAGATATACACCTTTCTATTCACCAACTCAGCTGCATATCCAGCATCTATATGATAAATTAAGCATTTCTAGGTCATACACATTATTTCCTTTTTTTATATGCTTATATACACACGATAGACATTTTAGACTTCACTTCGTCTTATTACACTACACATATCACTATACCCCCTGTTGTCACATATTTACCATTTGCTGTACTGTCTGTATTCTATGGGTCAGCCACATACGCCCCATTCTTACCCGGTGTTCCCTTAGTAGGACGCTGGGAGCCGAGGCGTTGGAGGTCTAGCCCATTTACATACTCTGTACATTTCATATTTTTCTTTCAAATTGGGATATACCCTATATAGCCACATACGTTTATATACGTATAAATTCTTTTTGCATATTGTATTTCTTTAGTATACCCTGCACATTATTCCTCTCTTCATTTAACAATATTATTGTTAATCTTACGCTCTCTAGCACATTGTTTGATATTTCCCCCCATAGGCGCATGCATTGGCCTCCGGGGCATAACTCCATACGCCCATCTCTCTCCCGGTGTATCCTTAATAGGACACTGGGAGCTGAGGCTTTGGACACATAGCCCGTGAGACCCACTAGCGCCGGAAGTCGGGAGATCTTATTTTATTTCACAAACGACCTCTTTGGTCTTCTTTATCTATCACACTTTTTGCACACCCTAGTATTTTAGTAGGATACGGTATTACACAGATTTACCCTACCATAGTCCTTTTTAGTGTATTGTACTTTTTTATAATATTTCGACGAGTTTTCCATTTTAATACCAATTATTAAATGATTATATTTTATATCTACTTAAGTATCAGACTTTTGAGGATCCTTTCCTTCCTCTTTTGTTGTATCTTATATATATATATATATATATATATATATATATATATATATATATATATATATATATATATATATATATATATATATATATATGTATGTATATATATATATATGAATAATTAGAGTATTGCAGTATATAGTGATACCTTTTTTATTGGACAAACCTATTCATAGGTTTCATGACGAGCTTTCGAGAGCGTTCCTCTCTTTGTCGAGTCAGAGTCAATACTGATTATAGATTCATAAATACAGCAAAAAATTCCAGGATTAACAGATAATGTTCTGATCAGCCAGCCGTGCAAGTGTGTGGGGGTGCAGACCAGAGTAAGTAAATTGGGGTCGTAAATACTTTTACATCTAAGGAACCATAGGGCTGTAACCAAACTCAGGATGAAGGCAGAGAACAAAAAGTAAAAAAATAAAAATAAAAAAATCAATAAACACACATATATATTTACAAGCGTGAATGTTGGAGGTTATAAGAAATTTTGATAATGAGATAAGAATTCAATGTCGACATTAAGTCCCGACTTATTACTGTTGAAGAACATAATCATTTTAATTTCAAATGTCTTTCTTTCCTTAGTGTTTTTAAAAAAAAACTTTGAGAATTTTGATTTTGAGATTTTTCATGGAGTGGTTATTCTCTGTGAAATGGTGTCCAACTGGAGTGTCTCCTCATTGTGCCTATTGATGGAATGTCTGCGTAGATTCATCCTCATATGTAATTTCTGGCTGGTTTCTCCAATGTAGCAGCCTCTCTCGCATGCAGTACATTGTATCATGTATACTACATTGGATGACGTACAAGAATATGATCCTCTGATGTTATAGGTCTTCTTGTTGTGCGTGGCTGTGTCCTCTTTGCAGATGTGTTGACACAATTTATGTGTTGACACAATTTACACCGATTTTGTTTTTTTGTTTTTTTTATTGCAAGGTTTTGTGCCATTTTCTATGTTAAGCTCTTCATTGGCCAATCTACTGTTCACCAATGTTTGTCTGAGATTTGGTGGCTGCCTAAATGCAAGAATGGGGGGGTTTGGGGAATATATGTTTTAATTCTGTGTCCTCTGTTAGCAGTGGTTGTAGATCCTTAAATATTTTGCGGATTCCTTCTAGATCCGGATGGTATGTGGTTACCAGAGGTGTACGTGAGGTCATTTCCTTAGTTTTGTACAGTGAATGCAGAATTATTAGGCAAATGAGTATTTTGACCACATCATCCTCTTTATGCATGTTGTCTTACTCCAAGCTGTATAGGCTCGAAAGCCTACTACCAATTAAGCATATTAGGTGATGTGCATCTGTAATGAGAAGGGGTGTGGTCTAATGACATCAACACCCTATATCAGGTGTGCATAATTATTAGGCAGCTTCCTTTCCTTTGGCAAAATGGGTCAAAAGAAGGACTTGATAGGCTCAGAAAAGTCAAAAATAGTGAGATATCTTGCAGAGGGATGCAGCACTCTTAAAAATTGCAAAGCTTCTGAAGCGTGATCATCGAACAATCAAGCGTTTCATTCAAAATAGTCAACAGGGTCGCAATAAGCGTGTGGAAAAACCAAGGCGCAAAATAACTGCCCATGAACTGAGAAAAGTCAAGCGTGCAGCTGCCACGATGCCACTTGCCACCAGTTTGGCCATATTTCAGAGCTGCAACATCACTGGAGTGCCCAAAAGCACAAGGTGTGCAATACTCAGAGACATGGCCAAGGTAAGAAAGGCTGAAAGACGACCACCACTGAACAAGACACACAAGCTGAAACGTCAAGACTGGGCCAAGAAATATCTCAAGACTGATTTTTCTAAGGTTTTATGGACTGATGAAATGAGTGAGTCTTGATGGGCCAGATGGATGGACCCGTGGCTGGATTGGTGAAGGGCAGAGAGCCCCAGTCCGACTCAGACGCCAGCAAGGTGGAGGTGGAGTACTGGTTTGGGCTGGTATCATCAAAGATGAGCTTGTGGGGCCTTTTCGGGTTGAGGATGGAGTCAAGCTCAACTCCCAGTCCTACTGCCAGTTCCTGGAAGACACCTTCTTCAAGCAGTGGTACAGGAAGAAGTCTGCATCCTTCAAGAAAAACATGATTTTCATGCAGGACAATGCTCCATCACACGCGTCCAAGTACTCCACAGCGTGGCTGGCAAGAAAGGGTATAAAAGAAGAAAATCTACTGACATGGCCTCCTTGTTCACCTGATCTGAACCCCATTGAGAACCTGTGGTCCATCATCAAATGTGAGATTTACAAGGAGGGAAAACAGTACACCTCTCTGAACAGTGTCTGGGAGGCTGTGGTTGCTGCTGCACGCAATGTTGATGGTGAACTGATCAAAACACTGACAGAATCCATGGATGGCAGGCTTTTGAGTGTCCTTGCAAAGAAAGGTGGCTATATAGGTCACTGATTTGTTTTTGTTTTGTTTTTGAATGTCAGAAATGTATATTTGTGAATGTTGAGATGTTATATTGGTTTCACTGGTAAAAATAAATAATTGAAATGGGTATATATTTGTTTTTTGTTAAGCTGCCTAATAATTATGCACAGTAATAGTCACCTGCACACACAGATATCCCCCTAAAATAGCTAAAACTAAAAACAAACTAAAAACTACTTCCAAAAATATTCAGCTTTGATATTAATGAGTTTTTTGGGTTCATTGAGAACATGGTTGTTGTTCAATAATAAAATGAATCCTCAAAAATACAACTTGCCTAATAATTCTGCACTCCCTGTATTGCAGCAGGTGTTCACGGGGTGTTTTAATGGCAGAGGTTACTTTCTGTGTTATGACATTAGGTTTGTATCCCTTTCTCCTGAAGGAGTCAGATAGGCTTTTTAAATGTTTATCACGGTCCTCATTGTTGGAACATATGCGGTGGTATCGGATGGCTTGACTATAGATAATCGCTTTTTTAGTATGTGAGGGATGGAAGCTAGAGCTGTGGAGATAACTGCATCTGTCTGTAGGTTTCCTGATATATATATATATATATATATATATATATATATATATATATATATATATATATATGTGTATGTATGTATGTATATATATATAGGCTAAGAGTGATCGAAGCCCTCCACCGTACAAAGTACAGTAGTACAAATAAGGAATAGTACATTAGTGACTCCATTTGAATGTCTAAAAATAAGTTGATAAAAACTTATTTCCTGCTCAAATTTCTCAGAAATACAGTATATGCACTGCAGTCTGGGAAAACTGGGCGGGACATGCAAATGAGGCCACATAATGCACCATCACTCTGTCAATCCAAACCATTTTAAACATGGCTCCTTTAAAGCATATGCTTACTGTGTTTTTTATATATATATATTTATATATATATATATATATATATATATATATATATATATATATATATATATATATATATATATATATATATATATATATATATATATATATATATATATATATATATATATTATACACACATACATTTTCACATCCGGTGGGAATGCTAGATAATACAAAATTCTGGCAGGACTGCTTCACACGGATCTCAAAAGGACTGAAAATACCCTTAGATCCCGCAATGACATTATTCTATATTTTTCCACTTGAGTTCACTCTGGAAATGAAGGCTTGGATAATTCAGATTTGCACAGTGATAACAACATGGCTCATAGCTTCATATTGGAAGCAAGCCAAGGCTTTAAATTGGCCGGAAGTTAAAAGGGAGGTTAATAGAAATAGAGAATTTGAAAAAGATTTTCTTTCAACCAATCAAGTGAAAGGTCAACTAAACTGGAAGCTACGGGATAAATCTTTTCAGTAAGTCCTTTTAGACAATTTAATGGCGAAATTAAATATTTTCCTTGGATCACCCTTAGAACCCGCCCTGGTTTATATGTATTGTTTAATACATAAAAACTGGGGAATTTGTGTTTAAAAAAAATAAATAAAAAAAAAAGTTAAAAAGGTAATTATTTAAGGTTTAATAAAGGTTTTTTTGTTATCAAGCCTTAATTAGCTTTTCTTTATAAGAACACTAAAGTGGCCCTTTAACCGAGAAATCACATGTCATTTAGCAATAACACCTGGCACGATAAACAGGTAAAGCAAGAAAATATAGACAGAGATAATAGCTGTCAATTACTAATCCGTTCTATTTCATAAGATCTCTTTATATGCAGGAATAACTCATTAAAGTGACACAACCAAGGTCCCAGTTATTAGTTTATTGGAAAATACACACATAAATACGCTTATGACTGGTTATAATGACACATTGTGTGGAAGTGTTAGATAATTGAGCTTAAAAGTTGGACTATTTTTGTTTTGTTTTTTCAAATCGTTTTTATTGAAGGGAAGAAAAGACAAGAATATGATAAATGCAAAATATAAAACAAGAACAACCTGTAAAGTATACAAATGACAATATGGATGACTTGTTCTTGCACTTTTCCCATAATTTTTTTTTTTTTTTTTTTATATAGTTGCAGGCATTTAACACAAGATTCAACCTGATATGACAATACCTATTAGCCATAAAGAGAAGAAAGACAGAAGAACACAAAAAAGAAATAGAGGGAGGGAGCAGGGGTTGGGTGAAGCATTGCTTTGTATCTCCACGTATGTTTATGAAATTGGCCCTACTGAATGCTATCACTAACCAATTCGTAGCTCCCACATATCCCAGCAGGTAGCCCTACTTCTACTTGGCTATTCAAATGAAAGGGGCTGCAGCACACCCCTTCCTATGGCCAATCGCAAGTCCTGCAATCTGCCATTAGCTTTGGCGGGCTTGGACCTGATCGTGGACGTTAGCCCGCAGATCCGTGTGCAAGCCCGTCAAACTAAAAAGTTCAAAATAAATTCAAGGAAGCACTGTACAGCACTGTGTAAATGATGGGGGACATGAGGATGACATATACTACATTGGCTAGCTGGCACATTGCCACTAGCCAAGACTGTAATTTGTGGCCACAAGTCCGCCGGGCATGAAGATCTATATAGACTCCTATTGGACTGAGGGGGGGTAATTTTCAGTCTCATGGTGGTCTATATTGACCCCCATGAGTGATGGGGTTAATTTTAGGTGCCGGCGGGGGGTGCTTCTTATAGTACTCCCGCGGTTTGGGGGTAACCATTAGTGTGCAGCGGGCCCTTTGAGGACCCGCGGCGGGAAAATTCAAACTCCACAATTCTCCGGGCTTGAGTTTTGAATTCAGGCCGGCGGCTGGAAATCTAAATCTCGTAGATGCTCCGGGGAGCGCGATCTGGGACGATCGAGACCCTCTGCAGCAAGGCTAGGGGTTAATGTCGGGAGCCTGCAGGCGTCCCTATTGGTACCCCTGCAGCAAGGGTTAATCTGTGTTCATTGCAGGGGTCACGATGGGGACCCCCTGCATTATATGGTTAATGTTGGGACACTGCAGGCGTCCTGTTTGGGTCCCCTGCAGCCAGGAGGGGGCTTAATTGGAGCCGTCACAAGGGCTTCACAGCCCTTTCAACGGCTCCAGTGTGGAAGTAAGCTGCGAGGGTTTTTAATTGTTTTGCGGAGGTGTGATCGGAGGATTTGAATAGGGTCGTGGGGTTTCATGCGGCTGAAACTGTTGCAGCTGTGTGAGATCAGAGGCTTTCCCTGCGGTTAGGTGCAGTGGGGTTGGCCGCAAGGGAGCCCTGGCCACAAGCCAGCCGGAGCCCTCGGCTGCAAGGGAAGGGAATAGAATAACAAAGTAGCTTGTGGCCATCCCTTGTGGCCACGCAGCTTCTACGGCCAGCATTTGGATAAGGCCTATGAAGTGTATGTGTTTTTAAGTTTGCCTAAAACTTCCCTAAATCGGGGAATAGAATTCTTCCAGGGTTTTGCAATAGTAAGCTTTGTTTCTAGAAATATTTGATTTAGAGAGCAGTTGAGCCTCTTTGGTAAGACTGGTGAAAGGGAGACCTAACAAGGCCGCCTCCTGGTTTTTGAGGCACCCTGCTGTATAAAAATAAATTAAATAAAAAAGCCCTTCTGCTCTCCTAATTACTTTATCTCATGCTTTTCTCTTTGGCAATGGGTGATAAAAGAGCTTGTGAGTTTGGTATTTTAAGTATAAATTTAAGTAAATTCCTTTATTGAAGGCCATTCATTCTTACTGTGGGTGTTGATAAGGAAGAAGAGTATGCCCATTTGGTTTAATTCTAAAGGTCACAGAGACTTTTAAGTGTTAGTCTTGTCTTATGATTTTATTTATACCACCTGGGCATGCTCTTCTACTTATCACACCACACCCAGAGAATTATTATTAATATTAATAATAATACGTTTTTCTTTTTTTTTGTTTGTTTTTTATAAAACCCATTTTATACATGGTTGTGCCATTGGAATAGTTATAATCTCATTTAGGGGTTGGCCCACCAGTATCAATGGCTGTGAATGTCCTGACCTTGTGAGCTTACAATCTAGAGAGGAGGGGGGACATGAGAGACACAAGGTTATGGTGGAGCGGTCAGTAAGTACTCATTATATAAATCATTCACTCTTGTCTGAGCATGCACAATGTTTTGTTTTACCACATTTTAAACTGAAGACAATACATGCAGAGCCTCAGGGGATAATCACCCATAACTGATAATGATCTATAATAGTATTTACAGGTTGCCCTTAGTGGGTGTATAAAACGCTGATATGTCAAAATTACTGAGCCATTATAAATTATTATACATTATAAATGCTCATTTGTTACATATTGGTGCACTTTTTGCTCTTCAGAAAGTAAATCTAGGACGTTTTTGTATCGTCCTCATCAATTTAATCTGTGTCATTATTTGATTTCCATTTATAACAGGGCATAAAAGATTCCATTTGGGGAATATGTACAATTTCGAAGCTGGATGCCAGGATCCAGCAGAAGAGAGAGGAGCAGAGGAAGAGGAGAGCAAGCAGTGTTCTGGCTCAGAGAAGAGCACAGAGCGAGGAAAAGAAGCCTGAAAAGTGAGTCTCAGCCCTTAAAGGATATTGGAAGGTTTATGGATTTTACTAGGAATATAATATGTATATATATTTGTTGTTGTTTAGTCATTCAGTCGTGTCTGACTCTCGGTGACCCTATGAACTGCAGCACGCCAGGTACATCTGTCAGTCACTGCCCCTCTGAGGTCCATAAATTTCATGTTCATTGCTTCAGTGACCCCATCTACCCATCTCCCCATCTGTCGTCTACTCCTTTGTTTGCCTTCAATCTTTTATCAGAGTCTTCTCTAGGGAATCCTGCCTTTTCATAATATGGCCAAAATATTTGAGCTTCAGCCTCATGATCATACCTTCCAGTGTACAGTATGTCTTGATTTCCTGAAGCACTGATTTATTGGATCTTCTTGCAGTACAGGGGATTCTAAGTAGTTTTCTCCAACACCACAATTCAAAGATGTACAGCCTTCTTTATGGCCCAGCTCTTGCATACGTATGTTACTACTGGAAATACCATAGTTCTAACTATGCAGACCTTTGTCCTTTTTTAGTTATAGGTCCTTTAGTTCCTCCTCACTTTCAGCCATCACAGTAGTATTATCTGCGTTTCTGAGGTTGTTGATATTTCTCCCAGCGCTATTGATTCCTGCTTTGGATTCATCCAGCCCGGCCTTATGCACGGGTGGAGGGGTGTACAAATCTCCCCAGGTTAAATGAATAGGGGACACAAACCATAGCACAATTAAACTTAATCGTGCTGCATTGTCCACTAGAGGGCAGTGCGGAGCAGATTTATTTGTAAAGCACCAACATATTCTGTAGCGCTATACATGTGTTGTGATCAAGACAAAACTATTAACACAGCTCAAAGACAGGGCCCTGCATTTCCATTGTCCAAATGTTGGGGGGGGGGGAGGGCTAGGGGCATTGATAATTAAAAAAAAGAAAAAATGAATTTAAAAAAAATAAAAGTTTTTGAGGGTTACTGCAGCAATGGGTACTGGAGGTAGATCCGCCCGGCTTCATGTCCTAGCAGTAGCGTTGAATTATCCCATCAGATTTTGGCGGGGTCTCCTACGTCCATGGTTATGCATGATGTACTCTGCATATAAGTTGAATAAATAAGGTGAGAATACACACCCTTGTTGCACTCCTTTTCCGATCTCGAACCATTCTGTTTTTCCATGTTTGGCTCTGATCGTGGCTGTTGGAAGAGGGTGTTTACTATGACCAGAGAATTATCTTGACAGAATTCTACTAATCTCTGACCTGCTTCATTTTTTGTACTCCAAGGCCAAACCTGCCAGTTACTCCAGTATCTTTTGGTTCCTTACTTTAGCATTCCAATCTCCTATGATGATAGCTCACAGCTTCACAAGCCCCTTCACCAAGACAAGGTAGAGATCCAGAAGAAAAAATAAAATATATTTGATTGCACCCCGCATGAGGTGACATTATCCCATTTAGTAGCCTCATCTTATCATAACTGCAAATGTCAGGATGCTAATCGCATTAATAAATTAATTGTGGTGTTATTAAAATTCTAGAATACGGACCAGATAGTTTTGGGGCTACAGTACAAAAGGATCTGTAGGATCATAGTCAATTTATCTATCTACCCCTATCTATCACCACACTTACAAAGGATTCTGTATACACCACAAGTTCTTAATACTTCCATTTTTTATTGCTTTTTTCTATTGTTCCCTTGTCTATGTTTAATAAACTTTTCATTATTTTATACCCTTACCCTTTTCCTATTTGATACATTAGTGGTATGCATCCATGGACATATTTAGAAAGAATCCTTTCATTTATCACATTTTATAATTACTTTTATATACTTTATTTTATTAAGAAGTGCTTGTAAGCTCTCTTTTATTTTTATTTCCTAAAATCATACAAATACCCCTACTTGGGTCTGACCTCTGTAGCTTGTGAAAACAGACTCTGTAGTACTTGTGGTGCTCTGTCTCATACTAACCAATCATTGACCATTTCTCAGCAATATATTGCAACATGCTGCTGAGACATGGTCCCTTATAGGTTAGGACACTGCACATCCAGCCCTACAGAGTCTGAGCTATAGGGGGCAGACCCATACAGGGACTATTTGTTTGATTTTAGGCTTTTAAGATTTTTAAAGCTTATAAGCACTTCTTAATAAAATAAAGTACATAAAAGTAAATAGATACATAGATTTGTTATATACCTAGTAACATCCAGAAAAGTTCCATATCCCTATTAAAGCATCACTGCTCAATAATAAAAAAAAAAGTATCCCTTTGAAATGTTGAGTCTAAGAGCATAATTAAACAGGAAAACGATCTTACAGCTAGTTTTTAACTGGGGTTGCATGTCCTGAATCAGAGTCTACTTCTAGCCGAGTGAGGGAAAGGGGTGTGGTGTCTGTTTGTTGCCCATCTCTCCCTCCACTGTTAGCCAAAACGCACCCCATCGTGATTTGACTCTGAGGAAGTGATGTAACAAACCCAAAATGGATTCATGTTCTCATAAACATGATCTTCAAAAATTCAGATTTTTCCCAAGACTTGTTTTTTTTCCATATCTTGCATAGCTGCTGAAATTGTTTGGGACATACTGGACAAACAAGTGTCTCTTTTTTTTTTTCTTGAACTGCAGTACACTTTTAACTTAGAAGTTATATATAAACTAGCCAATTGCCCGTCACAATGTGAGCCTCACTATGCACAGCTTCTATCTCTCCTTCCCTCCTTCTGTGTCCTCTCCCTCTCTCTTCACCCCTCACCTCTCCTCCCCTCTCTCTTCTTAACTCTCCTTTCCTCTCCTCTTCTCAACTCTCCTTTCCTCTCCTCTTCTCTTCTCTCCTTTCCTCTCCTCTTCTCTTCTCTCCTCCCCTCTCTCTTCTCTCCTCCCTTCTCTCTTCTCTTCTCTCCTCCCCTCTCTCTCTTCGCTTCTCTTCTCTCCTCCCCTCTCTCTTCTCTCCTCCCCTCCCCTCTCTCTTCTCTTCTCTCCTCCCCTTTCTCTTCTCTCCTCCCCTCTCTCTCTTCTCTCCTCCCCTCTCTTCTCTTCTCTTCTCTCCTCCCCTCTCTTCTCTTCTCTTCTCTTCTCTCCTCCCCTCTCTTCTCTTCTCTTCTCTCCTCCCCTCTCTTCTCTTCTCTTCTCTCCTCCCCTCCCCTCTCTCTTCTCTTCTCTCCTCCCCTTTCTCTTCTCTCCTCCCCTCTCTCTCTTCTCTCCTCCCCTCTCTTCTCTTCTCTTCTCTCCTCCCCTCTCTTCTCTTCTCTTCTCTTCTCTCCTCCCCTCTCTTCTCTTCTCTTCTCTCCTCCCCTCTCTTCTCTTCTCTTCTCTCCTCCCCTCTCTTCTCTTCTCTCCTCCCCTTCTCTTCTCTTCTCTCCTCCCCTCTCTTCTCTTCTCTTCTCTCCTCCCCTCTCTCCTCTCTGCCAGCCTTGCAATGGGCGCCTCCGGCTGCCTGTCACAAATGACGGGATAATATTTGATGTGTCATTTCCACCCCTCTCACTCCTCACTCCCCTGTGTCTCTTTCCACCCTCCCCCACCCCCTTCTCTATCTGATGCTGGCCTCACAACTTTCTGCCTTAATTGCGCGCCTTCGGCGCCCATAATGAGCCCTTCTATGCGCATGCACAACCCGCAAACTTTGCAAGCGTTGAACATAAACTCTGAGTACGACAACTTTATTAGTGATGTGTGTGTCAAGCCCTGTATTAAATGAACAATACTTGTTTTTTTCGGTTTTCCTTCAGACATTTTTACTTTTACAGGATTCATTTAATATCCACATGTAATCCTTAACTGAAATGTAGACTTTTAAATAGTTTAATATTAGTTTTCAGCTACAACATGAATTTGTTTTGACTACAAACCTTTCTGTCCTCAGTGAGCCGCGCATTGTAACCAGGATCTTCCAGTGTTGTGCTTGGAACGGAGGCGTCTTCTGGGTATGTTATTTGTTCTCTTAAAGGATCACTGAATGGTCTTTTTTTTTTTTTCTCTTTTTGAAGAATTTGACTATAACAATACTCTAAATGTTGTTGTTTTTGTTTTGTAATATTTTAATATAAATACATACAGATTTTATTTTAACAATGGCAAAACTGTGGATTCAGATCAGATCTGTTTTCAGAAACTGTACAGATAGCACGCTTGGCAATAGACATGAATAGAAGAGTAAACACCTGTAGGATAACCCTCCATCTCAAGCTAGAGACAGACTAGCAGTCTGATAATTTTCTAGATATGTTTTTGTCTTGTCTTGTAGACCTGCTAATGATATTAGTTTGTTACATACGCAACAGGCATTTTTTCCCAAAGTAAAATGATCTTTTTTTCATTTTAGATTATTTGTACATTTTAAAGCATTTTCTGTGTGGAGAGCAACCAAAATCTTATAATAAAGCCAATATGGATTTTTTTCTATTATAAAATTAGATTAATGCACTATTGTGCCTTTTTCAAGGGGCCGCAGCAGACAATCTGACCCTAAGTGTTTGAGATGTTAATTAACAGACTGTTAGCTCCTCTTCCCCATGGAGTCAACGAGTATCTAACAATAGAGGAATCTGTATATTAAAGCAAAATTTCTACCTTTTATATTATAAAGAGTTACTTCCAACTGAGATTCCATTATTCAAACCTTACCAATACATCCTAATAAATGTTATCTCAGCTGAAATCATGCATATCCGTTCAGTAGTGCACAGGATAATAAGTGAGGTTTGGAGGGGTGCAGCCATTAATAAGGTAAACTGTATTTTAAATATATATATATATATATATATATATATATATATATATATATATATATATATATATATATATATATATTTCTGGCTAAAGCTTTGAATAGATGCTATTTGCATCTGTATTTTTAATGGTAAACTAAAAAGAGTTGTGTACACTGGCCTTTTAAATTACATGACACCCTACATAAGAGAGAACAGAAAGGGTGAAGGTCCAGAAGGTAAGAATATGTTACTCTGGGTTTTCTTAGGAGTGTATAATGTAAAAACCCCGTCCACGGGGACTGCCTATTGCCGGATAACTGTAGTTGCCGGTTAATCGTGAGTCCTCGAATTTAAGGGTCTAAACGACCCTTAAACCCCTCAAAATGCCTTTAAAATGGCATTAGCGCCTACATTGGGCCATTTAGGGCCCCCCAAAAAAACATTAGAAAAAAAAGGTTAGCATTTTTTTTTTTTTTTTGCAGTCTCGAACTGCCGGATAGTGCCAGTTAAGCGGGAGATTTTCTCTCTCTCTCTCTCTCTCTCTCTCTCTCTCTCTCTCTCTCTCTCTCTCTCTCTCTCTCTCTCTCTCTCTGGTCCAATCCTCTCTCTCTCTCTCTCTCTCTCTCTCTCTCTCTCTCTCTCTCTCTCTCTCTCTCTCTCTCTCTCTCTCTCTCTCTCTCTCTCTCTCTCTCTCTCTCTCTCTCTCTCTCTCTCTCTCTCTCTCTCTCTCTCTCTCTCTATATATATATATATATATATATATATATATATATATATATATATATATATATATATATATATATATATATATATATATATATATATATATATATATATATATCTATATATATATATATATATATATATATATATATATATATATATATATATGCATAAAATGAATTAAGAAACTCATCTAAAACATTTTCTAGAAATCCTAAACACCCTATTTAATAAACCCCAATCTTCATGTTTATGGCGCTTTGTTCTATCTATCTCCTTGGAAATATTGAGATGGTCCTCATCCCCTTTTCAATAAACCTGTATGTGTACCCTTGTCCTACATTATCAGACTAACTAAAGACACCTTATTTCTTCTTTTTTTCTTTTTAAGCTAAGTCTCTTCTTGTTTTACCGAATGTTCATCCCACTGCTTCAGACCATCACAGCAAAAATAATTGGTAAGTTCACTGATTTAAAGTGATTTCTGAGTATTGATGTACAAGTATTCCTAAATGTTTCTGGTCATGACCTCTGTTTCTACAAGTCTAATAAAATATAATTCATTGTGTGCAGCTATAAGCTCTCTTTTTTGGGTAATTTCAAAGTCCTAAAAAAATGTGTGTGTGTGTGTAAAATGAATGACTGTGTATGTGAAGACAGAGCATCAGATTACCTTGATAGGTTGACTGATCATTTGTATTTTCATTTATCTCTGTTTTATATACTGTATTAAGCTTTTGCTTAATGGCTTTAATGCTGGAAAACTTGTAATATCACTTAAATGGGGTTTATTTTTAATTTGTTTTAGTCTTTTAAACTGTAAAAGGCTTAAAAAGTGTACATGTCTAGATTTGTACTTTTTATGCCATTGTTCCTCCAAATGTAACATTACCTTGTTGTCCTCAGGTGACCCATCCTTACATGGAGACGTCTGGTCGTGGCTGGAGTTTATCCTCACCTCGGTTTTCAGTGCCCTTTGGGTGCTCCCTTTGTTTGTTCTCAGCAAGGTTGTTAATGCTATCTGGTTCCAGGTATGTGATGTGATTGTTGTACTTTTATATTGTGAAAGAGACATACATATTGATGCTATGTTCAACTCAAAATCAATTGAGGTACACAAGCCCCTTCACCACAACAAGGTGAAGATCCCTATCCTGTTTTGTGTTCGCTGCTGTTTGTGCGCTTCCGCGCGTGTGCACACTTGTGCCACCATCTAGTGGTGAAAATTAGGTACTAGGGTTAGGGGTTCTTTGCCCTGTAAGGCGCGCTGACTGAAGAGGCCTTGAGCTATGAGAGGCGCGCCCGAGACTCTCAAGGGTTGAGTGCCCGCGGCAAACATAGCGATGGCCTCCCTGTCGATTAATTGCTGTCTAGTTGCTCTGCGTCCAGGGAAGGAAAACTATTTATTTTCTGTACTACCTCATTTTCATTACTAGATGGCGATGCAAACGTGATCGTTCCAAGAGTTGGTGGTAGTGTGCTTGAACAGCGGCAAACACAAAACAGGATAGGTCCATATAATGTGTTTGCTGCTTAATTATTGTCTTCGTCAGACTCAACGTTTTCAAAGTGGTCATATAACTAGTTTTGAATTAGAAAAAAGATGCCTGCATCTGGAGGGATCCATGACACATTGGTTGAAGCTGCATGTGTGAGGAGTGTTTACATTTCAGAAGAGTTATTGTTGAGTCTTTCATGCAACATCCTGGTTCTTGGCCAGTGAGGAGGGGAGGGGCCAGTGTCAATACTATCCAGTTATCCGACAAAAGCTCTGGACATCTGTCTGTTCCCTTCTCCCCTTCCCTCTACTACAAACATACACATCTGTCATCCAACAATCACAAAATGGATTCCTGTACTCCTGCGGTGGTCCTTTAAGGACATCTGTACTTCTATATTATAGGCACTTCTTTGTCAGGTATGTAACTAATTGTTGAAGGCTTTGTTTTAGAATAAAGGAATCCATCTGGTGTTTGTTTCCTATAAAGTTGGATCATCAGGATGTGTTTCAGTGGAGAGGAGGGAAAAGCAAGAACTTTGATGGGTTTGTTAGATAACTGGATCAGACTGAAATTGGCTCAGAATGTTGCTTCAATAGGTGCAACCACTGCTCCAGAAATGTAAACTCCTCTCATATTTGCACATACCTCCAGGGTCTAGCACAGACTATTTTTCTGGTTTTCAAACTTATTTTATTTTTTTCTATAGTAGAGCAGCTCTATTACTATTATATGCAGCTTCGCTGTTTTAGTATTTAAATGAACATGGTACAATGACAGCATTTTTCTTCTACTTACAAGCATACTTACACCCTCATTCAATTGCAATTTATTCAAAAGCAAGGTTTTCACTAACTAAAACTTCTTTAAAAAAAAATATGCTATGTGCTTATTTGGAGCCCTTTTCAATTGGCCAAATTGCAATTGAATGAGGCCCTAAGTTTGTAAAGCTAGTTTTTAATTGGGGGGATAAAAATGTGTACCTCTGCTTGACTCTGGATACATCCATGATACTTTTGGATGTGAGAGGGGCATAAATATTTTTGTAGAGCTGTGCCTACATCATCTGTAGGCTACCTATTCTTGGCCTGAGAGAGGAAGGAGGGTGATTGATAGCTGTAGTGTTAGCCTGCACCTGGAATAATTAGGCGGCAGCCATATAAGTCTGTTACATAAAACATTTTTATGATTTTATTTCCATTTAAGTCTCTGTTTATTTATGGAAAATTCCATCTTGCCTGGCTTCAGAACTTCCTAGTTACCTTGGAGCCTGAAGATGTGTTTAGATTCTCTATAAGTTGGAAAGTACACAGATAAATGACAGTAGCATTTGTTATAGCTTTCAAGTATAATTGCAAGTCCTGCTTCTGTAGAAATGTATAATCTCTTCTCGTACATGCAATCTTTAATTTTTATTGAAAAGGCTTCCATAAAGAAATGCAACATACAGTAGGTTCAGCTGTACTGGGCAGTGTACCATTAATTGCTGATAAGGCCCCAAGCACAATATTTTACCCATTTAAACTATAAACTATGGACTTTAGTGGTGCTTTACATGGCCACTAAAGATTGGGAAAAACTTCATATGCTTATGAAGAATATAACAAATCAACAACATTAGCAGCTACATAAAAGCAGTGGACATAAAAGCAATTTCAGGTAAAATATTATTTTAGTAGACCGTGCTTGTGCCTGAAGGATTCCATATTTTTGTGTCTTCCACGCTTGCTAATTTGAATAGGAGGGTTTTTCCAATTTTCTCTATCTCTTCAAGTTTGAGAAAGGAAGGAAGGAGGGAGGGAGATGTGTTGATTCATTGTTGGATTCAGAAATATCACCACAGATCACCCTCTCCCCTCCCATATTCTCAGTAGAGACACCTTGCAAGTTTACTTGACAGCCTGTCTTCCCCTGCTCTGTACCACCTCCTTGTGCATTGAAAAGGAAGTATGACATCTTGGCAGCCTCCTTACACCAGTCTGCTAAAATGAAGATTGTAAATGCTTTTATTACCTTGACGCACAGTTGCCAATGTTGTTAGTTTCTTATATATATGTACAAATATGTCATACAGTGGTCCTAAGAAACACTATGCTGCATCTTTTCATATTGTTTTTTTTTTTTTATTTTTTTTTTTAGGATATAGCAGATTTGGCGTTTGAGATGTCCGGCAGAAAGTCTCAGCCTTTTCCCAGCGTTAGTAAAATTATTGCTGATATGCTGTTTAACCTGCTGCTGCAAGCTCTCTTCCTAATCCAGGTACCGTCATCTTTTTTTCCATGTCTATTTTTCACTTAAAGCATATATTATTATTAATTTATTTTTTTTATAAATCTTATTGGTGACACTGAGAAAGATGTGCTTATTGAGTTATTATATGTGTATGTATTGTGTGTAATATATAAAGGTCAAAATACCCTCCTGAATAGTACAAATTAGACGTGAAAAACCTGGCTACTTAAAGTGGCTCTTTAGGCAAAATTATTTGTTTTATATACATTTTTAAAAATATTAGTAGCGAATTGCCCGTCAAAAAATGACGGCAATGAAATTGTAAGGTAGCTAATGCTGTTTGGTGTGTAATAATGAAATATGTAATACATTAATAAATTAATATACTTTACCTATTTTGAAGCATTGTGTTGAAGAGCTGGCAATCTGTTTTGATGTTGCTGCCGCATTAGTGGTGTGGAGCTGCTGTGTAAGCGTCATGAGTGTGTGCAGTGTAATAGTCTGCGTGCGCCAGACCAAACCGTTAGCGTAGTTGTGTACTTCCGCATTCCGCGTAAAATGGCAGGTAATGTGTGGTATGCGTCTTAGCGGAATATCCGTAGGTCGTTTGTGGTGTTTTGCAAGTTTCTTGTGGTGTTTTGCGTGTTTAGAGTGCTGTAGCCTTGTTTTTGTTTTGTTCGGCGGCCATTTTTTCTGTCGCTTAGAGAATGTTTTAGTGTCTAAACTCTTATTTTGAGTTAAATGAAGATGTAAGTTGCTTTTTTGAGGTCCTGGATGCTCCCTGTTGCTGTAGGTAAGCTTTTTATGTATGTGCTGTGTGTATGTATTGTGTTTTGAATTTTGTAATGTTCGCGAGTTGCGTCCGAGTGTTGCGAGGTCGTAATGTGTGTTAACGTGTGTCGTATGTTTGCGTTGCGAGGTAAAGTTTACGAGGATCGTAGTTGGTGTGTCGTGTTGTTTGCTTTGCGACGTAAAGTTTGCGAGGGTCGCAGTTGCTGGCAAGGAGCGCCTTCGGCGCTCCATGCCAGCAACGGAGGCCCTCGCCCTCGCTATGCGAGCCGGCAAGCGTTAGCAACAACTCACATTCTCACAACTATATATGTGATATACATGTTTTATTGGGATTTCATTGATTTTCATCATCTGTGTAATTATGATGGGAAATTTACACTTCATTTACTTTAAAAAATCCAACAGAGTAACAGATTCTGATCGTCTGGAGCCCTTTCATCCTGTTTTTCCTCATGAGAGCTGACCCCTTGCACAGTTGTGATTTAAAGCCACACCTGCAGAGGGGGTCTTCAAACTACCATTGCCTCCTGGTACGAAGGAGGAGACAGTGGCATGTTGTATGTCTGAGACACTGATATTATGAAGCCCTGCCCTATATATAGCTTTGCTTTTGTATGCAATTAATACCTAATCCAAAGCTTGATATAGAGAACTTTACATGTCTCTTCCTTCCTTTCTTCCTCAGGGGATGTTTGTGAGTCTATTTCCAATCGATATAATTGGACAGTTTATCAGTCTGCTCCACATGTCTCTGCTCTACTCTCTATACTGTTTTGAGTATCGATGGTTCAACAAAGGTATGTTACTCCTACTCATTACTTAGACAATAAATCTTAGGTTCCTACCAGGTATATTTCATAAACCATTAAAACATATGCTGAACTGTTTCTTGCTTTGGTGGCTGGCTCAGGTCATGCCAGTAGAAATCATACCGGAGTAGGTCTATACCAGTTGGTAGGATTTTAAAGTCCCCCAAAAAATTTGTATATTTGGACATGGAAGTTATATAAAAATGCAATTTAGTAATAGAAAAAACCTTTTTACTTTGCTATATTTTGGTTGTCACTCGGCACAAGAAATCTTCCCACCTGAGTGGTCTTGTTTTCAATATCCAGTTATCTCATTAGTGGATTAATTTCTTCATTTTGCAGGTCACTTCTCCTTTAACAATAGACTAGCTGTTCACAGATTTTAAGTGATCTGCCAAAGGAAGCTAGTCATCCTAGAGCCATTTATCAATAATGAGGGTAATTTAGATATTGATGGGAGATCTTTCAAGCCAAATGAAATTTTTGTTGTTGTTTGTTTTTATTACTAAATTGCATTTTTTCATTTAATTATTTACAATCGCAAATATATATATATATATTTTTTTTATTGGTACTTAAATATCATACCACAATTGAAACATCTTCTGTGTCCCTTTTTGACATAAATATTCACTGATTTATGACAATAATAATGCACTCTTCAGCAGCTGTCGGATGCACTGCAATCTGCATGGCTCCAGATACCCTTGCCAACCTTTCAGCATCCTATTGACTCCCTGCCACGACGCCTAGCTGCTGTCCATGCTGCACACAACGATTATTCGGGCCTGTAGCTGGTGGTCCTAATAATGTAATGTGACTGGACTGTGTGTATATATGTGTGTGTATACATACATACATACATACATACATACATACATACATACATACATACATAAGCTACTTGCCTGTCAAAAATGAGAATAAAATTGTAAGGCTAGCAATGCTGTTTGACACACAATGTGAGGCTTTTGCTCCTCTGAGCACCTTCAGCGCTCATTGTGTTTCCTCCCTCGTGTACTCTCCTGCTTTGCAATGATTACCTTCAGCGCTCATCGCGAGCCTTTCCTCCCGCCTACTGTACGGGCCCTTCCCTGTGTGTTTCTCTTCTGTGTGTCTGCTGAATATTTGCGTGGTGCGCACTGACTGCCGTTTGTTTTATTTTCAATGTCCTGGGTGCCTGGCGGCGTTCGTGTGTTACTATCTTTGCCATTGTGTATTTTTGAAGTCCTGCGACCGCTATTTCTTTTTTTCCTCGCTTAGCCGATTTTCGATTGACGAAAAATGGCAGATATGGCTCAAAATCGATTGCAACCTCACTCACAGGCTTCCTGGCTCTCCCCCTGTGTTGTGTGTGATTTTTTTTGTTTTTGTTTTTTGTTTTGACCGTTAAATTAGCCGTTAAATATATATACATATATGCTCTCACTCTTGAGGACAGGCTACCTACCACTCTCCTAAATGGAGGCCTTTTGTCTGTTGTACTGAATCGGCAGCTCTTTCAATAAACCCAAGCTCTCAATGTGCATGGAACTAACATTTAATCCAAGCCCCTTTTCAGTATTCTTTGTCTTTACAGTGAAGCTGTATGATTCACCTGCTGCTTCTCTTCCTACAGTCCCCTTTCTGTATCACCATTTCTCTGCATTCCTTCTTTTAGCCGTTCTCTCCTTTCATTTCCTCTTCTATCACCTTTTTATGCTTTTGATTTAAATTTCTCTCTTTATGTTTTGCTCTACATACCCACACCCACTCCTCTTTTTTGCTGTTGGATGATATAAAGTTTGAATTTTAAACTGTCTCCTAATTCAATTTTATTGTTTTAAAAACAATGTTTTACTATGTGACGTAGTTAAATCTATCATCTTCAATGTAATTGTCATATAAAATGTACACCTAACTTTATTAAAGATTTAGAGATAGCACTGAAAACTTGTGCAAGGAAATTAAATTGGAATAATATGTATGTTCTATGCAAAGGGATTTACATATATTTGAAGAATGCACAGTTAAATAGCAGATGAGGTATAATATAAATAAATATCAGAAATAGAAAGGGATCTGGGAGATCTTGTGGACAACCACCTTTGTAACAGTGTTCAATGTCAAGATTAATATGCAAAGGCAAGTAAAATATTAGCATGTATCAAGAAGGGTATAGGAGCCAGAGAAGCAAATATAATTCTGCCACTATACAAACCCCTTGTACCCCGTGCAGCTGTGAAATATAGCACCAAAGGTTGTCAAAGGGGGTGGTGGGATTTTGGTGTCTAATTCAGATCTGATAAGAAAATAAACAATCATGCATAGGCTGCCCCACAGCAAAAGTTTACAGCAAAGGAAAACCTATTTAACAAAACGAGCCCCCCGCCACTGGATATCATTGCATTGTGTGGGTACATTTTGTGTCTGAAAATTTGCAGATCCCTGCTAGACAAAGGTACCTTACCCATATAGTGTGTAGATGAGCAGCTGCATCTGGACTTCAGAAGTATGTTTCAAGTTTGAATATTGCTTTTTTAAATGATGGAACCAGAATTGTATAAATAGTTAATGACTTTTTAAAACATCTAACATGTTGTTGGGGCATTAGTGATCCGTTCTTAAAAAAAACTGATAATTTGATCTATGTCAGAATGATGTTTGAAGAGTAGATACTTGGCCAGAACTTGATTTATTTGGGGATCGGAGTGCTTACGCGTTGTATTCAAAGCTGGGAAACATTTTTAAGATACTTGCACAGAGTGCTGGGCATTTCCTGCATGGCTTTGCCAATTTAGGGGTTAAAGTGTCGTTTGCAGGGTACTGACAAGGGATTAAGGGGGCTCTATAGTGGTAAAAACAAGTCACTGTCCCTTAAAATAATATTTTGCATCTGTAAGCTTTGAATTATTTTGTAAATGTTTCTTTGAAGCCCATAGAGCAGTGTGTCACTATATGTGGTGGGAAGGCAGCACGCGGTCAATCTCGTTTGAGTCTTACATGGTGTTGCTAGTAGAACAGGCGCCAGCATTACATGAGCACCTGGACCAATAGGAAGCTGCTGGCCATGCTAAATTTGCTTTAGAATATGCAATATGGAGAATTACAGGAGATTTGCATCTTGCTACCTGTGCACCTCACACAGACATGACATATAGGAAGAGGGAGGAGAACAATATGGCAAACACCTAGAGGTAAACAGAGGGAAATGTACAACAAATAGTAATTCATTTATAAAATTGGATTTAAAGTTCTTTAATTAAACTGGATGGAGCTCACAGTGGTGGATGATAAACATGGGCATGCTCAGTTTGGGGATATAGACATGTATAGCAGACTATAGATCATGTCTTCCAATATAAGAACATTAAGATCCTATCCATAATATTGACAATCTGTATAGATCTACTAAATGGGAATGCTGTAATAAGTCTTAACTATTACATAGAATTTTACTTTAATCAAACCAAAATTTGCTTTTGTATGTAACCAGATTAGTCATCGGGGAGGGATTGTGGTTGGAGATAAGATCTCCATTTAGTTCTTATGAGCGTCTTCCACTTTTGAAGAGCCAATTAACCATACGATTAGGTCCAATCAGAAGGACCCTCTCCCTCAAGCTCCAGCCAGCTATGAGAGATTTAAGGTTTCAAAAATCTTATAGCAATTATGTACCACACAATTAGAATCAGCTGAAAACTGCTTCTCTGCTCTTAGCTTGTGTAGTTGTTTAGTCGTGTCCGACTCTTAGCGGCCTTATCGACCTCAGCACACCAGGCACATCTGATCTATAGTTGTGCTTATCCATAAGGTTATCTTGGTAAATATATTGGAGTGGGTTGCCAGTTCCTTCTCCAGTGGAACGCAATTTGTCTTGCGCTCGGCTATGACCTGCCCATCTTAGATGACTAGATAGTTCACATCTTCATTGAGGTACACAAGACCCTTCAACACGACATGGTAGAGATCCAGAAGGGCGTTCATAGTTTACACAACTAATGTTTTTATTTTGTTTCCCAAACAAAACGGATTATTTTAAAAGTAAAATATGTGTATTTATGTAAGCTGACAAATGTCTGCTTTTACTTACAGGTATTGAAATGCATCAGCGGTTATCTAACATTGAAAGGAACTGGCCCTACTATTTTGGATTCGGTTTACCTCTCGCTTTCCTAACAGCCATGCAGTCTTCATATATCATCAGGTAATTGATTGCTGATTACAGAATAATACCTGTCTCTCCGAATTTGCAGTCTGTGAGCGCAGTAGGAGGCCGGGTCCTCCGTTTTACTTACTTGTCACTTCTGCAGTTTTTGAACGGATAGTTGGTTGTAAATCTGGCTTCACAGTGTTATGATTGCTAATAATATTCAATTGATAAAGCATTTCATGAGATGAATCTGAGCATGTACAGGCTCCAGCTAGTAATTGTACTATACTAGTGACTTGCCTATCGAAAATCACGGCCCCTACATTTATGGGCCTGCGCCCCCCCTTTCCATGTGCCATTTACAGGTGTGAAAACATTTGCAGGCTTGGAAAAAGTGATCAAATTCCCCAAGCCCGAAAATTGCTTCCGTGTTAAGGGCTTGAAAAAAAGTTACGTTTTAACGGTCATAATTTTTTTTTTATCAAGCCTGTAACTCGGCAGCAGATGGGAGGGCGCCAAAAGATGCCAAATTGAATAGCAAATTAGCTTTCAACCTCACTTATGGACTCCTCCCAACGGCTTCAGAGCTACAGGCTTGAAAAAAAATGGCGGCGGTTCAGTTTTAAAACACGTAACTAAGAAGCACTTCGGGCCTCGCGATGAGCGCCTTTGGCTCTCATTGCAGTCCTCTGCAAACCCAGCACTCATTGTGCAAGCCCAAGCCTGTAAAATGTAACATTGCATTGCCAACAAATTTGCAATTACGACAAATATATATATATATATAATCTGATCTGCATGTGCTTTGATTTACCACATAAATGCTAAAATTTCAATGTTATTAGCAATTAAGCACCCCTCTTTCTGTCTTTGTGTCTCTCTCTGCATTATTGCAGATTGTTACGTATTCCATTGTTTTATAGGATGAACTAGTACCAAAGTCACTATTCCACTAAATGTTAAATACAACCATATAATCTGTTCTGTTGATCAAGAAACAAGCCTGGGGCTGTATACCACTGTATGTCTGTTGCATTTGCCTCTGATAATTGCCCCTTTTTTCTTTCCAGTGGCTGCCTGTTCTCCATTTTGTTCCCACTGTTTATCATCAGTGCTAATGAAGCAAAAACCCCAGGAAAAGTCTAGTAAGTACCAAACTCTCTCTTACACATTTGATCTCATTATTTCTATTTCTTGTATGGTATCTTCGTTTTAGATAAGTTTGTGTTTATTACATAATAGAACAGAAAGCCTAAATATATTAAATAAACTAAAATCCCTTTGCTCATAACCAGAGTTTTAAAAAGTCTGATTTTCTTGTTATGTCCATGACTTGCACAGCTGCACAAACAAGTGCCTTTTTTATTGAATTAGTCATTTTTTAAATGGACCCTCTAATGCTTTTATACCCCTCCCCCAAACAACGGACACCACATCTAAAAATACAGAATAGCCATTGACCTAAAAGTAAATAACTTTTTTATTCTCTTGTAATTTCTATCCAAAAGCACAGATCTGCATACACACAGAGAAAAACACAAAACGTATTGAGCAAACTGACACTGACTTGAATTCACAGCTGTAATGTGACCAAATGAACAATGTTCTTGTTTAGCTGAGAGATGACCTTTCCTTGTAAAGTCCCTGTGTATCCTGCTTCATTACTGGCAGAAAAATTGATAGAGGAATCTCCTGAAGTTTTTCACAAACTAAAGTGGTCTTTTAAAGGAGTCATGTAGTTTGGTAAAAACTTCACATGCTTTTGAAATAGGTTTCAAAATAACATGCATGTAAGATAGGGACATAAACAATTGTGTCATGGTGGATTGCATCTGTCTGTAGCTTGAGGGAGAAGGTTTTCCTATGTGCCTTACTCTGCCGTACCTGTGTTCAGTTGTAAAAACGTGTTATTTGGAGAGATAGGGACATTGTCACCTCAACAACAAACTCGTTTTGGCTTAAATTGCTTTAAAAACGACCTTTACATTGTACTAGCATTTCTTTCTCTACAGTTAATAGTTACTTAAGACATTTTGCATAGTTTGTGCAGCACTTCTATGCTATTGTGTATCTTGTAGTTCTTGATAACATTAGGGGGGGGGTTCTAACTAATTGATAACCGTAGGGGGGCATTGATTTGCCACCACAGAGACAGATAAGAAGCCTGTAATCCTAGTGAGCACATCAAAGCAGCAAATTCATACTCTGTAACTGCCTATTTCCCCCTTTTGGATTGCTACCTTGTTGTGGTGAAGGCGTTTGTGTACCTCAATGAAGCTGTGAGCTATACCATGTAGGGTCACCTAAGTTGGGCAGGTCATAGCAGAGGGGTCAAACAAATTGCGGTCCACTGGAGAAGGAACAGACAACCCACCATATGGATAAGCACAACCCGAAACAGACAGATGTGCCTTTTATACATTGTCCCTCCCTCCTCGGTTTCTGAAACAAAATGATCACCATCATTACAGCATAGACTAGTGAAACATTAAAGGGTTGTTTATATATAATACATCTTTTTTCATGTCATACTTCACTTGTTGTACTAAGCCACCATTGTAGAAAATGCCTAAACCCCATTTTGCTTCTTTTCTCAGCCACTTCCAGCTGCGGCTCTTTTCCTTGGTGGTCTTCCTCAGCAACAGACTCTTTCACAAGACGGTCTACTTACAGTCCTCCCTGAGCGGCTCCACATCCTCGGAGAAGCTGCCCAGCCCACACACCTCACCTGCCAAACAGAAGGTCACTTTGGGCCACTGAGCTAGAACCAAAGGAGTCCGTCCCTGCCTCCACAGTCACTGCACATGCCATGTTTTTCATTTTCTGTGAAGGGCAGCGCCCATCATGCCATGGGGTCAGACGTGCTGCGTGCGTTTTTGTTTTTGTTCGTTTTTTCTCATTAATAGTTTTTGAATCCCTCTTCCCTGATAGTCTTTCCTG
This sequence comes from Discoglossus pictus, assembly GCA_027410445.1. Taxonomy (NCBI): domain Eukaryota; kingdom Metazoa; phylum Chordata; class Amphibia; order Anura; family Alytidae; genus Discoglossus; species Discoglossus pictus. Next base: position 124,513,591 of record CM050169.1, on the reverse strand, counting down.
ATTCGCTCCCATGAGTCACTGGAAATGCTGCCTGTGCCATCATTGTAGTATAAGGAATGGCGGCTGCACAAATGGTTAAATCCGCCTGCAAATACATTGTATGTGATGAGCATATAATCCAGTGGTTATAAAAGAAAGACTGACCAAGACCTTGGACCAAGTACCATCATGGCCCAGTCTGAGTGGAAGATATCAATGGTACAAGACACTCATCACTTTTTTCCTATTCAATACTGCATATCTGTCTGAGTATAGTAATATATATATTACACACACACATAAGAACCACCGCTTTGAGAACAAGGTTTAATGGATGTATAAAGTAATATTGGATTAAAGATTGAAGATGTGCTGTGAACTAATTTACGTGTCCCCACCAAGTTTCCCAGAGTGCAGAATTCAGAGGAATACAATTTATTTATATATCCTCAGGTTTTCCAGAAATCATTATTGCACTGCACTCTGGGATACTGGGCGGGACATTCATTTGAGCCCACAATACATTTTCACTCTTAAATCCCCAAAATAATTTATTTATGGCATATGCTCGCTGTATTAAGCCATTTTAAAGCATAGTATAGGATGGATTATTCACAAAGCTAGGAAACCTATACATCTTTCAATATGATGCATTTTCTTTAACACGTGCAAATGATATGCATGAAACCTCTGTAATACATCAGGCATATGCTAAAAGGAGCCATGTATAATGTAGTATTGTATTAAATGTGAAAATACTAATTTGCATGCCCCCTCCTAGTTTCCCAGAGTGCAGTAATCTATTCAATCATCCTAGTTCCTGTCGGGGGATCAAGCATGCCCAGTCTTCACCCCCCCCCCCCCCCCTCCTTCCCCAGGTTATCTGCAAGATAATTGTTTTTAGTTGGTGGCTCAGGCTGAGATGAGAGTGAAATTGTTAAATGACAGTATATTGTTTTGATTACCAGTTGACCCTTTTTTATATTTGCTTGAAGTCAAACAAATACTTATATAAAAGATTGGATCCAAACAAAATCAATAAAACAGGACTATTCCTAGACTTGCACAGGTCTGCAGTATTAAATATGTGAAGTCTAATGGGCTGCAACAGTATGTTCTGCATCCCAGAATCCTTTGTGAAAGGAAGATCTATTACGTACCAATTGGGAAGTAAAATGAATTACTGAGCACCAAGGCTTTGATGGTCGGGGATAACGGAGTCAGTTACTGTTTTTACAACAATAATGTTGGTTATTTGTGTCTCTGAGAGTTATGTACAAATACCTTTAAAAAAAAAATAGTATTGATTTTATCACTTTTTGTGACTTAAAAAACAACAAATGCACAGTTTTTATGTGAATGGCATTTTATATAGTGTGTAAATGATGTGATGGTACTGTATACAGGAGTCTGTGTGTTTTTTCTTTCTTTTTTTTTTTTCTTTCAGGCTTTTATATAGGAGAAATATATATATATATATATATATATATATATATATATATATATATATATATATATATATATATATATATAATTACACACACACACAGCAACGTTTGAAAGTAAGGGATATTGTAGATTGCAAGTATTTACAAGTTGTGGGCATACAAGCATTTTGAAAGAAAACCTTCCCCACGAATATGCACTAAAATCAGCTTGCAAGTATAAATGCAAAGCTTGCTTGTCCTGCCAATCATGTTTTTAAAAGCCAGTATGACTTTCATGGCAGCTTCCATACAAATTAGTCTGCTTATTTTCTCTGAAAATGCCCATAACCGATACTAATGTTGTAGTTGGTTGCATACGCCACAAACATGAAGCCTTGTCTAATCTACAGTGGTCCTTTAAGATCACCCTAAAATCCGTATTAAAATCTAGCACCAGTAGGTCCATCTAGTTTACTTACTGTAAATCCGCAATTGAACATCTTTACAGTTTATTGTGATTTAAAAAAAAAAGTTGATCTTTTGTGAGAGAGCTTATATTGAAGTTGCTGACTTCCCTCCATCTTTAGACTAGTACTACAATCAGCTTTTTCACTTTGGCACAGTAACCCACAGCTGATTATTTTGATAGCTAAATACTGTCACAGTATGAAAAATATTGGAGAGGGTTTCATCTTAACACAAGTTGCTTTTATGTATAATATTTATATATGTTTATCTTTTTATTTACTGTGTTTGCGGTCGGACCCTTTTCTGGATCGTAGTTTTCGGTTGGCAAGTGCTACTTGGCCACTTTTTAGCCTGTCTAGAGATTAAGAGGAGGTAAAATATGGGGTTAAGAAGGAATGCATGGACCTACTCCGGTAGGAAGTGAAGAGCAGGGTATTTATGGGTCAGGCTCCTCCCACAAGTTCCAGAATCCTAGAATAAATCCTGTTTTTTTTTTTTTGTAGTCGGACCCTTTTCTGGATTGGTAGCTGTTGGTTGGCATGTGCTGGGTCTCTTTTTAACCTTTTTTTTTAAGCCAATAATTATCAAGTGTATGTAGTGTTCTTGGGATTAGTTTGTTTCTAAAGGCTTATTTTGGTTTCGATAATAGGATTTGGAATATAACCGGTAAAAACGTATGCAAAAGGAATATCCGGAGAAAGTGTATGAATCTAATCCTAATCTAAGTGGTAAAAGTCTGATATAGTGTACAAATGAGGTTGTGAAAAGGGGTTGTCTAGAGATGCTTAAGAGTGGGTGGAGAGCTGGTTTTGATAGTTGTTACGGGGCACCAGATATTGTGAGTGAAGTAATAAGTAATGGCGACTGGTGTTTTTGCTGGTTTGGGTGGTTTGAAGGATGAGAATGAAATGATCGGGAAATAATACCATATCGTGCTTGGTGATTTATCTGGGTTTGATTTGTAAAATGGTGAAATACCCTGGTCTAACAGGTTATATTTTGTAATGGGACATCAAGATACAGAATAATTGCAATGCCCTATAGTAGGTGCGTTTTCGTGTTGGTAGGTAGTCAATCAGTCATTGTCCTTTGGGTGGAAAGTAATGGTGGACTTAGGTCTGGGCTTTGCGAGGGACGCAGTTTGGCCCGCATTTGCGGAAGGTGGAGGCTGTAACATCGGCTGCAATGAGCCGAAGCGAGGGACCACATTAGCGGAGGTGGAGGCTCTACAGCGCCTCACGAGCGGTTACAAACACCCACAGAAGCGGGACTTACATCTAAAAATACATTTAACACGAAATTACTAAATACGGATTTACATAAAAAGATATGAGCCGTGGGAATTAGAAAGAAAAAACTTTCCAAACTCACAAAAATACGACATTAACGGCTGAACCGCGCGGCAGCTGAAAACATAAAAAAATTAAATAAATACACACAAGAATAACATAAAAACCTTTACCCAAAGCAAGGGGGGTGGGCACCCAGGACCTCTGCAAGTGAAGTTGAACCTCAATTTAAGCCAAATTTACAGAGTTTAGACACATGAAAACTCCGTAAGCGAGAGAGGAAAAAATGGCCCCGAAAAAAAAAAGAAGAAAGAGGCTACACGCCCCTAAAGCCGCAAAACACCACCAAGCACAGTCGTCTCTTTTTCCAAAAAGCTGTACGAGGTCCAAGAGACACTTTTAGCAAGGACGCTAAATCATACAAACCCGCGTACCATATACACATTCGCCAGCATTTTACAACACTAACTTACAGAATGCGGAAGTACACAGCTACACTAACGGCTTTCCCTCGCGCACGCACCCTATTTACACTACACACTGCCCACATTGCTGACACTTACACCTCAGCTCCACAACAATGCAAACCCCCAATGCTTCCTGCATATATTACTTGCATATAGGTAAAGTATATTAATTTATTACTTATTTAATTAGCATACAAAAACACATATACACAAAACAAAAACCACTACAATAAATGCAAAAGCCGTTCACTGCACGCCTCACAACGAGTGCCAACGCTGCTCATAGCACACAAACTACACCAGGGGACAGCCTTGCAATAAGCGCAAAAAGCAGATCAGCACCGACCTTACAATGACAGGAAAAGCGCCTCTGATAAAAAATTAAAAAAAACGCAACCAAGAGGCTCGCAATGAGCGCCGAAGGGTCTCAGACCACACAAAAAAATGTTATGTCTGTGGCATTACCTGCCTTACAATTTTATTGCCTCGTCAGTTTTGGCAAGTCGCTAGTATTAAATAAAGGCTTTGCGCAAAATAGTTGAGTAGCATTGGGCTGCATTTGGTACCAGAAGTCAATCTGCTACTGAAGTCGTATGAATGGATGTGCCAAAGCGTGGGGTTAAATGCATCCTTTATATCGAAGTTAGCCATCAACTCTGCCTTAAGTCTGTGATGTGTGGTGTGAGGGGTTCAGAGAGATCAATAACTAACCTTTTCTTGAAAGTGTACTTACGCTTTGCGATCCTAATGGGGTTGATCCTCCAGATTGGAAAAAGTGGAGTAGTGAAATTGCCCAAGAGGTAATGGTTTTTTGAGTTCGGAAGTACGGAGCTGGTCCACTACCTCAAATTCCTTTGTAGTAGATGTTAGCTTGGGGCTAGTGAAGGAGTCCTGAGGCAATGCAATAACACCTGTCTGGAAAACCATGCTTAAAATCTGTGAGGAGAAAGGTAGTGAAGGGTGATTTTAAAGGTATAATGGAAGAAGTGGTAAGTTAATGGCCTTACACCCTTTGGTGTTAAAATTGTTTCATATAGGAATGGTTCCCAGGTAATGCACAAGCCGGCCTTGACTGTCTTTTTGGGCACAAGGAGGTGCCAAAGCGAGGAGAGAAGGTAGTGAAAGTCCAGAAGTGCTTGGTAGTGGCATATTGGGACAGAAATTATATTGGTGCTGAGGAGACTGGCAGTGTGCACAAATAGGAGCTCTGATGCCGGCAAAATGCCTGCATAAGAGTTCCTGGTCCAGCAGGGCCCAGTTTAAGGTAAAGTTAAATTGGGCCAAAGCTGCTGCTGCTTTAGCAGTAAAAGATCTGTAGTAGTCATAAAAATGACCTCCCTATTTATAGGCTAAAATGATAATCCGATGGAGGCAATCATGCAGCTCTTCTCATCTAGTGGGGAAGTCTGAGCATATCTCTGTATACACTAAATGAGAGGACAGCTTTCTGTTGAACCTGGAGTCTTTGTCCCTCCTTGTGATTAGCACGTCTCCTTGGTAGAGAGTCATCTTCTCAGTTCCATCATGAGAAAGTATTGGTAGAATAACCGGATTTACATCCTTGCTGTTCAGGATGCCCCTTCTCAGACTGGCAGGGAAGAAGTGTGAAGATGAGATTGCTGGAAGGAACCATCAATGGCTTACCTTCAGCAATGGGAGCTTTGTTGAGCTCAAGAGACAAAGGATTTTTAATTTAGCTATCCAAGAAATTGATGGAAGTGGTTAAATCCATTAGCATACAGTGGGTCTGAGCGATAGGCTCATTAGGAGGTACGTTTGCTGGTTAGAGTTGCCTGCTGCTTCGGAGAAGGAGATATAGTTTGGCCTTCCTGTCAGAAGCAGGAAATGGAATACGTTGGTAGCTTAACTTCTGCATGATCCTAGGCACGGTCCAGAGGCCGCTAGCAGCCACCTATGGTGGTTTAGCTGGTGAAGATGCAGCTTGAGAGGGTAAGCTCTCTGCACCAGAGTGCTCTTAATCGGCCTCAGATATGTCTGAAAAAGAATGTTTGTTAGATGTCACTTTATATTTTTGTCAACCAAACCCTATGTTAATAAGATTTTACGGATCACTGGCAAATCGGGGCACTACCATAACTGCAAAAAGCAGAAGAAAGACTTCACGTGTACCAAAGACCATTTGCAAGTAGTTCTCAAACACTCGCTCAGTCACCCAGAAGCATTTAAAGTGACAGTATAACAAAATAGGGAAATTGTAATATTGACACTTCACCATCCAATATCAACATATGTGTAATTAAAAACATATATGATATGTGGTTATTAAGCCCATTTTATGATACAAAATCAAGGCTACCACACAACCCAGTACTCAAGGACCAAATGCTCTAATGCATTGTCTACAAATAAATCATATAAAAACACATCGTTATTTATTGAAAATATAAATACAATTGTCACATCTTTTTAATATAAAAATATATTAATAAATAAACTATTTTTATATATATATATATAAATATAAATATATATCCCTATCATAGTTGTGGTTGTGCAGGAAATGTTTGTAACGTTTACGATGTTGGTCACACTTTCAACTACGAGCCTCGCAAAGCGAGGCAAGTCGTTATGGGCGAAACCGCTAGGCCCGCGGGACTTCGGCTGCAAGAAGTACCAAAGGTGCTCAGAGGGCACATAGCCTTGCATTGTGTGACAAACAGCATTGCCAGGCTCACAATTTTACTTTCGGCATTTTTGACAGGCCCAGCAGTTACGGCTCTTCCTACTCATTATAAGATTTATGACGTTCCCATTGGCTCCTAGAGCCCTGTCTCTGTAAAGCATGGTTTGGCTACTCCCTGCACATACATCTGTTATATCTAAGGCAGGATTTATGGCTATGGGCTGAATGCTCTAATCTGGGGGAGCAAAAGATTTTCATTAGGGTAGAAGATAGGGGGGCAGGAGCTCCCGCAGCCGATTTATATCCGTGTACTAACTTAGAGCACTTGATTTATGTAGACGCCTTACTCTGGATAAGCAGGAATCAACAAAAGCAGCAAGGAACATACAGAGCTGTGGCCCACACACAATGATGCACATTGTCAGGTAGGACCTCTGTATGTGTCTGCAGTCTGACAAGTCCCAATCCAAATTGTGTCCCAATCTACTCAGCATTCTAAGTACTAGTGATCCAAACTGAACTTAAAATGGCTGCTTCAGCTCTCCATACATGGAGGAGTAACTGGCAAGCAAGGCGATTTTCACAACTGTATGAACATAGATAAGCTTCTCTAGGAGAAGAGGAACTTGCCCTTTAAAGATGGTGGAAAACCAGCACTTTTGAGTGTACGTTTCATCACAAAAGATCAACTTTTAATTTAAATATACTGAGAAACTCTGAATGTTGCCCTTGCCATGACACTTTATTTATGGCGTAGTCCTATATTAGACGTGAAATTGCTTAAAGGGGCCACTAAAATACTTGATAATGAGGATATAGATATATTTTTAATTTGAAAATAATATCCCCAGTAAGCCTCAATTTTATGTAATTAATAAATGTAATCTTAAATTTAGAAGCGTTAGGCAGTAAGAAAAAGCAGAAAGGAGCCTTGGAAGTTGAAACATAAAGTTATTTTTATCAAGTTTGTTTCTATGGAGAGGTATAATATTATCAATAAAGCTTGGTGAAAGGAATTTATTTTAGGTAGTTGAAGAAAACAACACCTGTTTGTGAAATTTGTTCCAACCTAGCAACATTACCAGCTGTGTGCACCATGGACGTAAAAACATTTTGGAGGGAAATCAGAATTTTGAAGAATACAGTTTATGGATAGAGGAATCCATTTTGTCCTTGTTGCATCACATCATTAGAGCGGATTCAATACGTGGAGGGAGCCATTAGGTAGAAGAACATGAAGAGTCCATAAGGCTAATTAGATCTGACTCAAATTGACACCACCCCCTTTCCCGATCACAGGGCCAGAAGCAGCTGGCCTGTAATAATCAATGAATGCAAGTATTGCTCTTCAGACAAGTAAACGCCCCACACAAACACACACCAACTTGTCATGAATACATCCAGTGTCCAGCAGTGGCATCAGGACTTTTTTTTTCATCTTTCTTATAAAGGTTTACTGTGCATTTAAACAATAAATTACTATTTTTTAATCATGCCCCCAGACGTATGCTCTTGACTTTCCACCCTCTGAATGATGTATTGTGTCTGAAGTGGGAGCCGCCCACAGGGGAATGCTCTCCATACAATCACACTGTACTCACAGTATGATAGTGGGAGGTGACTAGAAACTGTATTTGTGCACATTGCCAGCAGCTCATGTTACACTGCTGCCTTATGCTAATAAGTGGTATTAAAAGGTTTGATATTTCCCCTGGGCGGCTCTCACTCCAGAGACCAGACATCATTTAGAGGCTGGAGAGAGCTAGAGCTTATACAGGTTGGGGCATAATTTAAAAAGAAAAACGTAACTAAGGGTTTTTCGTGTCCGGCCTCACCTAACTATTCTTTAGAGACCACTACAGTGGCCCTTTAATTATACTCTTACATTCATATTTTTTCCATGGGGCCATGCTCTTTTATTGTCGGGTTATCCAACATTATGATGTTTGAACTTTCCAACCACAATAATTAATGTGTGGTCCTAGATCCAACTCACAGGACCAAGTTATATAATATTAATATTTAGTATTATATGTATTTTCAAAGATGAACGCATCATTCTCCAATTGAGTATTTGTCTCCACCCTAATAAGGTCATTCAATGGATGGTGAAGAGCAACCAGTGTAAAGGCCTTTAAAAGGCCACTGTGGTCATACAGTTACATCTTACCATGTTAAAGAAAAGATGATAAATGTTTTCTTTAGAATGGGAAATAAAAAAAACGTAAGCCTATAATTTATTACCATTTATATTCTTTTCTGCTGCTGAGCTTGACCATTTTGGTTTCTGGTCATCAACTTCCTAAAGTGGGAGGAGGAGTTGACTGTACAGGAAGTTCTCTCTAAACAATGGGGATATGACATGTATAAGTGCCAGAGTTTTCAGTAGAAGTAATGGAAAGCTTATTAGTTTATAAGAACACACCCTTTTAAAAAGTAACAGACAGAATCAGCTGACAAAAGAAATTAGATGAAACAAAATGGTATAAAAGATAAAAAACATAAACATTGCGTTTGTTTATTTTTTTACATTTTCTTAAAACATTTGCCCATTATTCAATGTTCTTATTCAAAGGACCATTTAGAAATAAGTTTGACCCCCTACTGGTTCTTTAAGAACAACCAGATATGATGAGAAAGTGATTTATAAGTTGCCCACTCAACAAACTTTCACTGGCAAAGGAGACTACTGTAACACAACAAGTCTACTGTCAATGGAGATCATTGCGTTTGTACAATTTTTGTCTGAAAACATTGTACCTGGTACACAAAGCCACCTCCACCATTGACCTTATAGAGGGTGGATACCAGCAGCAGCTGAGCATGAACTTTGATAGTAATTTCATGTTGTATATTGCTTTAAATATGAGTGTTATTGAGCAATGAATTATGAAAACATCTAATTACAGTGGTCATTTGAAGGCATCATTCTGATATACCAGTAACTGATTTAGTGTGTCAGCAGCCAGTAAGGAGACAGGTGAAGACTCCTATCAGGATAACTCCCAAATAGATTCATTTCTTGCCCCTTGACAGTTGAAAGTACAGTAGATATACTGAATATGGCATTACAAATGCTACTTTATTACAATGGTTGTATATTTCTAAATTAACACATTTCCATTAGTCCTGTTGAAAGCACTGGTACTTTTATCTGCCACATTCCCATTCTATAGACAAAAGTATTCCCTGCTTTTAAAGTCTCCTGCCATTACTACATTTTGGCTGTCATTCAACTCAAGAGATCCTCCCACTAGACTGGCCTTCTTATCTGTATCTAATTTCCCTCATTATGGATGAATGGCTCCCCGATTAACAGCTTCCTTTTGTACATGGCTTCTGGGTTGTCAGTCTTTGACGAGCCAGCCTTGTTTGTTACAACAGAAGAAATTGATTATTGGCGAAAGGGTGTAAATAATCCACTATTAATATAATTAAATACTACAAATAAGACAACTATGGGAGGATCTATTGAGCTGAGTGACAGACAACATTTTGTAAAATGAAATATGTTCTAAATAAAACCCTGCAATGGTATCTGGCAGATAGCCCCTTTCTCACCATTATCAAGCCTAGTGAGCTGCATAATTGCATACTGAGCTACATATTAGCAAACTGAGCCACACAATAGCATACTGAGCCTCAAATCTAAATATTAAAGAAATGATTTACTGTAAAGAAAAACATCTGGTACAATGTATAGGCTGTTTTTAACACTCTTTAAAATTATATATAACAGGACCACAGTGGTCACATTTTTTTCTCTACAGTATTTTGTATTTAAAAAATTTGATAAAGAGCAAAACTTTTCATTTTGGAAAATAAAAAAAATAAAATAAACACACAATTTATATTTTTTAGTTTTACATACAAATATTATTTGCAGGCTTTTTTTTTTTTTTTTTTTTTAAACTGAGCAGCTTCCTGAAACTTCTGTCTCAACAGATAAAGTGATGACCGTTGCTTTAAATCTACTGCCAGCCCTGGGGTTGTAGATGCCACATTCCCATTGTATAGATGCAATCTTTCTGTGCAATCAAAATCTTCTGCCACCTCAGGAAGCAGAAATGAAAAAGGCAAAATGACAATATAAGGATTTAAGGGACATGGAACAAACACTTATTTTGAACTTTAAATTGTCTCTGGGTGTTTGTCTTCTGCCATCCATTGAGATCCACAGACTATAGTATGAAGTTTAAACATTTTACGTAATATTATTTCATGCAAGAAAACAACGAGCCCTATTCGATTCCCTACACTGAAAAGTTACACCAATAAACGGCTAAGTATCTCTCCCTAGCGATTCTATTCACCCATCGCAGCATTACTGCGAGAAAGCTACCCCTGAGGACTGCGGCAAGCCAGAGACACAAAATACAGCAGGGTTTCCCATTGGTTGCTTGAGCCCAAAAAGCTGTTCCAACTCCTAGTATTCCTGATATTTCCTAGTAACAATGTGAATACTCCAGAGCAGTCTCAAAGGCATCGATCCTCCGTTCCTGATGACTCCTATCACCCATCTACATAACCCCCTGGTCCACTGAGATCCCCATGGCACCCGAATTATTATACAATACCAATTTAGAGGTGCTTAATCTGAGAACAAACAATACCTAAGTAGGTTTGTTCTATAGGTCTGGTTACCTACTCAGAGAGCAACCTCTTTTAGCTCCCTTGTGCCCTTCACAGGTAGACATATCCTGTAATATGTGAGTCTGGTCTCACTCACTAGAGTGATCCAGCCCCGAAATACCAGGCAATTCTACCCTGAAAAAGAGAAACCGCAAATCCCGGACGTACGTTTTGGCCTCTGTGGGCCTCGTCAGTGAGGTGTAGCTATATTCCCTAAGGCACAGTGAGCAAGGAGTCCACGTCTGGAGACCCCCATCACCCTTATGGTGAGAAAAAACCCTAAGGGTCATTTGCATACACAACACCAAATTAGAGGTGCTCAATCTGAGAACAAATACCTAAGTAGGTATGTTCTGTAGGTCTGGTTACCTACAGTATCTATATTATTAACCCCGTATCATGGGGGTCTTTAAAGGATCCTGGTGGCATCTAAAAGTTTACCCCCGCCACAAGGGCACTGAGGCACCTAAAATTAACTTGATGCTGCGGGGGTCATACAAGGACCTCCATGGCCTCTAAACTATTAACTTTTACCACAGGGTCCATCAGGGTTTTCTGCAGCATTTAAATATTGATTCCCTCCCACAGGAGTCCATCAAGGACCCCGTGGCACCTAATGTATTAACCCCTGATGTGGTGGTCCTTTCCTGACGTGGCATGCAAATAATTAACCCCTATATAGATCCCCATGGTATATCGATTAACCCCTAAGATACCATAGAAGTCTATCGAAACCCCCATGGTACCTAAACTTAACACACAGAGTGCAACGAGGGTCCACAAGGACAAAAAAAACACTTGTATTCTGTGTCTTTTTATTATATTAGGGGTTTTATTGTTTTATTTTCAGTTGTAAAAAAACATTGCATATTTTCAAGGCTATTTCTTCAAAAATATTTTATTTTAAGTTTATGACAGTGATCCTTCAATTTATACATAAAATAATTTCATACATATGAATTTTTAGACACTTCTTTGAATTACAATGTATTGCCGTTATTTTTATATATGTGCTTTTATTTTCTTCAGTAAACAGGACAGTTTAGGTGTCATTTTGCCTTTACAGTAATCACCCAGGCCATTGTGTATCCTCATAAAACAATAGTATCTGCTGCAGCTCCTCCGCACCTCCAGGGGGCGCTCGCGCCTCTCCTGCGCTCACACTTGACCGCGCTTTGCTGGAATGGACACGTCACTCCTTGCACGTCAACCAACCTTACCCCAGCCTGAACACTCCGCTATGACAGACAGAGTCCAGCATACTACACCAAACCCCGCCTTCTATTCTGACGGATATTTGTCTCGAGCAATCAGTGAGTGCTGAATCACACCGCCTATCCGACATCCGCGTTTGTTCGGGCCAACCAGATCGCGCCAAGCCCGGTGCGGAAAAGCGAGCGGCCAATGAGCGAGGTTTAGCCTCCCGAGAGGTGATGACAGGTTAGGTTGAGAAAGTGTGGGGAGTTTGATGGGGAGAGTGAAGGGAGAGGAGCGGCTGCCAGGTAAGCGGCGGAGCGGACTGGAGGTTATGAGATGGCCGGGCCCAGGGAGATTGAATGGATGGGGAAATACAGGGCAATGGCACCAGACACACATGGGACTATATAAATAAATAAAGACTAGGGACTGTGCATATAAATATGATATAGAAACCTAAACCGAGCTGGCACTGTTCATGTGCAGAATGGTATACATATAAACATATTATATATATATATATATATATATATATATATATATATATATATATATATATATATAAACCCAGAGACACCAGGGACTGTGCATAGAAATATTACATCTATACAGAGCTGGTCCTGTGTATATATACGGTACATATTGTATAAACATCCAGCGAGACCAGGCATTGTGCATAGGAATAACCGTATAAATATTATATACTATATAAATCTGGGCCTGTGCTTTTACCCAATGGTGTAAATATTATATATAAGTACATAGAGGCCTGGGCCTGTACACAATGGTGTAAATATGAATGGATATATATATATATATATATATATATATATATATATATATATATATATATAACCAAATACACACACACACTTTGTATGTATATCATATATAAACCAATACAGAGCTGGGACTTTGCATGTGCAGAATGGTAATCTCTATACATCCAGAGAGATCTGTGTGTGTGTGTATATATATATATATATATATATATATATATATATATATATATACACACAAATTTCATAATGGCATGAATATTATATATACACTTAGTCCGACGTGGGTGTATAGTATAAATGTCATATATAACTCCATAGACATCGGAGAGACCTGGGATGTGCATGTACATAATGGAATATAAAGATCCAGGTTCAAGGCCTGAGCTTGGTCATTTTAATGTTAAAGCCAAGTAGTTTGTAATATGAGCCCACCACCATGTACATTATTGCATAAGCAGACATAGGTAAGACAAGCTTGTGATTATTTCAATTAGAAGATTTGGGTCACCCCCCTCAGAATATAATTTAACTTGCACTCTCTCGTACCTACCTACACTCATGGGTCTGGCATGTTCATAAATAAATGTAAAGTAAAATTGCACTAATGTTGTAGCATCTAAACAAGTAGTTACAAATAAATAAATAACTAATCTGCATACAAATGTTCCAAGTGAATAAATTATGTAGGGACATTAAGGATATAGAATAGAATGAATGAGAATGTTTGACTTTTACATCAGATAACAAAACATTGTACATAATGGAGAAAATCAATATTCATTGATCTTCTTTTTTTTTTTTTTTTTTTTCAAAGAACCATAAACTAGAACTAGCACAGATTTGCTGGGTTTTATACTAAGGGGTTTGTGTAAGTGCATAAAACATGGCATTTTTTTAAAGAAAGAATAACGTACAAAGGGAATTTTAGATGCATTTTTAGTCATATTTAATTCATTAGATCAGTACAATACAATTGAGCAGGTTTATATCGCCTTATTATACCTGTAATACATTCGCAGCACACGTCAAACATGTCCCAAAGCTTCTTACCCTGGGCTTTCATTCAGCCGTGACTTGTACAGTTTGTAGATAAATATTTATTTAATGTTAGTTCTTTAGCTGCCTGTTGGATGAAGGAAAGCAACGTGGAAGATTTGTAAAGGACAAACGGGAAGATGACAGGAGCCGTGAGATTACAGATCAAGTTCAACATTGCAGTGATTCAGACAGCAGAGTTTTGTACTGGGGATTATCCTTACATGCAGTTATAATGGGTGGAGTAGGCTTGTGTTTTACAAGCTTTACCAGTTTATTCACGAAATTAAAACAGTGGTTTAACTAAACTTGCGTTCATTTTACTGGATATATGGCCATTTAAGTATCTACAAAAAAGTGACACTAGAGGTCACTAAACAGATCAATTCCGTAGGAACAATAGTGATGAATGGAAGAGTAAGCTTAAATACAATTTGCATTCCTGTATTACAAATATTTGCCACTAGCAACTAAAATCCGATGACCGCAAGCTGGCAGAGGGGGTGGCTAGTGGATCGCAAGCTGGCAGAGGGGGTGGCTAGTGGATCGCAACCTGGCAGAGGGGGTGGCTAGTGGATCGCAACCTGGCAGAGGGGGTGGCTAGTGGATTACAACACATTGGTATATTAACTAGGTACATTGGCATGGACAGCACCTGGCTTGATTACACCCGTTATTGTACAATATTATCTTATTGCTTGCAATGTCTAAATGTAGATTTGAGAGGCTTAAACCAACTTAGAATGGAGCAGAATGAAATAGCCGTTGTCTACTAACACAATTATTGTAATAGTGGGATTAGGTGTGATTTACAACATGAATCGCAGTTCACGGGCGGAAATAAATACTTAAAGCGATGTTGACGTTTCCCTGTTTCTACAATTTTAATTTTATTTTTTATACTTGGATCTAAACCTTGTTGTTTTAACAAGTGTTTTAAAAGCTCTGTTTTTTCTCACTGAAACCTTCCAAATAGTCTAAACAAAGGTCTGCCGCCAGTAGCTCATGCACACAGTGTCTGTTGGTATTAAATATACTAGCCAATTCATAACTTAATTATTGTCGAGAAGAACTGTTAGTACAATCTATATCTCGTTTTATTGCTCTTTAAAATAAAATAAACTTCTTGTTGCAGTGACAGTCCCTTTTTCCCAACACAAGGAAGCAGCTTCAGGTAGTGCTGCCCTGGAGCTCTGCTGCTGTTGTTGTTAATATGGGGTTTAAAAACCTACTTGAATTCAGTGTTTCTATTGGTTAGTACAAGGTGCCTAATATAAGCACTTCAGAGGGAAGGGGAACAATTTTTTATTAAATTAAAATAAGTCTGTATGTGTATAGAATGACTCCATGTAATATGTGTGTCTGATATAAGCAGCACGTGATAGATTAGAGAAAGGTAAGAACAGGGAAACTTAGATATACCTTTAACTGTTTTTTCCCCTCTGCTGCTCATGATTACAGGGGTTGCCCTGTCTATATAAACCAAACGGCAACAACAAGCCATTGAGAAGTCAAATAGTCAGGGATGTTTTATTGTTAGTGATGCTGAAAGAGGGTATTTGACCATATATCACCATGTGTGTTTTTTTTTTTTTAATAGAGTTGAAAGCAGATTCAAATGTTTAACTGATATGCGGGTTTGTCCCTGTGAGCCCGCGAGCCGTAATATAGATGTATGGATCATAAATATCTACTAATGTAATATATAGACATATGCATGCTCTGTGCATTTCATGTTAGTTTACACAAAGTTTGAGTTTTACTTAAAGGACCTCTTTAGTGTTCTTATAAAGGGTCTCTAAAGAATAGATAAGTAGGACATAAGAAAAAAAACAAAAAAAACTTTATTCAACTTTTACTGTGCGTTTTTTAAACTATTTTTTTTTCTTTGTCTTTTTAAAAACATGATTCCTCAGTCTGTATAAAAAACAGATCTCTCCACCCTCTCAATGTGTTGTCTCTGTAGTTGGAGCAACCCAGGGGGAAGTACCAAACTGAAAACCTTTTTGATTCCACACAGCCCGACAGGGCTTGACCCATTTTCATTAAATCTAGGAGACATCTGAAAGGGATATAGAAGTTTCCTCTGGTTTAAATTTTCCCTAGCAAACGGGCACAAATTATTACATTGAAAAGTTCAGTATACTTACATATTTATGTGCAGCAGAGTGAAATCCTGATTTCCACCCCCCCAAAAGTACTATCCTATAACATGCAAGTTCGTATTTTAACCTGTTAGGTACTCAAACGGCTGTGCAGTTGAATGTGCCTGCAGCATACAATTACATTGATGAGCATTGTCACAGCACAGTTAACAGCTCTAATGCTGCACTCGGCAAGGGGAGAGCGGGACCAGCAGTAGATACATAGAATGGACTACCAGCAGAAGTGGTAATCGCCCAATTATGCTCCTCCACCGCTTAGTTTGTGATGGCAAACGGAGATGAAAAAATCAGTAGTAGTTGATACACAGAATGGACCATCAGGAGAAGTGGTAATCATGTGCTGCAGAGAGAATCTTATTTGAAATACATAGCACCTTCTAACATGGATATGTGTCAGACTACATATCCCAGGCAGTCTCTGCTTGCTCCTTATTGGCAAAAAAACAATTATTAATCTTATGCTAATTTAACCAGGGTTTGGAGGGGGCATTTACTCTAAAAATCAACTGGCAGAAAATAGAAGACATTTTGCTAACTTCAAGATATGTTTTAATAAAGTTTTGTTTTGGTATTTTTTCATGCCAACATTTTTTTTCAGACTCTAAATCTTCTCTCTCAGATGGGTTCATAATCCAGGAAATTTAGATATGCCTTTAAATCTTCAGATAAAGAGCATCTGTGGAGCTGCCAATTTCTGAAGTAAACTTTTGACTCTGGTGCTGTGATCACAGCTAAACATGACACTTGCAGAAAGTAGTTTTGAATTTGCCGCTTTGCTTTAGTCCTGTTATCTGTGCATATGATCAGGAAATATGTTTGCAAACCAGACTCTGATTATATTGTTAATCATAGTAAAAATTATGATTAACAATATAAGTAAAAAGTTAGTAAAATCCAAAATATATTACTATAATCTAGGGCCTAACAACTAGCAGTTGTCAGGCCCAAGGTTATTAACACGAGCTGCTAGCAGTACTGGAGGTACTCTGATTGTAGAGCATTCCCTTCTGATCGGTTTCCACTCTTGTGATAATACATAATTTAGGAGATATAGAGGTAAAGAGCTCATACTGCCTGAGGCATGATTAAAGAATAGGGCCCTCATTCAATTGCAATTTGCACAATTGAACAGGGCACTAAATAACCACATTACATATATTTTTTAAATAAGTTTTTTGGTTGCAAGCATCTATCCAAAATAAAGGTTTTCACCAACTAAAAAATTATTAAAAAAATATGTTATATGCTTATTTAGGGTCCAATTCAATTGGGCAAATTGCAATTGAATGAGGCCCCAGGAATGTATTGTTTAATACAGATTCATTCCTTATCAGGCCCCCACCTAACTATTCTCTAGAGGCCTTTATAAGACACTAGAGTGTCCCTTTAATATTTTTTTCATGCAAAACACACTACCTTTAAACTTGGAGATTTTGATATTCAGCGCAGCTGGATGAGCAAAAAACCTTGGTATTTGTTCCCAGTACATTGGCACTGGTCACAATTGCTAAAACCAATTTACATTACTCCTTATGGGAGTTTGGTACTCAACCTGACGTCTGGAACAGATTAACGTTGAGTACCAAGGTACCACTATACATATTTAAAATACTGGACATACTTATCATATTATCCACCCCACTGTGAGAGTTAATTACTGTCCCTTGATAAGGAGAGAGGGAAGTCACGTATAGATAATTTGGCACAACTTTAATTTAAAGGACCACAGTAGTGCATTTACAAGTAAGCCTATAACAAAAAACATTATGCAGTGCAAGATGACTAAAAGTTTATATTTTTTGTTATGAATGTGTCCATTTTCCCCCAAACAGCTTTTTTTTTTCCCTCCACGTGCTTAAGTCTTACCAGTCTATGCTCTGGTTCAGACTGAGCATGCTCAGTAAAGGGGGCGGGGCAATGCTGGCTCATGTACAGTAACTGGCAGGCCAATAGGTCAGCTCTCCCCACAGTGGGGGTTGGGCCATTAACATTATAGGCTAGCTTGCTTCCATGATGGTACAAACCCCTTTCAGAACTGGCCATTGCAAACAACATTGCAATTATATTTATTAATGAGTATACTTTTTCATTTCTGTTGTATTACTTCAGTTGAACATGGTCTCCAGTAAATAGTTCCTGGCCCCAGCCATAGGGCTTATAAACCTCATCTGTTTTAATAAGCCACTACCCTAAAAACTATATATAAGCTTCAAAATGAAAGATAATTATGGTCAACTGCCCATGTTTATAAAATAAATCTTGGCACCGCAATCAATAGCACAGCGAGCAGGCACTGCAGCCTTTATAGTCAGTACATTAGTGCCCTAATCAGCCGTTTTTAATCTATTTGTGTATTACATTTAACTCAAGGTTATTCTGTAAAACAAAAATATTGGTTTTCCTGCCAAATTTCAGCATGAGTTATATGCATTCAAATAAGTAATGCAAAAATAATCTTAGAAAAGGTTTAGAAACATTGTTTTGGGATACTTTTAAACAAACCTAAGATTTCATTATGTAATTTATATTGTATTTATCAATGTAGGTGGGCAGCATCTTACTCATCTCCCAGTGGCTTGGAGCCTACAAATAAGGTGTAAAGATCCGTATTGGCTATACTTCTTCTGTAGAATAACGGTTTAGACTGTGAATATTTTTATCTAGGAAAGGTTAAAGTGTTCATAAAATCTAAGCGAAGTGTTGAAACTATATTTAAATCCAGCTGTACCATTGGTGACGAGGATATTTTTTGTTAGATTGTGTAATTATACATAAATATGTTCTTGAGTTTTGAATGTATTAAAAGCTCCAGCATGCTTGTCCCTATCTACCAATAAACCATTATATAACGGTCATGCGCTTAGTCTGTTGGTTTCTAAGAATTTGAAACATTTTTTACTATATATTTATTTTTTTCATAAAAAAAAGTAAATTTTGGTCATGTTTGAACACACTTGATACAAATATCTTTTAGTAGACAAAATAGATTTTTCCAGCTTCAACATTTTTGTTGGTTCCTGGAAACATGTAAGAAGAAAGATCTTGTTGATATGGAAACATTTAAAGGGTCATGTAGAGGATTGTTTTTCGTTACACAAATAAGGTATCTTATAATGTTATTTTTTTTTTGTTATTTTTTTTAAATTCGGATCCTAGAGCATAGAACATTTTCAGATGTTTAACAGCAATTAGGGCTTGCCCTATCGGCCAATGGGATCTACAGCCTAAATTTTATAAAGTTTAAAGCATGATCTGTTTAAAAGCACAAAAAAACAACCTTGTTCCAAATACTTAAAAAAAAAAAAAAAAATTCTTCATCTAATGCAGGACTTGACGAATCTTGGGAGCCATGGCGTCTAAACTGCTGGCTCCTTATGACATTAGGAGCCAAAAAAACATGTTCAAGTACTAATTAACCTGTTTTAACCCAAGTTTCAAATATATTTCTCTGACATTTCCTGTTATCTGCCCCCCACGTTGCTGCTCGCTCCCGCACCACTGACTTTGTTCACTATGGTTTGGGAGTTGGGATGGCAGATGACAGGTTCTGCGTAGTAAAAGTATGGCGCGTGCAGTGGTCGGTATGTGGCAGGTAAATAACAGGAAAGATTCCATTTATCAACTAGAGTTCTATAGATAATTTTAATCGAAGGATCATTGCATATACTAGAAAAAAAACTTGTGTAAGAGAGAAGTTACTATTACAGTTGTTTTGTGCTGTCGTGGCTCGCCTGCTTTTGTCTAACACAATTCCTTACTTTCACCCCTAATTTAGAGATCTGATCGTCGGCTTATCAAAGCAATCAGAGAAAACATCCTGTTAGAAACCTATCTTATCATGTAATTAGGGGAGCAGATGCTAGTTGAGGGGAATCACGAGTCAATAACAAAGATAACAAAAACATTATCAGGATTTTACTCCAGTATATACAGCAGTCCTCATAGTTTTTAAATTCCATGGCTTTAAAGTAAATAAAGGCTCTCCCAGAGTCCCTTTAAATTGCTTACCAGGAAGTGTTAATAGATAAATAAGTAATCCAGTGCTGAGCCTTTTGGCCGAATCTGGGAGTAGGAGCTTAGAGCAACAAATGCCAAATGAGCATGATGTAGGACAGAGTACCATTTTATGCACCAAAAGAGATGAGCGTTTGAGGAGTGTCAAACAAGAGGTCCTGAAGAATTCATGCAGTTGGCTTTGAACTTGGTTCTGTGAAAGTCCACACATTGATGTATTGAGAGTTCTTCTAAATTAAAGGACCACCATAGATTTGGAAACACTGTATTTGTTACAAACATATAAACAATAGTAATATTTGTGGACATGAGAGTTTTTTTAGATACAATCTTTGTTTTCTTAGTTACTGCTTGTGCCTGGAGGATGCCATGTTTAGGCCTTCCAGGCTTCCTCCTATCCTGAAGGCTGTGGGCATGTTTTTAAAAGCATTTTTGTATTAACTTCTCAAGAATAAAAGGAGGGTGGAAGATTTGTTCAATTGAGATAAGATTTCAACCCAGGCTCAGTAAATGCACCTTGAAAATATATTTGCTAGCTTTGCTTGTCCTGCTCGGTAACCACCTTCTTGTGTTTGATAAGGAAGAATGACATCTTGGCAGCTTCCATGGCGCGGAGTCGGCTAAAAAAAAAAAAAAATATGCCCATGTCTTACACAAATGCCAATGCTGTTATTTTCTTACATACTTAAGAACTAATTAACATTTTTGCTAATCTTTCGCTGTGGCACTTGTGCAATTGCAGTGTATACAAATGATCTGGTTAGATAGACAAGCATGAAATGTACGTTTTCTGTGTTTTTTGTTTTTTTGTTTTTTTAGCAGATCTGCTTCTCTCTACTCCTATAAGGAGTCGATGGGATAGGATTTGCAGACCTAGTCCAGGTTTACCTATAGAAGTCTCTTTATAGAAAGAGACCGATCAAGATTCCTATCGGGGCAGTCTCCCACCCACTAGACACCTAAAAGATCTACTGAAGTCTAAAACACTAAAAATTAAGCTTTAATAGCTGCATTGAATTATTTTTTCTTCAAATGCTGAATTTTATTGCCAATTGATGGTTAAACACACAAATGAAATTATTACATTAACTCTACAGGGCATCTTCAGCCTCTTAAAGACCAAATTAATACAGACAGAAATCTGTTTTAAATCATTTTTGATTAACTTCTAGACACTATACTCAAATATTTTTTTTTTTTAAATAAATACAAAATACTACAGTTCTGTAATGTTAATTTAAATAGAGCTTTTTGCTGTAGGATTTGTTTCCTTGAAGTTATCCTTCAAGATCAATAAACAAGTTTTGATAAGTCCATAATAATATAGTGCGTGTATGGAATGCAAAGTGATGAAAATGTGGTACTAACATTTGCATTTCTTCCAATTGTATCTTCTGATTACTGCAGTTTGTGGCAGTAAATGTCATTTTACTTCGCTCTAATCTGTCTTTGATTACATTAAAATGTATTCAGGAATAATGCAATAATAAATGTCCAAATGAATCCTTCTTAAGTGTTTATTTGTGATGGGACCACTATGTGTCTAATATGTAATTTACAGTTCTTAGACGGATACTGTTTCACCAATGCAAGATGTGGTTATCATAAAGTAACACAGTGGAGGTTCCAAATATTGTATAATTTCATTCTATTGGTAATAGCAAGTACTTTATCAATTGAATGTAAAGTAAATCGTCCCAATAATATCTCATTAACAAAAGATAGTGATTTGCTTGTTACTCAGAAAAGCTGACTGGCCACTTAAAATGGCAGACTTTGGTGTTTAATTAAGGAAAATGCAGCTTATTGATAACTATCGTATTTGTTTCATTTCCAGGTGTTTAAGTGTTGTGTGTCCCATCCTTCATGTGAAAATGACTAGATTAGGATTCTTGCGTCTGTCCTATGAGAAGCAGGACACTCTCCTCAAGCTCCTCATCCTGTCTATGGCAGCAATTCTCTGTGAGTATCTTAAAGGACCATCTGGTATATGCATCCTCCTCCTTCATCCTTACATCTACTTTTTCAGTTTTGTATCCATTTTACCAACGTGCAACAAAAAAAATTGTTTTTTTTTTTAAAGCACCATAATCACAACCTTTTTTAATTAATATTTATTCAAAAGGACCCATAAAGTGTTTGTCCCAGATTTCTGTTCATGTATCTAAAATAAACATAATTTTTTTTAATTGATCTGTTTATGTCAAAATCAATATTTGTTTCTTGCTCCAAGCTTTGAAATTTCTAAAATATGGACGTAAGCCATAGGAATCTATCTTGCAATCACACTGCATAAATACTATATATTATAATGCAAATAAAGCTGAGTCACGGTCACTTCTCAATAAACAATTCAAAGGAGAGTAAAATGGTGCCATGTATAAAAGATTAAAACCTACAAGTATACTTCATGATATTATGTTCTAGCTACTTGCCTGTCAAAAATGATGGGAATAAAATTCAATGGCTTTGGATTAGTTTTTACTGGCTTCGGCCTAGTTTTCATCCAGTTAAGTTTTTTTCGTCCGGCTTTTTTTTTCCTGCTTAGACGATTTTTCGATAACCAAAAAACGCCAAATATGCCTCAAATTAACTTGCAACCTCACTCAGGCTCACTGGCTCTCCGTGTGTATGTTGCATGCCGCGTGCCTCTCAAAGTGTTACGGGCCTATGTTGCTGATCGCGACGTAGGGCCTTGCGATGAGCGCCTCTGGAGCTTTGCGATGCCCGCAATTTTTAACATTGTGTGACCAACATCGTAATGTGACCAACGGTTTTAGATCCACAACTATTATATGTGATGGATTATAGAACAAAAGGGAGAGGTTTGTATCATGGAAACCTTCAATTAAATCAAAGGATTTAAGAAAGTTCAGAAAGGAAATATCCTCCAGTAAAAAGAATGTAAGAACAAGAGGTCCTCTCTATAGAAAGACGTTGATATTAATTTACTTCTCTTTCTGTATATTGGCATTTTGGACATTTAGATCTATTTCCTCCAACAGGAGGAGCCAAACACTGTAAAAGAATTCAAGCATGCTTGGGACATGCATAATGTCATCTTTAGGAAACATAAGCCAAGCTGCTTAGTTAGATGAGCATTTTTGGATCTCATGAGACTTTCTGATCTGATCACTAATCCGTTATTAAATAAACATATTACATTTTAAATTATATGCTAACTATATTGGTCCTTTTTTAAATATAAAGAATCTGGGTATGCGCCGACCTCAGAGTAATTGGAAATCGTATCGAAATAATTTGTAAAAATGTTAATAGTTTGACTTGTAAATCACTAAAATTGAATTTTATTTATGTTTTAGCTGCTATATTGATTTTATATTAAGGCCTGTTTTATCTTTTTTTTTTTTTTTTTAGCCTTCTCTACCAGATTGTTCTCCGTATTGAGATTTGAAAGTGTCATCCATGAGTTTGATCCGTAAGTACCTTTTTATTTTTTTTTTACATGGTTTATATTTACTTCTTAATTAATTTTCATCTTCATAGCTGGTCATATACGAAACTGCAGACAAGAAGCATCCATGTTAATGCTGGCGCGAAAGCAGGTGTTACCAGTTTGCATTTTTCTGACTAGCAGATAGTTGTCATTGAGGTTTCTTGTCTGTTCTCGTTCCATCACCACCTAAATCTAATATTTGCTAGTTCTGTAAGTATGAATGAGTTTTTTTGCAATCTAGCCAATGATTGTGTATCAGTTGATACTTCATTCAGATACCCAAAGCCCTCTTTTTAGTTCCCTGATTATTATTTTTATAGCAGATTAAACATGCTGGTTAAAATGATGCATTCCTATTTTCTTTAATGTTTGAGAATGAGGTGGGATTACAGACTTTATTTTTATATTCTTTTGTCCAGTTTTCTTAGAGCATTATGCTTACTATTTGGGCAGCTGAATCTGATGGAGGGTTCATTGTTGTGCTGAGGGTAGATCTGATTGGTAGAACTGATTCACACCATATGTGTCCCAACAAACATGGAGCATTTAAACACGGAAACCAGATATGTGCCAACTATCTTTACTTCCATGGTTACATTGAGCCATTGTTGTTTTCTTCAAGTAATACATTTATTTTCAAATGGGTGCAGTGGGAAAAGCAATTGTAATATATAAAACATGATTTTTTTTTTATTTTTTGTTATGAATGACAAAAACTTTTGACTGCAGTGACCCTTTAAAGGGATATTGAAGTTACAAATCTAATAAGAAGGTCTTAACTGTTCCAAAAGTATTTTGTATTAGTAAAGGAACAATGTTATAATGTCTGCTACACATATTTTTCATGCAGATAAAATATTGAATAATGTTTTTTAAAATCTGTTCCTTTCAACTACAAGTATGTGACTTAAGTATCCTTTAGTTGCACATGTTATAAGTAGTCACTTAATTGGACGTTATTCAAATTATCAGTGTTATGAGCCTTTGCTAATTATTGGTTAATGACTGCATTCTAAATATGTTTTGTGGGTTCTCAATGTTCATCAATATCTCTTTGTTTGTTGAAGTTCAAATTATGGAGGTTAACTTTAGACAAGAACATAATGTAACCGCTATTTGTACATTGTGTGTTTTTACTCTGCAAATATTTTTTTAAATGTTAATATTGTCTACATGTGCTCCTCGTAACTGGATTACATATGCATGCATGCATACATACAAATTTTCCCATGTTTTCCAGGTATTTCAACTACCGAACCACCAGGTTTCTGACAGAGGAAGGGTTTTATAACTTCCACAACTGGTTTGATGACAGAGCCTGGTATCCCCTGGGCAGGATCATTGGAGGAACAATCTATCCAGGTAACCTTTTTCTCAGTACGTAGTTCTTTAAAGGATCAGGCATTAAGTTTGTCAGTTTCTAGGTCTGTACAGCTACAGCAGTGAATTAAAATGCTATACAAAATAAAGATGATATCATCATCATCATCATCATCATCATCTAAAATTAAACCAGTGTGTTGTCCCTACTTTTGAGTATCCAATTTTGTCTGTAAATGAGTTTTATTTATTTCTTTTGTTTGCACTCCAGGTTTGATGATAACATCGGCAGCGTTTTACCATGTTCTGCACTACTTCCACATAACTATCGACATCCGAAATGTTTGTGTGTTCCTGGCCCCCCTCTTCTCTTCCTTCACCACTATAGTCACTTACCACCTGACTAAAGAATTGAAAGTAAGTATGTGCTTCTGTGTCCATTTTTTTTATAGCAGTCCCTGCAGTGGTCATACAATTCTTTTGTTTTTTTATATAGTAACGAGCAATAAAATAAGTATTTTGAAGAAAATATTGCTGACTCAATTTGATTTGTTAAAAATCGAGGTCTCAAAGTTCAAAAGTATTCTGATTTTCAACCTTCTGTTTGGGGGGGGTTTCCTATTAGTTTTCAATGAAGCTTATTCGGTTTGTTTTTCATGCAGAAAAACTATTTTCAGTAGATATATAGATAGATGGATATAGATATACACATACACGTTTTTTCTATGTATTTTTGTATATGTATGAATGTCTCCAGCCCCTGTGAAGTAACTTAAGGAAAAATAATCCCTACAGGTTAAATCTAATAAAATAAAGAATACCTAATCCAGATCTGACAAAAGTAAACACCTTAAGATTTTCTAAAACTCATGTAAAAGAAATTAGATTTTTCAGATTTATAGTAAGTGTATTAATGTATTTTTTTTTTTTTTCTTTTAAGGATGCCGGCGCTGGTCTCTTAGCTGCTGCCATGATCGCAGTGGTGCCAGGTTATATTTCCCGATCTGTGGCTGGTTCCTATGACAATGAAGGTAAAGCACAGTCTCTCTACTACATTTCAGATGTGATCTCTGAATACAGTAATTTATATTCCCTTCAAACCAAATCATGAAATGTACTGAAAATGTACAGCTTGCTACACGAATACCATCAGTATATAATGAAAAAAGAAAAGCAAAATAAATATACTTCTTGAAAAACTTCACTTTTATGAAGTGTATCACTAATAAGATAAGCTGCTATGCATGCCATTTGCATAAAAGCCCTTAAGATAATTTATTTTTGTATATTTTTTTTAATTGTTTTTACTAAAGGAAACAAGATTGTGACAGTGTTGAATATACATTACAAGGAACGCATAACAAGTGCATTTGTAACACCTGGAGAGTAAAAGGAAGACGTATTTCCATTTAACTCCATTGTTATGGGGGGGCGGTTATCATTTGTTACAATTATATACATAATCTAATCCCGTTGAAAGAGAATATGAGACAAAAAGGGATAGGGGGGTGAAGTTTAGTGTGCGGTTTCCTCTTGAGTGGTATGAGTATTGAGAGGTATGAATTTAAAAAAAAATTCAGGATTACACTATATTCAGGAATAGCTGATTTTCCAATTTTTAGCAATGGTAGTCCTGACTGCTATAGACAATTGACTTGCCAAAAGTTGAGCTTCTTTGAAGAGACTATTGATAGGTAGACCTAGTAGCACTTCTTATGATTTTTGGGGTTCACTAGAGATAATTTCTTAGAAAGATTTGCTTGTCTGTGAGTGTCCATATTATCTATTCAGTACTGCTCACTTGCTAGAGTATTGTTGGTTTACTTGTAGCATATGACACCCACTTTATCATATATACACTGTAGCAGAGCATTACAATTAAGTTACCCTGTTTGGTACCAATCCCCATATCTCACTGAACAGGAAGGATCACAGGTATGGCAGCTGCTAGGCACCAACAGTCTGCCAAAAATATGATTTCCTTAAAAAAAATGCCTTTTGCCCTTGGGTTATATCACTGCTAATTTTAGTTTGTTGTTTAAATCACACACGTTTATTTGTTTTTGGACTTCAGTTATCATTTACATTTGAACTTTTTCCGTATATACATAATCTTGACAGTTTTGACAGTCTTGCTTTGAAGGATGGGAATGAAAGTAGCCATCTATAGGTGTTACCTGAGATTCTACTTGTTAGCCAATGAGAAAAAACACAAATTACCTGAAGTAATCATTAATAAAAACTTGAAGCAGTAAATGCTTGTTCATTTTAAGTGTACTGCCGTTTTTTTGTTTTTTTTTTCTTGTCTACTTTTCTACTAAACATAGTTCTTATATGAGAGTCCAACAGTTACAACTGCAACAGTTTTTTAAACTTGCCTTTTATTTCTAAAAAGACTTCTATTAGGTGATGTGAGCAGCTGAAGAAAATTTAACATGAATGTAACTCTGATTAGGGCTTGAACTGGCTTTTGAAATTTTCACCCAATGAGCTCACAGAGCATAGTGTTGGTGACCAAAGTCAATTTTAAAATGGCAGCTTCCACTCTCCACATCCTGGAGGAGTAATTGTCAAACTATGCAAGTTCAAAACTTTTTACCTAGATAATTATTCATATTGCAGTGATCTTTAATATAAAAGTGTAGGCATTAGCACTTTAAGAAGTTTTCACACATTTCGTAGCATTACTGTTATTTGAAGCTGTGTTTATGGTTTGTTTAGGTATTGCCATTTTCTGTATGCTCCTTACATACTACATGTGGATCAAAGCAGTGAAGACTGGTTCCATCTACTGGGCAGCCATGTGTGCTCTGGCATACTTCTACATGGTAAGTTATAGTTGGTGCTTCTGGTATACTCAAACATATGTGTGCATTTCATCTTCTCTTGTAATAACATGGACACAGACACAGAAATAAAGGGTATGCATATTTTAAATATAATTGTCTTAAGTTGTTAACTATGTTAGTAATTGAGCTTATAAGTTTGGTATTTTAACCATAAATTATATATACAGGACTTCCCTCACTAACTTCTTATCTAGAGCCATTATTTATCTCTGTCAGTTGGGTGAGTGATATTCACAAAGATTTTAATTATTGGTCTGTGTCATTTTATACATATTTCTACTAACTGGGCAAGCTTATCTTCTTCATGACCCCCAACTGTAAGTTAACTATTGCCTTAGACGAGGAGAATTGGGGATAATTTATGCTTAAATTACCCAGCTTTCAAGCTCAGTTAACTTAACTCTTTTACTCAAAATCACAAAATGTTTAATATCTACGGCTCATTTCTGAAATAACTTAACTTTGGCTCCTTGCTATTATTTCTTGTGGAGGGTGACGTGGACTAGACTTGTTGGCCAGTATTTCTTTGCTCTGTCACAGTGGAATGTAGTTTTAAAGTAAGATCCTGGACTACCTTGCCTTGTTGTTAAATATTTTAACTTTGTTTTACCTCAAGCAATTTTCTGTTTAGTGTCTGATAGGAATAGGTTTCAAAATTTGATTTTTTGTTACATACTTTACTCCTTTTTTTTTTTTTTTTTTTTTTTTTTTTATATCGCACACTTTTGTCATCTACATGTTCCCAGCTGTGTTTTCATAGTCCTTGTTCTATATAGCGGTTATAAGTGGTCCCATATCTATATTTCATTAAATGGCATGTTTCAAGCTAAACAAAAAAAAATAATAATGCATCAAATTGTTCTATTGGTCCAATTAAAGATATTTATAAGTGTTCTGGATTTTACAAGGTATTTATACTTGTGTATATTATTTAGTTTTATGTACCTTGTTTTATTAAATGCTTAAAAGCTCGGTTTTTACTGCCTAAAATCAAACAAATAGTCCCTGTATGGGAATAGATTTCCAGGTATGTTTAATTTTCAGAAATCTTCTATATCCCTTTTAACTTGCATCTCATGAGCACAATTGTAGCTTCTGATTAAATATTCACTAGATCTGGTGCCAGCAATGCACTCTTTAACACATACACAATATACTTGCTGGTTTGCTGGATAGAATTAAACAACTTCAAATAAGGGAGTGATCAGATGCACATTAACTAAAATCCATTTGTGTGACAAAATGAAAAATTACCTTCTGTACTTTTTTGAACTTGATAGAAAATATGCTGCTTGTTTGTTCATGGTGGGCAACAAGCAGGTTGGTGGGAAACCCACAGTCGTCCTGCACTTCTGATGTGGCCTCTGCCTGATCTGTGGAGTGAGAGCATGCCCCTCTTCAAAAAATAGTCTATAATCTCTCATGTTAGCATAGAATACCCAATTGTACACTTAATTGGTAATAAAGGAATAGATAATGAGAAGTAATTATTCCTTTCCTAGAGATCTGTTCTCTTTCTTTGCTCTGAATAAAATAAAAATGTGTAAAACACCTTGAGGCCCTTGTAAGGGTTCAGAGTCGCATATGAGGCCCATCAAGTGAAACATGTCGCCTGTCACTGGTTTAGTGCATCCAGAAATGACAAACTCCATTATCATTGACCTAATTTGAAATGATTTTTTTTTTTGTCCTAAGTTTCTAAACTTAGCGGTCACTGTTTTTCCGTTTCTTGACAACAAAATGTACATTTTTCTTTCTTTTTCTCTTTCCTTTTTTTTTCCTGATGATGTAAAAGCTTTGGGCTTTAGCACTCTCAGCTACTGAAATAATGTTAACGAATGGTCTAATTTATTACCCCAAATAGAAAAAAAATTAAAATGCAGATATTGGCATTACCCCAACCTTGCTCTCTTGATTTTGAGGGTTTGCAGTGCACGGGACATTTGCTACCTTAAGGTGACACAGCACAGATGCATTTATTGCAGACTCTGTAAAAGTACACATGTCATTTGGTGGTTGTTAACAATTAAGTGGATGTGCAACATAGTTGAGCTTGAAAGTTGGGTATTTTTAAGTCTAAGTTATCTATAAAATGCCTCTCCCTTTTGTCTTATCAAAGCTCATTTAACTCTAGCAGTGGGATTTAAAAAAAGACCAGCATTACCAGTTGGTGTAAATATAAGTAATAAGTTAAATGTGACTGTCAAGCTGAACAAACAGCAATAATCTCTATCACCCCAGTTGGATTTTTCCTTTTTCGTCCCTGCCAGCAGTGGCGCGACTATTACTCAGAGACTTTCTTCAATTTGTTCTTAGGGTTTGGGTTTAGGGGTTAGGGTAATGGCAGATAAGCATTACATAGTGAAATATTGGCTTGCACAGCTGTAAAGCTTATCTGCTACTACCTAGATCTAACCTTAAGAAATTGAAGAAAGTCTTGGTGAGCCACTGTAGTGTCATGATTGCAATTTGTTTGTGCTTTTTCAATTCTGCAATAATTTGGACCTTTGGTGTGTCTAAGCGGCACACATCTCGCCAGATCACCCACATTACTTACCTTTCACTTCGAATAAACTACTTGCTCTTTACTTGGTGCTACTCAGCAGTTTGGGGATTTATAGGTTACAATCATCTTGTTTAGTTCCTGATACATTCAGCAGTCTCTGTGCCGTGAATCGGCTCTCACTTCTTGCTGAGTCTATTTGCTCCTTTTTTGAAGCTTTAATTACATCAAGCTATCCGTGTTGCTCATAAATGTTGCACAGCGAGCAAATAAGGTGCTGAAGATTTGTTCAAACATGAGGCAGGCTGTCAAAGTAAGACAGATCACAGACCGGGGATGGGTGTAAGCAATTTATGAAAGAGCAAAGCTGCTTCCTTAATTGGCAAGCTGTATTCTATTAAATATTCAATCAATTATGGCAGACTTAAAAGAACAGTTGCCATCACCTAAAGTTGTATTAACTATTAAAGGGCCACTGCTGGTTAGCAACAACTTCACCTTTTTGTGAAGCTTGCAACAAACTACCAAACTTAGTAATGTACATAGATTTTTTTTTTAATTAATGCAAATACTTAATTATTTTACTGGAATTGCTGGACCCTTTGTTAGTGAAAGGAAAATAACTTACTCTTTATCATCCTTGCAACAAATGAGTATGTCCCCATTGTTTTAAACTCTAAACATTGTCCTGTATTGATATTTATGTGTATGCAGAACTCCATTTGCCAAATGTATATGACTTCAGCAAATTTTATAGTTTCATAGGCCTCGTACTATTTCTGCTTTCTCTTTTATATCCCACAAAATGCTCCACCCAATTTTTATTAAATTAATTTCATGTTACTTAAAGTTCTAGATTTCTTTTTACAATGTAGCATTTACATTATTTTAATTTCTCAAGAGATTATATAATAAGCGACTTTTTTTCAGATGGTTTAATATTCTGTATATTGTAACCTTGTGATCTTCTATACACAAATACCTGTTGTTGGCATTTTAGAAAAGGATAGATATATTTGCAGGTAATATATAATACATTTTATTTTTCTCCTTTGTCTAGGTCTCCTCCTGGGGAGGTTATGTGTTCCTGATCAATCTTATTCCTCTGCATGTTCTTGTTCTGATGCTGACTGGCAGGTTTTCCCACCGTATATATGTAGCTTATTGCACAGTTTACTGTTTGGGTACCATCTTGTCCATGCAGATTTCGTTTGTTGGCTTTCAGGTAAGGACAATGAAGAAAAATGACAAAGCCATTTAAAATAATGAATCCCATTTAATAAAATGACAATAAAACCTGCCGCTTTTTACCACATTATTAGTGATTCTAGGGCATTGGCTATCAATTCTATTTCAATTACCACTAACAGGCTATATTTTCAGATTCTAGGTTATGTACTGTGGGGGGGTCACAGTTTGCAAATATGATTTAACATGCCTGCGCTCACCAGGGATATTCTAAGAGTCTCGCATGCTGGTGACCATTCAGGGCTGAGCTTGAAGTACAGAATAAGCAGTGCATTACTCAGAAAACATTTAGTAGCTAGAAGTAAAAATATTAGTTTTCCACGCTCCCAGGATTGCTTCCACTTGTGTCTGCATTTTAAAATACTGAATGCTGTCCAAATTTACTGTGTAACTATTATGTGCTACGTGCAAAGTAAGGAATTAAATTCTTATGACCTTTTTTAAAGAAAAGAAAATGTAAGTTTGAAGTTCACTCTAGCTTGAAGTCTGTACTTAATGTTAAATATCAGCTAGTCTTATTCCATATATTGTATCACTCTAAGTGCAGGTAGTTGATCCAAGAAGAATAAATAAAAAAATGTTTGATCTTGTCTCTAATCATACTTCTAATCTCCTTGCAGCCAGTGCTATCATCAGAACACATGGCAGCTTTTGGAGTGTTTGGCCTGTGTCAGATTCATGCTTTTGTGGATTATTTGCGTAGCAAGCTGAGCCCACAGCAGTTTGAGGTCTTGTTCAGGAGCGTCATATCCCTGGTTGGGTTTGTCCTTCTCACGGTCGGTGCAGTCCTGATGCTGACAGGTATTTTACCGTTTTCTAGAATTGAAGGAGTGTTGTAGTTTAGGAATAACCTCACAACTCTGACCTATGTAAAAAAGCTATGGAAGTCATAAAAGCTATGAGCATAAACGCATATGTAGTGAAAATCTTTGTTTAAATAGTCCCGACTTGTATGCAAGGGCTTTGGTCTTTTCTCGGCTGGCTATAAGATTTTCAGTTTAATCGGTAGTATTTGACACCCAACTCAAAATTTTTGCTATACTTCAATTTGAAATCTCTTTGTCATGTTCTGTACCCACACCACTTGCCGTGTTAAGAAAGGATTAATGTCAATGTTTGCCTTTATCCACGAACAGTGTCTGCAAATAGTTGTTTGTTTTTCTCTACATTCATGTAGAGTTGTATTTAGGAGTGGGAATATAAATGTGAAAATGATACTACAGCAAACAAAGATTGCACATTCACAATTTGTAAAGCACTTCATAAAATTTCACAACTAAACAGAAGAATTTCTGGAAGTAGACAAAGTCTGTTCACAGCATTGTATGTTAGTAAAGGCTAAGAAGGTGATATATCCGGATATACGTATATTTGTTTTCAAATGCATATATGTAAATTTAAAAAGTATCTATATAAAGAATTAAGGATAATTCTGTGTTAATCCAGAAGGGTGGCACATTATTATAAAGTTTATAACGAAGAAGCAAAAGCACAAACAAGTAAATCGAAGGTGAAAATTTAATCATTTTTGTGAAAATGAAGAGAGCAGAAATGAGCATAAAACTTGAAATAAGGTTTGAGCCGTTTAATAAAAATAAAAAAAAATGAAGGAAAAGAAACAATAAAAGCTTTATCAGTGGCATCAACCAATTCTGAGTTAAGATATTCTCAGATTTTTTACCGGTTGTATTTTTAACAAACAACTTTTTAAAAAAAAGTTGTCCGTTTTTTGTTAATAAAGATGTTAGTTTGTGGCAATATGAATAAATTGACACAAAAAGGTGTTGTGTTTTTTTGTTTGATTTTGCGGTTTACCTTTTTGAGGATCTGATCTTCTATTAAACAAGATATGTTATTGAACCTAACACCTTGGGGTCAACCAACTAAAGAAAAGAAAGTAAAAAAATAGTTAAACTTGTGATTAGAAATCCGAGATGCTCATTATGAACAGTACATATAAAGGCAATACTTTGGCTTGTTCAGTATCTGTTTGGCCCACTCAATGCAGCTTCTTTCATGGATAGTAGTTTGTGGATATGAAGTTTCATCACAGAATCATATTTTTGGCATCACAAGTAAATATTAAAATGTTTTGTATTATGTAAATGCTCAGCGATGGCAAAGCATTGTCCAATTTTCTTGCAGATAAATATCAGGAAAACACTGGCATGTTCATTAATGTTACAGGCATTTTTTCACATCCCAAGAGGAGAGATTTCTTGTGAAATGCTGAAATAAAAATAAATGCATACAAAACACACACTTCTTTTTATTGTTAATTTAACCTCACAAAATAATCAGAAACCTCTATTAAAGAGTAGTTTATGCTGGCTTTTTTTGTTTAATTTATCTTATTTATTTATTCTTTTTTTGTTAGGTAAAATATCACCCTGGACTGGACGTTTCTATTCTCTTCTTGATCCATCCTACGCCAAGAACAATATTCCTATCATTGCCTCTGTCTCTGAGCATCAGCCTACAACATGGTCATCCTACTACTTTGACTTGCAGCTTCTTGTCTTCATGTTTCCAGGTTGGTTTTAGCTCCTGTTTGTCTCCTTTTTAAGCCATATGATTTTTTTTTTGTTTCTACTATTTTTTTCTTACTATGCTGTCTCCAAGTGCAGCAAAACTTTTATTTTAGAAAGAAAAATTGTAGATTGTAAATGCCCAGAAGACTAGTGGAACACTGATTTTTATATAAAACATCAAACTTATTCTCTAACTGGGATAATATGTATGATAGAAACCTTCAAATATATAACATTATTCAATTAAGTTCAAGAAGGAAGTGTCTTTGAGAAAAAAAATGTGAGAACAAGAGGTCATGATTTGAAGGTGGAAGATTCAGGGTTAATGTGAGTACTACTTTACAGAAAGGGTAGTTAAGTGAAACAACCTTCCAGTTGAAATGGTTGTCAGTTAAGGAATGCATGGGATAAGTACAAGGCTTTCCTGAGACTAAATTAAACCAATCTTTTAGGTAGATGGGCAGATCAAGTTGGCCTTTTTGGTTCTTATCTGCTGAAAAATCAATGTTAATTTATAAGAAAGATGTCATGGTACTCAACCTTGTCCATTTCATCGTATTTTGCTGCGATGTTGCAGTTAAATTTAATGGTTACTGATTATTTTTTATGTATTTTATTTGTTCAATAGTTGGTCTGTATTACTGCTTCAGTAACCTGTCTGATGCCAGAATTTTCATCATCATGTATGGTGTGACCAGCATGTACTTCTCTGCAGTTATGGTAAGAGCTTTTTTTTTTTTGCTTTGTTTAAATAACATGACTTCCAAAAAAGTTTTAGCAGTTGGATGCGGCATATAAACATCTTCTATGCCCACAACAGTAGGTTCCAGACATGTTATAAAACAAATTTAAAATAATATATTTAAAACTAGAAGTAATAATTGGATGTTAATTATATAATGTATTTCACTAAAACTGACGTGTTCAAATTGTAGATGTTGTGTCAGCTGTTTTTGATCTATCCACAAATAGTCATTTATTGTTAATTATAAATTGTTTCTCATTACACACTGGGGCTTTGTGTCTGTTGTTCTGCAGTTTGTCCCACTGAAGACAAGACAAGGAAATTATTAGTATCATTATCTTTTTATTTGTAGCGCTATTCAGGGGTTAAGCACTCCCGGCGTATGTGCATGCCCAGTCCTAAATATCATTATTGTTCAGGGAATTGTAATTGTGGGAATTTAGTGGTTTAACCTCAAATTATAATGTGTTTTTTTGCACATATTTTAAACACTATATTTATAAATGTTTTTAAAATGTTTAAAGTGAGCTGGGTTATTGATGCTATATATATATGATAGGAGAATTTATAGTGTCTGGAATTTTTTCATGCAAATTTTTTTTCTTTTTTTCTTCAAAGTAAACCATTAACCTGAAGTTTGCTGAATTTCTTTCATTTGCAAAGCGTTTTCTCTCAATGTTGACACCCCCTGAAATTCCCAGGGAATCATAGCATAAGTTATACAATGTTTCTCTTTTGCTTGGGAATTGTGCAGACATGCTCAGTTATCAGCTGAAGTTTGTCCTACTGTGGGAAGTCACATGATCTGACACTTTCCTTTAGTGTAATTTCCTTCCTTTACTGAATATGTAAAGCTGTGATTTAATGTATTGAGCTCTGCAGTGAGCACTGTCTAATGCAGTGTTATTTCTTGTTCTGTCTGTGAGCTCTGTGTAATCCTATGTTAGCATTTCTATAATTCTGTCTGAGTATTGTTATAATTTCAATAGCTGTCTGTGAGACTATTGTATAATTTATATTTTTAGAGTCTGTGACCATCTCCGCTTATGAAAAGGTTTGTCATATACTTTGACTGTCACATCAATCAACATGTATTTATTTGTGTTCAGCTTTTCTTGCTTTATCATTGTTTTGTTATTTAGAGATTTATGTGTGTTTATTCAGGTCATACCAAACTACACTGCTTATCAACCCCTCCCCAACTCTCTTTGAGAAAGCCACGCACATGCTCTGTGTGTGAGGGTACACATGAGAGATCGGTGTACCCACGATGGCTGCTTACAGCAGCAACTGAAGCAACTGCAGAAGCTGTTGTGGGTGTACATTTTTTATTTTAATGCAAAAACGGTTTGCATGTTTTCATACAAACAATTTTGCTGGGTGGGTATGATGCATTCTATAATATGCATTTTATAACCCACCTCACTTTAATATACCTTTAAAAATATTTAATGGCATATTGATTGGATTACTGTGTGGCAACTAATAGGGTGAAGTGTCACAACTGTAGCAGGCTTTAAATCCATTTTTATTTAGTTTTTATCCTTTTTTTTTTTTTTTTGTCGAACTTACACTTTATGTACATTTTATATATATTTTGATTCCTCTTTCTTCAGGTGCGTCTGATGCTGGTTCTGGCACCTGTCATGTGTATTCTTTCTGGTATTGGAGTATCTCAGGTTTTGTCCACTTACATGAAGAATCTCGACATAAGCCGTCCTGACAAGAAGTCAAAAAAGCAGCAGGATTCTACTTACCCAATCAAGAACGAGGTGAGGGAACTTGGAAATCTTTACAGATTGGTTCTTTGGTATCATTTCAACTGCTGTCTCAGGTGCTACAATTATCTGCAACTCCGTGTTTCATTTTTCTGTGGTAGCAAAACTCTCCCACTGATGGCATAGTACGATAAAATATTCTGTGCTATGCTTTTATATCTGGATTGGTACCTTGTCTTGGTTAAGGTGCTTGTGTACCTCAGTGAAGCTCTGAGCTATACCATTTAAGGTCACCCAAGATGGGCAGGTCATAGCAGAGAGATCAGACAAATTGTGGTCTGTTGAAGTAACTGGCAACCTACGTCAGTATATTTGACAAGATAACAAGATAATCATTTCCTTACATATGCCTACATTTTTATTGCATAAAGCTTACAGAAAAAATTCTAGTGGTATTATTATAATAATTATATGAAATGTCAATGCCAATACACTTACGTTTCAGTATGTACTGATGATGTGAGTTTAACAAGTGTGGTTTCACCAGTGTTTTGCAAATTTCATTCAGGTGGTCTGTAGAACACCTGGTTATACAAGATTATACAAAACAAGGAAACAAAGCTACAAAACATGAGTAAAAAAGCAGTGCTTAAGTGTAGATCATTAGTGGACAAAAGCTTGTGCTGATAGGGCTTTCCATTTTTTAAAAACCTGCCTTTTTTTACTTTTTTTTTTTTTGTCTATTGCGCATCTCTGTTGAGGACTTGGTGGGCACACGGTACCTTTTTTCAAGTGAACTTTCCCACTGCTGGTTTGGATATGTTCTTAATGAATAGTGTATTACAATAAATATCCCACTTGGTTCTGATGAAAATTAAATTAACCTTGGAAGCCACTGTGCAAGACTCAATTTACATTATTTAGCATTTTCTACATTAGTGAGACTACATTAATTTTATATATAATGTGAAATCATGAATAGTCAAATATTCCGTTTTTTTTTTGTTTTTTTTCATGGTACAGGTTGCAAGTGGTATGATTCTGGTCATGGCCTTTTTCCTGGTCACTTACACTTTCCATTCCACATGGGTTACAAGCGAGGCCTATTCGTCCCCGTCCATAGTTTTGTCTGCCCGTGGTGGAGATGGCAGCAGAATCATTTTCGATGATTTCAGAGAGGCTTATTACTGGCTGAGACACAATACCCCAGAGGTAAGTTATGTTCTACTTATGGAAGACTGTAATATTGCATTAAAGGACCCCTAAATTCCATCCCACCCCATTTATTTGCAGCTTATCAGCATGAATGTATGTATAATATATTTTAAAACATTTAGTTTTAAGTAGTATATTCACTAGGATAGGAAGAACTTCTCTTCGCCACAACTGTTATTATTATATTATACTGTTTATTAAAATGGCTTGGCTAGTGAATTCGTTATAATAAACAAGCATTCGGTTTTGGCCTTAACTGAGAGTCTAGCCCAGCACAAAAACAAAATTGCAAAGGTAATAATGATGGGAGTGAGAAGCTCCTCATATATTGCCTGCCATTGATTTTAAAAGTATGTTATTACCAAATATATTTTCTTTGAATAACATTTTTGTTTAGTTTACTTTCTGTCTATTAGTGCTTAATAGAAGTTGCTTTCACCAACATTCTTTTCTGTATTTTTAGGTTATTTTATATTCTCATGGCTTTCATCCTTCAGTAGCTTTACTAGCCTATGTTTTTTATTTTTTAGGATGCCAAAGTTATGTCATGGTGGGATTATGGATATCAGATAACTGCAATGGCCAATCGAACAATCTTAGTGGACAATAATACCTGGAATAATACGCATATTTCCAGAGTGGGCCAGGTAAGATGTTATATGATTCAGACTGTTATAAAAGTGCTGGTTTGTCTCTTGGAAATGTATATGTGTGTGTGTGTTGTATCTTGATTGTTTTCTTTCTTCCTGTTGTTAATACTAGTTTTGTTTGTTCTCTTCTTCCCAAGGCCATGGCATCCAGTGAGGAAAAAGCCTATGAGATTATGAGAGAGTTGGATGTGAGTTATGTTCTTGTTATATTTGGAGGCCTCACAGGATATTCATCAGATGGTAAGTAAAGGGCACTCTTAATGTGCAATGATGATCTTCTACAATCCGTTATGTTAATAAAGTAAAACTGTGTGTGTTCCAACATATTTCTCTTGTTGCAGAGTTTTTTTCATTTGTATTAGGGTACCAGTTACTTTGGATTAAAAAATCACTGTGGCCCTAAATTTAAAATTTTGTATTTTGTATGCAGTTATCCTGCTGTGGAACCTTTTTAATTTCCAGTGATCCACTTCCTGAGGCAGGAGACTTTGAATGCAGATAGGAAGCTTCTGCTCCTACCATTATAGGCTGCTGATTATTTATTTATTTTTATATATATATATATTTATATATTTTTTTCCAGCTGCCTATAATTTAAAATATACATTAAGTGCCTTTTAAATTCCTACATAAGTTTGGTTGATTTTTCCTACCTAGAAAGTAACGTTAAAAACAGGCCAAATTGCACATTTTCAACTTCATTTACAAATTGGGTCTTTATAGCTTTTATAATAAAGGCCTTTTAAGCAGTAGTTAAACTTTCATGCCAAAAGAGGGACCGCATAGATATTATAAAATCATTTTGCTTATCATCAACTCTATTTCTATGTAAGGACATAAAGGAAATATGGGACTATATTAGTTATTTTTACTGCGTATTTCCGTATACGGTTTTAAATACATGAACACTGCCACTTCTAAATATAGATCTTTCTAGCATATGAACGGTTCCAGAGCAGGTTTTAAAACTCCCTCCTCAAACAGGCGTTTTATCCTCTTTGTACTCTGGTTTCTGAATTCTGTTAAATATCTTGGTCTTGGAAAGCATAAAATTATATACGTGTACCTGTGTTTTACCATTTTAATAGTTATTTGACTTGTGCATCTTTTTTCACCTATCCTTAGATATCAACAAGTTTTTGTGGATGGTGAGGATCGGTGGCAGCACAGATACCGGCAAGCACATCAAAGAGCACGATTACTACACTCCCACTGGAGAGTTCCGCGTGGACAGAGAAGGGTCCCCAGTCCTGCTCAACTGCCTTATGTACAAGATGTGCTATTACCGCTTTGGACAGGTCTACACCGAAGCCAGTACGTGATAGGGACTTGCACTGAATCTGATGATTATTCTTTAAATGCTTTAGGTTCCTTTGCTGTAAAAGTTGCATGATCTGAGGTTGGTGCCACAAACAAAGCTTGCAGAGGAAAAAATACATAACCTATTATACATGACAGATAAGAAAAAAGTAGAAAATGAGTCACAGTACAAACTGTAAAAATCCCACAATTTGTCTTTTTTTAAATGTATTTATGGGAATTAAAATCAATGTGTGTGCATATAAAGCACTGGTGTTCAGCTGCAGTTATTGGGTGCCATTACCAGACAGGTCGTACCTTCTTGTCGGGTGTAGTAATCACGGACTGACCCACCTGTAGCTGGGTAAGGATTAAATCTGACCTCTTAATATAATTTGTGGTCATTGTGTACCTTTTGATGTAGGCTGAGTGGTGTAATGTTTCCTATAAAGACAAATGTGGCATAAAACAAATGTCCTTCAGTTAGCACAAGATGGTGTGATTTTGTCTTATTTATTTTTTATTTTTTTGTTATGACAATGTGTTTTGTTGTTTTGTTTTTAAATAAAGCTTTGTTTCTTTTACCATTTCAGAGCGCCCACCTGGTTATGACAGAGTAAGAAATGCAGAAATCGGAAACAAAGACTTTGAGCTTGATGTTCTGGAAGAAGCCTACACTACAGAGCACTGGCTAGTCAGAATATACAAAGTAAGTAGGAACCGTACAAATAAAATATCCATGTTTGTTCAGGAGCAGCGAGCTGAAAATACAATTAGACAGAAAATCACCAGAATACACATCAGATGTTCTGCTTTCAAAGAAGAAAAAACATGGAAACATACTGAAATGGCTGCATTATAACATCTAGTTCTCATTTTGTGTAGGTGATGTTTTTTTTAACAAACCTGTGGTGCTTTTTAAGTTTATGAACAAAATAAAGATGCTACCATAAACAGCCCCAAACAGTATATTTATAGAAAAAATGTAGATTTCATATGACTTTCATATTTTTAAACAGAACTGAATTATCTACTTTCTGTTTTATATGTTAAAGGGCCATTGAAGCCCCTGTAATTGCTCTTTACGGAGTTAGAGCATGTGCACATTAGACATCTTAGCATTACATTTAAATAATGAACATTAACCTACCTTGTAAATCTTTTGTTTACATCTCCTCTACAATGACCTTTAGCAATGTGTTCAGCTCTATGGGCTAAGACTGGGATTGACGCCATATTGAAGCATGTCTGCTATAGAGCAGTGGTATCACAGCTAGATGCTGAGTGCATGCTACTTGTTCTCTTAAGCTCATAGTAGGTAGCAGGTATTGAGGTGGAATCCTGGGGGAAACCCAGCTCATAGGGGGTAGAGGGTCATAGGTGGAGGAGTCATAAACTCCTACATATGTGTTTTGTTTAACATCTTCCATGCCATAGCTTCATAGGGATATGGGATTAAGTTTGGGCTAGTGTAGTGTTCACATTAGGAAGTCTCACTCCTTAGAGTTGATATGAAGACTGCTGAGATTCGCATATGGGAGTCCTCTTCTAGCAGGCTACAATTACGCATTACAGCTGGAGATAAACCCCCTGTGGGTGCGTGTCTTTTTTCGAAAGCCATAGAATAGATTAAAATAATTAGCTTCTCAAACTCCCCTAGCTGTGTCAGCATTACGGAAGTTCTTACAGCAGTGATGGAATAAAGCCCCAGGTCACATAGAACCTTCTTTATCCATAATGTCACCAGTCTCCTGGGAAGGCACTCTCTGTCAATAAACAGGTCCCAAAGACTTGAATGACAGAAACAACTCTGCAACCTAATTGGTTGCAGTAATGAAACAAATCCGAGCTCCCCTTGTCTTAGACCTGGAACAGGGTGTGGCCAGGCTCTCACACTTTTTTAATTTTTGAAAAAGGCATCGATTTCATATTATAATTTCAACATGTTTTTAGGAAATCTTTACAGAGATGTGGTCCTAATTTTACTGAATTAAGTGGCCATTTTAACAGTTCTCAAGCTATATCAGTCACTTTAAATCTGTTAAACTATTGAGCCTTCACAGCAAGTCCCTGATTTATACTTAAACAGATTCTTTTAATTTACATAATTATGTGCAAGTGCTTCTATAAACCAGACAGAACATTTTGAATATCATAAATATTCAGTCTGAGCAATGCATAATTTAATACTGTAAATTCCGTTGTATTACTATATGGTTTCTGTGTACATATGTCAGTTTGTAATTGCGTTTAAGCATTATTCAACTTGGTTTATCAGACCTGATTCACAGTGTAAGTAGTGGACTCGCTGTATTTCAAAGTGGAACTAATGCAAGTTGTGATGTGTGTATGTATATATGTATATATGTGTGTATGTATATATGTATATATGTGTGTATGTATATATGTATATATATATATATGTATATATATATATATATGTATGTATATATATATATATATATATATATATATATATATATATATATATATATATATATAAATTTATTTGACCTAATTGTTTGTGTGGGTACATTACATATCTGGGAATGTTAATCTTCAAACTCTGTAAGATCTAATTCTGCCTTCTGTTTGGAAGATCTTTATTGTATGCTAATTTGGTTAAGCAATGCAAGCAACGTTCTTTTCTAAATCTTTTCTATTTCTTTACAGGTAAAAGATCTCGATAATCGCGGATTGTCAAGAACATAATTTTGCCTTCAGCTTTAAAACAAAACAGCACTGAAAGAGCCTTCACCTGTGAACCAGAAGAATTTTTTTATACTGTTTCTATTTACAGGAATAAATTGAACTTAATTGCCTGTGAAGTCACGTTGGCTGCAGTCTATATTGGGTGGATACTTTTTATGAATACGGTTGTGCTTACCAAATTTTTTTTTTTTTTGGCTTTACAGTGGTCAATTAAAGATGGGAATACAAATTGAGTATTTTTGTTTATTGAAAGATTATTATTTTGTATGAGAATAGCAGAAACCTCAATTGCATTGTAACATGGTGTTTTATTGGCATTTTTGGAGTTAATAATCGGTTGTTAGTTTTGTTTTGGGACACACTGGTGGGTTTAAACTTGTAAGCAAGAATGTTTGATCAATTGGTTGCGTTCTGCGTT
This sequence comes from Discoglossus pictus, assembly GCA_027410445.1. Lineage (NCBI taxonomy): Eukaryota > Metazoa > Chordata > Amphibia > Anura > Alytidae > Discoglossus > Discoglossus pictus. Next base: position 124,470,827 of record CM050169.1, on the reverse strand, counting down.
GGTTGGTTAAGTTGTTGTAGGGATCTTTATTTTTATTTCTCCCTCTACATGAGCAGAAAGCAATGTGGTAGAAGCACAAGAAAGCCTTCTCATTTTTCATATGAAGAGTTTATTTCTTAAAATTGTATGTAATCTTACAAGGTGGACTCTTCAAAAAGGGAAATTGATGCTAAAAGTCGAAAACCCAATAATTTATCACTGGTCAAAACCGCTTGGAGACGGTAAGAATATTACAGAACCTATGCGGACGATACAGTATATTTTGTTCTATTAAACAAGTGTTATATAGTTTTTGCAGATTTCTTGACCGTATTAATCTAGATTTCTGGAGCTAGGTTCTAATGAGCTACTACTGATCATTAATACAATTCCAATTCAGTGATTTTTAAAATAGCAATACATATTAAGCGCACTTTCACACAAAGACTTGCACATCTTCATTTGAGCTGCTTGTCTCCACCATTTAGTGCATCCATGCTTTTGTTATATATTTTTAAATGTTCTCCAATTCTGCACATGTTCTGCCTAACCTTATTGTAGATATTTGCCCTTGTGGGAATTTTTTTTTTTTCTTTTACATTTTTAGGTTTTTGCTTTACTGCACTGTGTGTTGTTCCAGGGGAAAGAGAATTCCCTAGCCATACTCAATAGGGCCCCAGTGGTCTGTTTCATTCAGGTGGTCGATTCATACAAATTGGATTACAAAATAATACCAAAATAGAAATAAATTGCGGAAATGAGTAGTCCAAAGGGTTCTAGATACAATGTATTGATTTATAAGTGTACACAATGTATATAGTAATCCACAGTGAATTCCACTCATATTGAAGGGCCCCTATAGTCAAAAATAAAAACACTTGAAAATAATCAGTGTCTTGATGTAAAGAGAAAAAAAAATATATATATATATATATATATATATATATATTAAACACTATGGCCCTCATTCAATTGCAATTTAGCCAATGGAATAGGGCTCTAAATAAGCACATAACATATATTTTTTTAAATAAGTTTTTAGTTATTAAACATCTATCCAAAAGCAAGGTTTTCACTAACTAAAAACTTCTTTAAAAAACATATGCTATGTGCTTATTTAGAGCCCTATTCAATTGGCCAAATCGCAATTGAATGAGGCCCTATGCCCTGGGGGTCTGTAAGTAAACAAGTACACAAACTGGAGAACTGAGTTCTGATTAGACTGATGGTCCCGTCAACCCTATAAATCATACAGTGCTGTCATTAAAGGGACACTGTCACCCCAACAGGAAGCTGGTTTAGTGGCAAAGAGCATGAAAGATCTATTAGTAATTATTTACTTTAGAGAAAACAGGTGAGTACAATATATGAGAAATGCAGAATTGCTTTTGTGGCTCAAAATGCTAAAAATAAAAATGGAAAGGCTGTGTTTATTTATTTATTTTTTGTTCCCAAAAGACGTGACCCGTTATGTTTTGGTTTTTCAAAAAAAAATAAAAATAGAAAATTTGACCACAAAGCACCTTTTTAATTAAAAATCATTCCTAATAACCAATTATCTTTTTTGGTTTTTGGTCCATTTTCTTCAGTGCAGTCAGCTGCAGAATAAGAGACTAGACAGACCGTATTTAGTACATCAAAGCAGCTAATTAGTAATGTAGAGTATAGTCCTTTTTATAGTAATGCATTATAAACAATGCTTAACATCTCTTAAATGATTCACTGCAGAAAAAAATGGCTGATACAATGTAGACAGTTTTCATGCTCTTTAGGAATAAATGTAATAATGCAACTTCAGCATTTGTTTCAAAACTCTCTGCTTCTCATTTTTATACTTGCCTGTATTGTAAGTCTCCTCGACCGTTGGAAGCTCTATAAATCATGATCTAAAAGCTAACTGCTACGTGAAACCTACCATATAATTGGTAATTATGCATACATTTTCTCTCCAGTTACTTTACATGTAGACCCTGTTAACACCACCCCTTTTAAAGCTGATTCACTAGAACACTGTTTTTGCCGGTTTGGTATAATGTGGGTTTTGCCCGAGAGAATTTGATTAACGCAAGGATTTGTTATAAAGTTTTTGGGACGTGCGCCACAGAGTTGTATCAGGACCAAAGATCCTAACATAGTACATTGTACTACTGAATTCATATTTAAAAAAAAACACATTTTTTTACGCTGTTTGAGCCAAAGGTACTGAATCTTAGTCATGTTCCTTTGTCAATGAACAACCCCATGGTAAAAAGCGAAGGAAATCAACAGAAACTGCATTATTTTTTTAATCACTTAATGATAAAACAGACAGCAAAAATAAATAATGATGCAATTTTGGAAGCAATATAACATCATGGACACCATAGGCAACATCGCTTGGAAAGAAGTGTGGAAGAAGATCTGGCTAGCGATTTATGGAATGATTTTCAACAAGAGACCATTGATGACCAAATTGTCAACTTGGTCAATACAGCAGGACTAGGAGATGCAGAAGCGCAGGATATTGAGGAGTTGCTACAGGTTTCTGGTGAGAGCCTTCCCAATGATTACCGTGAAGAATTGGCAGAATGGGTTCAGGCAGAACCTAAAAATAGTGTTTCAGATAATAAAGAACCAAGATAAATTGTTACAGATTTCTTTGATCTCTTGCTATCAACATTTGTTTGAGAGAAAAAGAAAATATGTCACTTGAGGAATTAACTAAAAAAATCGAGAATCCTAGAAGAGCCGGAACGCTCAAAATAACAAAAATAAAGTTTGTATTTCTGTGTATGTAAAGTATGTTTGTTATGGATACTGTATTTTGCAAGTTAATATAACAATACAGTAACTTAAAATGTAAGTTTAGCTTGCGTATTCTTGGTCTCATGCTCCCCTATCCCTATTTACATATGTTAAAATGACCCTGTTTAACACTATTTTGTTTAGCACTCGGTCCTCTAGGAATGCATTTACAGCATTAAATGATGTATAAATGTATTTAAAAATAAATAACAGTATTTGATGTGCATCCACTCCAGAAACCTAAAATGTCCTAGATATTCATAGGACTGTACCGAAACATGGAGAAATCTATTTTGTATACATATGTGAGACATTGAAGAAGCCTTGTGGGCAATTTTCTTAAGTGCTCAACACTGATCTTATCATTAGTCCTGGATTCGTTTGGATAATGCTTAATATTTGGGTATTTCAGCTCTTTTGGTGCCCCAACTGCCTTAAGAATATAATCGGCATCTTCATTAATGGTTTCAAACTTGCCCACAAAGTCATATTGGATGTTGCACGGATCGCAAAGCTCATACATCGGCTTCCAATGAGTATCTCTATAATCAGGATTTTCCTGAACAATAAAACGAACAAACTCTTCAAAGGTAACTTTTTCAGCAGAATGTCCTTGCTTTCTGACCCTTGACTTGATAATATCTGCCATTGTTTTACTGTAGTAGGGTTCATCATGAAGCAACTTGTCTCTGTAGGCGGAAACCAGTCTATTGAACGGATCCCGAGTGAACATCACTTTATTATAATTCTTAAGCAATCGCATCTGTTGTATAGGAGAGTAGGAGCTGAGCCTGGTCAATAGAGGAGTGGTATGGACATCCTCATGATTGAGATCATCTGCTGAAGCTCCAAGAGTTGTGCTCAGGAGAAGAATGATCCTCTTCCAGTTGGAACAGCCAGCCTTGGGCACCTCACAATATATGAATTTATGGTTATGCTCCACAAACAACTGTCTGGAAACAAATGGCGCAATGCCGGCAGAAGAGTTTATGAGATTGTTTTGGAGACAAATACTTTTTATAACCGCTTTTCGATTAAACTGAGAGTCTGAATTTTGGGCACCACCTAAAAAATGGAAAACAAAATGATTAATCATCAAGGCTTTATTATATTTGAAACTGAAGAATATATATATTAAAATCAATCAATACTCTAGTTTATTATAATATTGAATTTTCATTATTTCTAACTCAAATGTACATTCTCCTCCCCACAAGTTAAATCCTAAAGAACATTGTATGAGTGTCACCGCATTGGTCGTAAAGATTAGTTAACTAAAGGCATATGCAAGGTTCATTGATTTTACTATGTGTATGTATTTACTGTTTATGTACATTATTTTATTAAGAAGTGCTTATAAGCTATGTTTTACTTCCTAGAATGCTGCTGAGTGATGGTCATTAAGTGGATAGTTTGAGACTGTGTCTGCATAGACCGCAGTCGGCAGACCCATACAGGGTCTATTTGTTTGATTTTGGTAGTAAACTGCTCTTATAAGTACTTCTTAATAATATAACATCCATAAAATGAAATAGGTACCCAGTTACATACTGTGACAAAGTGGCCCTGCCCCCCCCCCCCCCCCCCCCCAGCCATTGATGTTAAAAACAGATTTTTGAAGTTTGCTCTGCAGGAGTTAACTTCTGGAGCTGTAATCAAGAGGCCCCTGTTTACAGCTTTTAAGTTTGGCCCAGAGAGATACGTGTGGCACTTAATAGACTGCTTGATTGCAGCATGAGACATTCAAAGTTTGGGCCTGTAGCCTTGCAAAGCTGAAAAAGCAAACCGAGGAAAGATTGCAAATACAGACTCCTAAAGTGTATGCTAAGATGTAAGTAAGATGGACACCTGAGAGAAAGGCGGTGGTATTTCAGTGGAGCTGCAAGGGTTACCAGACAGGACGTGTTCATGTTGGTGTTGCTAAAGACAAAGGCCCTCATTCAATTGCGATTTGGCCAATTGAATAGTGCTCTAAATAAGCACATAACATATATTTTTTAAATAAGTTTTTAGTTAGTGAAAACCTTGCTTTTGGATAGATGTTTACTAAGTAAAAACTTCTTTAAAAAAATATGTTATGTGCTTATTTCGACCCCTATTCAATTGGCCAAATCGCAATTGAATGAGGGCCAAAGACTGCTAGAGACGACAATGTGGAAGCGGTTAAGCAAAGCCGCTGAAGAAAACTCGAAGAGTTAATGGTGAAAAGTACTGATTTGTAAAGGATCGGCCAGAGTATTTAGTGTTTACCCCTTCCAGGGTAAGCTGGGTTTTTTGCCTGGTTAGTGAGGGAATTGGCATACATTAAAAAGGCAGCACTCTGACACAGCTAGGCCTTTTACTTCTGAAAAGAAAAAAAATGGCTAGCATATTACATAGACAGATTTTCATGATTTGTAAGAATAAAAAAGAACCCAGTTTTAGGGTATTAGATTCCCTTTTAATTAATGTTTTTTAAATCCTTTCTGCTGCAAAATATATTAAAACCTAATAACACGTTTTATAAATCAATTTAGAAATTGAAATGTATCCAAATGTACAAAAATAATTTGATTAAGCCAAGAGGGCGGAATACGAAGTAATAACTAGGTTATATACATTTTCTTATAAAACGGTGAAATATGCAACAATTTCAAAGAAGTTGAAACCTATTTTTTCACTTGATTTTAGGGAGCTGTTTGACATAGAGCAGTAATGATGTATTCCATATCTATTTAAGTCTCAAGATCGCCTTATGCTTCTCCTTGTCATGCTTAAGTGGGACTGTCCCTACAACTCCCCTTCTGGATCTCTACCTTGTGGTGAAGGGGTTTGTGTACCTCAAAGAAGCTGTGAGCTATAACAGGTAGGGTCACCCATATCAGAGAGGTCAGACAAATATTGATCTACTGGAGAAAGAACTGGCAAACCCCTCCACTATCTTCGCCAAGAAATCTTACAAATAAGCACCACCAGAGACCTAATGATTGCTTTGCCTAACATGCTGTGGTCCATAAGGTCATGGAGAGTCGGACATGACTAAACACATCTTTACAATTATCCATTAGCACTTCCCTTCTCTTTAAAGTCATACATTCTCTCATTACCCCTAAATCTTTCAACTTCAAACTATGACCTCTCCTCCACTTTTTCTGGAGGACACTTCCATCCTGAACTTTATTAAATCCTTGCAGGTTTCTCTCCTATCACCATCTCTCTTTTCTCCTCCAATACATACAGTATCTCACAAAAGTGAGTACACCCCTCACATTTTTTTAATTTTTTTTTTTAATTATTATATTGTTTCATGTGACAACACTGAAGAAATGACACTCTGCTACAATGTAAAGTAGTAAGTGTACAGCCTGTATAACAGTGTAAATTTGCTGTCCCCTCAAAATAACTTAACAGACAGCCATTAATGACTAAACTGTTGGCAACAAAAATGAGTACACCCCTATGTGTCCAAATTTGGTCCAGTGTGTCAATATTTTGTGTGGCCACCATTTTCCAGCACTGCCTTCCCTCATGGGCATGGAGTTCCCCAGAGCTTCACAGGTTGCCACTGGAGTCCTCTTCCACTCCTCCATAATGACATCACAGAGCTGGTGGATGTTAGAGACCTTGTACTCCCCCGCCTTCCGTTTGAGGATGCCCCACAGATGCTCAATAAGGTTTAGGTCTGGTGACATGCTTGGCCAGTCCATCACCTTTACCTTAAGCTTCTTTAGCAAGGCAGTGGTCGTCTTGGAGGTGTGTTTGGGGTTGTTATCATGTTGGAATACTGCCCTGCAGCCCAGTCTCCGAAGGGAGGGGATCATGCTCTGCTTCAGTATGTCACAGTACATGTTGACATTCATGGTTCCCTCAATGAAGTGTAGCTCCCCAGTGCCGGCAGCACTCATTCAGGCCCAGACCAAACCTATATATATACACATATGTCTATATGTGTATATAAGTTTCCTATAATATGTTGTGTTGATTCACCCTACATGCATTTACTTGATGATGTCAGATGCCTCCACACTCTCTGCATAGATATTTACGTTCAAACTGAGGGTTTCATCTCATATCAGTGTTTTTGTGCTCTTTGAAATAATCCCTAAATGACAGATAAACAGATATGGCACAACTACCTTTCCTCAGTATAGATGTATACTTTAGTTAGTGGGAGTGTCATGGTCCGGGCCTGCAAGAGTGCTGCCGGCACTGGGAAGCTACAGTTCATTGAGAGAACCATGAATGCCAACATGTACTGTGACATATTGAAGCAGAGTATGATCCCCTCCCTTCGAAGACTGGGCAGTATTCAAACATCATAACGACCCCAAACACACCTTCAAGACGACTACTGCCTAGCTAAAGAAGCTGAAAGTAAAGGTGATGGACTGACCAAGCATGTCACCCAACCTATACCCTATTGAGCGTCTTTGGGGCATCCTCAAATTGAAGGTGGGGGGGTGCAAGGTCTCTAACATCTACCAGCTCTGTGTTGTCCTCATGGAGGAGTGGAAGAGGACTCCAGTGGCAACCTGTGAAGCTCTGGTAGACTCCATGCAAATGATGGTTAAGGCAGTGCTGGAAAATAATGGTGGCCACACAAATATTGACACTTTGGGCCCAATTTGGACATTTCCACTTACTGTACTCACTTTTGTTGCCAACGGTTTAGACATTAATGGCTGTGTGTTGAGTTATTTTGAGTGGACAGCAAATTTACACTGTTATACAGGATGTACACTTACTGCTTTACATTGTAGCAGACGGTCATTTCTTCAGTGTTGTCACATGAAAAGATATAATAAAATATTTACAAAAATATGGGTGGTGTACTCTCTTTTGTGAGATACTGTGTGTGTGTGTGTATATATATATATATATATATATATATATATATTAGTGACTTGCAGTTAAAAAATGCCAGAAATAAAATTTAAAGCCTGGCAATGCAGTTTGCCACAAAATGTGAGAATTTGGACCCTCAGAGCACCTTCGGAGCTCATCATGAGCCGTGCGCTGAGCGCCTTTGGGCTCATCGTGTGGCTCGCAATGAGCGATTTCGGCGCTCATTACGAGCCTTCCCGCCCCCGTCTTCTTTACAGGCCTCGCGATGAGCTGCTTTGCCGCTAATTGATGTTTTTGCCAAGCTGCACCTTTCCTGCTATGCAATGATCCCATTCGGTGCTCATTGCGAGCCTCTCCCCCTGTGTACTTTATATGCCTGTGTAGTTTAGGGGCCTACTGCCTTAGGTTAAGTGTTAGCGCTATGGGCTTGTATTTACGTCCTTTGGCCTCGTTTTACATCCTTCTGCCTCATTTTTGTCGTGTTTTCGGCATCCATTTTTTTCTCATTCAACGATTTACAATCATGAAGAAAGGCAAAATATGCCTAAAATTAACTTGCAACCTCACTCACAGGCTCCCTGGCTCTCCCCCTGTGCTGTGTGTGAGGCATAGTGCCGTGCAAAAGTATTCACCCCCTTGGCATTTTTTGTGTTTTGTTGCCTCACAACCTGGAATTAGCATGGATTGTTTGAGGATTTGTATCATTTAATTTACAGAACATGCCCACAACTTGAAGATGTTTTTTTTTTATTGTGAAGCAAACAACAAATAGGACAAAATAACAGAAAAAGTCAATGCATAACTATTCACCCCCCTAAAGTCAATACTTTGTTGAGCCACCTTTTGCGGCAATCAAAGCTCCAAGTCGCTTTGGATAAGTTTCTATGAGCTTGACACATCTTATCACTGTGATTTTTGCCTATTCCTCCTTGCAAAACTGTTCCAGCTCCTTCAAGTTGGATGGTTTGTCCTGGTGAACAGCAATCTTTAAGTCTGACCACAGATTTTCTATTGGAATGGCCTAGTCAAAGCCCAGACCTCAATCCAACACATTTTCATGTTTCCCCTTAAACCACTTAAGTGTTTGGGGTCATTGTCCTGCTGGAAGGTGAACCTCCGTCCTAGACTCAAATTACGCACAGAGTGGTACAGGTTTTGCTCAAGAATATCCCTGTATTTAGCACCATCCATCTTTCCCTCAACTCTGACCAGTTTCCCAGTCCCGGCTGCTGAACAATGGTGTTCTTTGGGTGATGTGATGTGTTGGGTTTGCGCCAGACATAGCGTTTTCTTAGATGGCCGAAAATTACATTTTAGTCTAATCATAACAGAGCACCTTCCTCCATACATTTTGGGAGTCTCCCACATGCCTTTTGCAAACTCAAAAGCCCAACTCTATGGAACGTACGGCTTATTGTTGTCCTATGTACAGATACTCCAGTCTCTGCTGGAACTCTGCAGCTCCTCCAGGGTTACCTTAGGTCTCCGTGCTGCCTCTCTGATTATTGCCCCACCTACCCGGTCCGTGAGTTTTGGTGGGCGGCTGTCTCTTGGCAGGTTTGCTGTTGTGCCATGTTCTTTCCATTTGGTTATGATAGATTTGGATATTTTTTTATAACCTAACCCTGACTTGTACTTCTCAACAACATTGTCCCTTACTTGTTTGGAGAGTTCCTTGGTCTTCATGGCAGTGTTTGGTTAGTGGTGCCTCTTGCTTAGGTGTTGCAGCCTCTAGGGCCTTTTAAAAAAGGTGTGTATATGTAATGACAGATAAAGTAACACTTAAATTGCACACAGGTGGACATCATTTCACTAATTATGTGACTTCTGAAGGTGATTGGTTGCGCCAGAGCTTTTTATGGCCTTCATAACAAAGGGGGTGAATACATAATTTCACTTCACCAACTTAGACTATTTTGTTCTGATCCATCACATAAAAATCAGATTAACAAAACATTGAACCTAAGGCTGTAATGTAACAAAATAGGTAGAAAGTCAAGGGGGTGAATACTTTTGCAAGGCACAGTACCTGTCATTTTGCTTTAGAATTCATTATGCATAATGCTGAAGCTGCTGCTGGTGCAGAAGGGGCAAAACCCTGGGGCACACAATAGGGTATGGGCTCTCTCCTACTGGCTGCAAATGAGGAATACTAATTGTATTAGATAAAGATGGCAGATTATTACTTTATAGAAATGTGATCTGATCATCTACATATATTTTTGGCTTTTCTATTGAGTCCAAGAAGTAGATAGAGAATTTGCTAACTATTTTGCACTGGGGCGCTCCATTCCCTAGCTCTGCCACTAAAAAGGCTTTTTTTTTTGTTGTGTTTCCCACATTTCTCTACTGTATAATCAGTGGCATAGATGGTGAATGGAGCTACTGTTGGTGCAGCAGGTGCAATGCACTGGCTTCCACAACAAGGTAGGAGCCCTATGCTACTTGCAGTAAAGAAGGGATCTTAATTAATTAGAGGAGGATGGCACGTCTTTACTTTTTTAGAAAGATGATTGATCACTATAGGGGTGAGCTAACCATCTAAACCCCCCCCCCCCCCCCACTCTGGATTGCTACTTTCTTGTGGTCAGAGGCTTGTGTACCTCAATGAAGCTGTGAGCTATATCATTTAGGGTCACCCAAGATAGGCAGACCATAGCAGACAATTTGCAGGTCCACTGGCGAAGGAAAACCATAGACATATATATGTGCCTGGTCTGCTGCAGTCCATAGGGTCAAGTAGAGCTGGACCCAACTGAACTATTTAACAACAACCATCTACATATAATTTTGGCTTTTTATTGACCCCCTACAAAGTGGATAAAGAAATTGCAAAGAGGCCCTCCATCCACTAGCCGTGCCACTGAATATATTCCAAGGGTCAATAGTATTTGATTCTATTACCTGAAGAAAGTTGATTGAGAGCAGCTGATCGCCACCTAGCCAGATAGGATCCACTGTCAGTTTGTCTGTATTCTGCAAGAAAGATGGTGGTTATAGCAAGAAAGACTATATGATTGGATGGATGGATAGGTAGATAGCTAGATACTGTAGATAGATAGATAGATTAGTACTATAGATAGATAGATGGACAGATCAAACATTCAAGAGCAACTCAAGAGCCAATCAGAATACAGCTGCTTTCTAAGCTGTGACAGGTACATTGATGTAAAATGTTCTTCAGCAGCTCACATCATCTAATATTCAGATGTCTTCTAAGCAATTAAAGGCGAGTGGCTACAGCTTTTACACATTTATCTGAACTTCTATTAGATTGCTCTTCTATATAAGAGCAACTTGTGTTTAGGTGAAACTTTCCCTTTACTATACTACCATGATGTATCCCTTTAAGGGCTTTATATGTCAAAGTACAATAAATTCGTTAAAAATGTCCTTTAGTAATAGAGAAACATCTTTGAATTCACTACATCATGGCTCAAGAGATATTTCTTATCATGACCTAACCACCTTATTATTGATGACAGACTTCTTAGGTTATTGGGTTTCTTTTGAATATGGATTCCGAGGTGTCAATCTGTAAACTGCCTCACTCTATTGATACCTCAGAAGCCTTGTGCAAAAGGAAGCTATTAATGAGATACATACTGAAAACAAGTACAGTCTGGTGGGAGGATCTCTTGAGCTGAGTGACAGCCACAATGTAGTAAATTCAAAGAGGTTTGTAAATTACTAATATGTTGTGTTTTGAATAACTAAAATTGACAATCTGCAAATTGTCTATATACTCAGCCTTTAAATATTTCACTTTTATATGCAATTACTCTTTACTGTTAGATTCCATTTCCTTTACTGGGGTGCTTTTTACAGCTGCTCTCTTAGGATAGTGTACCCTTGTAAACTAAGAGGTTTTCATTCGCCTTTTGAGGGCTTTTTCTATTTTAGCTGCAACGTTCTCATTTAGAAGACAGAAGCAGCCTCTGCAAGTCTTCTCTGATCTCAAGAAACAGATCACTAAAAATCAAAATGGAATGGTAGAATCACGTTGCAACTCCACCACATATGAAACCACGCTGGGAACCAAGAGCTACACATTGTATCACATATATAGTTGTGAGCGTACAAGTTGTTGCTAACGCTGCGGGCTCGCGTAGCGAGTCGCGGCCCTCGCGCAGCCCTTGCGCAGCCCTCGCGCAGCGAGCCGCGGCCCTCGCGAAGCGAGGGCAGTGGCCGAGGGTCTCAGTTGCTGGCATGGAGCGCCGTAGGCGCTCCATGCCAGCACCTGAGGACCTCGCAAAGCGAGGGCCGCAGTTGCTGGCATGGAGCGCCGAAGGCGCTCCATGCCAGCAACTGCGACCCTCGCAAACTTCACGTCGCAAACCAAACAGCACGACACACACATTACGACACTCGCAAACAACATACGACACACGTTCACACACATTACGGCCTCGCAACACTCGGACGCAACTCGCGAACATTACAAAATGTAAAACACAATACATACACACAGCACATACATAAAAACCTTACCTACACCAAGAGGGAGCACCCAGGGCCTCAAAAATACAACTTACACCTCGATTTTACTCGAAATAAAACAGTTTAGAAACTAAAAAAAAATCTAAGCGAGAGAAAAAATGGCCGCCGAACAAAACGAAAACGAGGCTACAGCACTCTAAACTCGCAAAACACCACAAGAAACTCGCAAAACACCACAACAAACTCGCAAAACGCAACAAACGACCTACGGATATTCATACCACACAGTGCACACATTCAGCATGCTTACACAGCAGCGCCACACCACTAATACTGCAGCAACATCAACACAGATTGCCAGCTCTTCATCACAATGCTTCAAAATAGGTACAGTATATTCAATTAGTAATGTATTACATATTTCATTATTATACACCAAACAGCATTAGCTACCTTACAATTTAATTGCCGTCATTTTTTGACGGGCAATTCGCTAGTAAAATATAAAAAGGAGCTGTGAAAACCCTGTCTGTTTAGTTTTTTTATTTGCTTCTAACACCATGACCATAGTAGTGTGAATCTGTTGGAGTTTCCTTATCTCTACAATGCAGTGCTGCAAGTGAGCAAGATGGCAGCCTGTAGAAGAGAATACACATAGAAAGGGGGAGGATCCAGAATCTGAGAAACTGAATGAAACTGACACAGATATACTTGGCATTACTCACCATAGTATGGAGGACACTGTGTTTGCTGAGTCCAGTCATAGTAGAACGTAAAGCCCAAAAGGAAACAACAAATAATGGAAATACCCAGTAGCTTTTGCCGGGCTTTTCTCATTATGTTTGATGCTCAAAGATTGGACTGATGAGTAATCATTTAGAAGACCTCAGCCTCTGCCAATGGGATAATAGGTTTATATGAGAATACATCCACATTTGATGTTCAGGTAATACATTTATTAATGATATATCTTTTCCTGTCGCTTTAAAAAAACAAACACAACACAAGCAATAATATATCCTGCAAAGACTTTTCTTTATTTTTATTGGTTGTAATTAGTAGAAACTTTATTGTTTTTCCTGATTTCAATATAGAATATATTTGACAATCATTCAATATTTACACCATAACAAATAAATTAACATGCCTAGCTCCCATCAGAGCACTAACTTCACTGTTAGACAGATCAATTACTAACAGAGCTTCCATCAGCTAAATCTAGATGGAGCAAAACCAAAACATAAACAGTCCAATAGTTCATTCATAATCACTGGCCTGTATTCTTGAGAAGTCCAGCTTTTTATTCTGCTGCACGTTGCTCCTTAGACACCAAAAGGCTGTTAATCTGTATTTTTCTCTCCAGCCTCACACTTAGTTAATAAGCAGCATTATAAAGGATAAACTCAGTTGGTCTAATCAACCGCTGCAATAGTTAACTCTTTCAGTCCTCTTGGGGAAGGGGAGCTTTGCAGTGTTGTGACTTATATAAAGCCTGTGTATAACTCTGTGTATATCACATATATAGTTATGGACCCAGGCCGCAGTTCACGTTTGCAGTGTTGGTCCCGCAATGTTAAATATTGCGGCCCTCGCATAGCTCATTGCCATCGCTGCAGGACTTAGGGGCTGCTCATCGCCAGCGGCGCAAGACTTACTGGGCTGCAATGAGCCCTGTAGGACTTAGGACCGAAGAACGTAAAACGCCTGAACCACGTAACTGTAAATACCACCAAAATACCACAATTATGCCTCAAATTCACTTACACACAGCACAGGGGGAGAGCCAGGGGGCCTGTGAGTGAGGTTGGAAGTTAATTTGAGGCATATTTGCTGTTTTTTTTAACATCAAAAATCGCAAGCCAGTAACACTTTATCCAAGACAGTAACATTTAACCCAAGGCAGTAACACTTAACCCAAGGCAGTAACACTTACTTAAGCAAAGCACTAACACTTAACCCAAGGCAGTAAATTACACGGGGAGGGTGAGAGGCTTGCAATGAGCGCCGAAGGCACTCAGCGTGGGGCTCGCAATGAGCGCCGAAGGTGCTCAGAAGGGCCATAGCCTTGCACTGTGTGGCAAACAGCATTGCCAGGCTTACAATTTTACTTCCATCATTTTTGACAGGCAATTTCCTAGTATATATATATATATATATTTATTTATTTATTTAATGTGTGTGTGTAAATATGCCACTGTTCTGAAAGCCCTAGGAGAGCTACTGTTGGTACAGGAGATGCAGAGCACCAAGGCCTACTAACAGCAGCAGCCTGGGATATAGGGGGAATCTTGATTTATTAAGGGAGAGGAACAGATAATTACTTTCATAGTAAGGGGGTATGATCACCTTTGGATTTTGGATCAAATTTGGCCTTGGAGTACAAAATGAAGCAGGTCAGAGATTAGTAGAATTCTGTCAAGATAATTCTCTGGTCATAACAAACACCCTCTTCCAACATCCTCCAAGACGACTCTAAACATGGACATAACCAGACAGACAATATAGAAATCAGATTGACTATATACTTTGCAGCCAAAGATGGAGGAGCTCTATACAGTCAGCAAAAGCAAGACCTGGAGCTGACTGCTGCTCAGACAATGAGCTTCTTATTGCAAAGTTGAAAATTAAACTGAAGAAACGAGGGGAAAACCATCAGACCAAGTGGATACAAAATAAATAATATCCCTTGTGAATATGCAGTGGAAGTAAATAATAGATTTAAGGGACTAGACATAAAGATAGAATGCCTGAAGAATTTTGGACCGAAGTTTGCAACATAATCTAGGAAACAGCAACAAAGAATATCCCCAAAATAAAGAAAAGTAAGAAGTAAAACTGGCTATCTGATGAGGCTTTGAAAGTTGTTCAGGAAAGTAGGAAAGCGAAAGGTAGTGGAGGCAGGAAAAGATTTGAACTGAACGCAGAACTCCAGAGGATAGCAAGAAGGGAGAAGGAGACATTCTATAATGAACGATGTAAAGAGATCGAAGAAGATAACCAAATTTGTAAACCAAGAGATCTCTTCAAGAAATGGAAACTAAAAGGCACTTTTCATGCAAAAGTGGGTGTGATAAAAGACAAAAATAGTAGGGACTTAACAGAAGAAGATCAGATAAAGAAGAGGTGGCAGGAATATACTGAAGATCTATGCAGGAAGGAACATAACAGCAGTGATTACCTCAATTGTTTGTCCAATGATTTGGAGCCAGACATCTTGGAGAGTGAAGTGAGATGGGCCCTAGGATGTCTTGCTAATAATAAGGCTGCAGGAGGTGATGGAATCCCAATTGAACTATTCAAAATTCTACAGGATGATGCTGTTAAAGTGTTGCTTGCCTTATGCCAACACATTTGGGAAACTCAACAATGGCCAATAGACTGCAAAAGGTCAGTCTACATCCCCTTTCCAAGAAATAGGCAGTGCCAAAGAGTGCTCCAATTATCAAACAATTGTACTCATTTCACATGCCAGCAAGGTAATGCTCAAGATTCTACAAGCTTGACTCCAACAATATATGGACCATGAACTACCAGATGTGCAAGCCGGGTTTTGCAGAGGAAGAGGCACAAGATATCAAATTGCCAATGTCCACTGGAAAATAGAGAAAGCAAGAGTTCCATAAAAACATTTACTTCTGCTTCATTGACTATTCTAGAGCCTTTGACTGTGTGGATCAAAACACAATGTGGCATGTCCTTAAAGAGATGAGAGTACCAGATCATCTCATTCACCTCCTAAAGAATCTGTATGTCGACCAAGAAGACACAGTCAGAACCGAACATGGGACAACAAAATGGTTCAAGATCGGAAAAGGAGTGCAACAAGGTTGTATATTGTCACCTTATTTATTCAACTTATATGCAGAGTACATCATGCATAAGGCTGGACTGGATGAATCCAAAGCCGGAAACAATATTGCTGGAAGAAATATCAACAACCTCAGATACGCCGATGATACTACTCTGATGGCTGAAAGTGAGGAGGAACTAAAGGACTTATTGATGAGGGTAAATCCAGAGAGTGCAAAAGTTGGCCTGCTGCTCAACGTTAATAAGACGAAGATCTCACTTCCTATCAAATATAAGGGGAAGAAATGGAGGCAGTTACAGACTTTATTTATCTTGGACCATAAAGAAATCTGAGCGCCATAGAATTGACGCCTTTGGAGTGTGGTGTTGCAGAAGACTTCTTAGAGTCCCTTGGACTGCAAGAAGATAAATTAATACTTCAGGAAATCCAGACAAACTGTTCAATGTATGATCTTGAGGCTGAAGTTCAAATATTTTGGCCATATTATGAGACGGCAGGATTCCCTAGAAAAGACTATGGTGCTGGGAAAGATTAAAAGAACAAGAAGAAGAGGACGACAGAAGTGGAGATGGATAGATGAGGTCACTGAATCAATATACATGAACTTGATGGAGCTCAGAGGGGCAGTGACTGAGAGATGCACCTGGCATGCTGTAGTGCATAGAGTCACGGAGAGTCAGACACGACTGAACGACTAAACAACAACAACAATGATCACCTTGGGTTAATTAGACCACATACACATTTATTTTGGACTGGGGCCCACCAAAATAATGGCAGAACACACCCCAGATTATGAGTGCATCTGATAGACGAGAATCAGTAGTGTATAAAAACATTTTTGCATGAAACAAGCCCCAAAATAAACATTAATAAACTTACCCTGACATTTGCAAATGTCTTCAGTTTTCTGGGACTTTATTCTTTATGGAATGTCCCCTGAAAATCCAAGCTAAATTAGCATAAAAATTCATAATTTGTTTTGGCCAATCAGTGGCAGCTATAACATTGTTTCAATGTCTGGGAAATCAGTCTGTGTAGCAAAGCACCATGGGATGTGTAATCTTTTTTCCCCTCCACAAGCTCAGACATTGCTAATTGGATTTCTGTATTGTGCTACTTTTTCCTTGAAGGTTTGTATAGGGTTTAAAAAATGTACTTGCATGCAGTGTTTCTATTGGTTAGTACCAGGTACCTATATATGTACCCCTGGGGGTGTGGGAACCGTTTCTATTATGTGTATAGAATGACTCCATGTAATGTGTGTGTCTGGTATAAGCAGCATGTGTTAGATTAGATAAGGGGGAAAACAGGGAAACTTAGAGATACCTTTAAGTAGTGCTTTAAAAGTCCAAAATGGAAGCCCAAAGTCTGCTAAGATTTCCATTTCTCTAAAAATGCTTCTAACTTACATAGTGTAAGTTTTACAAACCTACAGCGGTCCTTTAATAAAGAGGTTTTTTATACTACACAAATATTAATATATTTATTCATGTTTATCAAAGAGGGCAAAACAATATTCGTAAAACTGGTTTAAATCTCTTTGAAACAAACAGGAAATGCACAGAGCACGTTATTGTATGTAGGTCTCAATGGCGGACAAGTATGGCTCACACATTTATAATACTGTTCACCGGCTTAAAAAAGCTGGAAAATGTTTAAATCAGTTTATGGTGCTCTTAGTTCTTCATTTGATAATATGTGTCATTACCAAACACCCTTTTTCTAATGCAACAAAGAAAACAAAAAATCTTTCCATGTTTCTTTAGTAGTAAGTACTTATAGAGCATGAAAACTTGTGATACATTGTATTAGCTGCTGCTTTCTAAAGTGGATAATTCCTGTGAAATGTGCTATTATTTTTGCTGCATTTTTATGCAAATGACCAGTGCCAATGCTGCTTAGCTGTGTTAATGTACTACTTAGAATCACAGTCTGCTTGTTTGTGGTGGCAAAAAGAATGATCCCCAACGTTGACAATAAGTCAGAACCCCCATCCTTATCAAGTAATCTAAGGTGCAAATTAGCACAATAGCCTCAAAAACAATTCTGTATCTCAGCAATGATTTACTGTAGAGAAAAAAGGCTAGATCAATGTACAGCCAATTTTCATACTCTCCAAAATGAAACCAACTTCTTGTTGGCGTGATATCCATTGAAGTTGTAGCTTTAATAAAATAGATCAAAACAAAAATGTATCAATGAAGGCTATAACATGGCAAGTTATTTAAAGGACAGTTGTAATTCAAGAAAAACTCCACCTGTTTGCGAAGTATGTAACAAACAATTAACATTAGTAACTGTTGAACATAAAACATTTTAGAAGAAATGAGATATTATTTGAAGAACCCCATATAAATAAACAACACAGGCTGAGATCCTGCTCCATGCTGATGATATGATGAAGCCAGTAAGCTTGAAACAGCTGTACATGGATTGGATACTCAACTTGTGTTTATTCCAACCTTGGCTTTGCATTAAAGCTGTGTAATACAGCATGCATAAGCTTAAAGGAAGCCATGTTTGATGATGGCTACGGAATGAAGAGCGAGGCATTTGTGGGCATGTTTGTGTGTCCCAGCTCAACTTCCCAGAATGCAGTGTAATAACTGTTTTTCTCGGAACTCTGAGCTGGAAGCAGGTTTTTTAACTTGCTTTAGACATTCAGATGTGAACACAGATGTACTTTTTATTTACTAGATATATATATATATATATATATATATATATATATATATACATACATAATAAGATTATTTGTATCTGGTTTTATTCTGGAGTCCGAGGTGTGTATTTTATTATATCAGTGTAGTAGGGTGCCATGAAGGATGATGGACATTGCCTCTCTTACTCAGACGACCTTCACCAAAGTATTATGGGTGCCTTTAATGTCCGGCAAAGGCTTAAAAAGGTGTTTTTATATTAACAACTAGCCTGATGTCATTATGCTACTAGACCTAGAAATAACTGAAACCTATATAATTTGTCATTGTGTTTTCTTTCTTTAGTACACTAATTTTGTATTACTATTTGGTGCTTTAGATGATTCCATGGGTAAATATATAATATTATAGAGTATTACGTTTCTTTTAAATAAAATTATGGTTTACCAATCTTCAATACATCCACCATTATTGAATGTATCACAATTGTATACACAGGATATAAGCTGCTGACACAGAGGAGGCAACTTAAAAGAGCTGATTTAATGTAGTAATAATAATAATAATAATAATAATAATAATAATAAAAGGAGATACACAGAGCTATTAATGCACTTATAGCAGAAGAGGACACAGCAGACATGATCATAGAAAATGCTTTAATACTAAGCAAAATGCTCAATTAACTCCAGTTTAAGGACCAGATCTAACAAAGATGAAAAGGTCCGTAATTTAGAGTAAATACATGTAATTGTCATAATGAGTACACAGACAATTTTATATTTCAAATAGGAACTAAATGTTCTGTATTAACTGAAAAAAAAAATAGGAGAAAAAAAAATCACATTTTGTATCTGGATATAATGAAACTAGAAATAGTGCAAAGAAGGGCAAGAATATGAAAGCACTAGTTTAGTTTAGTTATTTATTTAGTGATTAATTAGCAATAATATCACTATTTGAAGAAAATATTTTTTTTTGTAGCTTTTAAAACTTATATCTGAATTTTAGTATTCAACAGACTATTTGATATCCAAGGGCTGGATTTACATCTCTGGCGCCCCTAGGCATAGCTTCCTCCCTCTTGTACTCTCTAGTTCCAGGCATTCGCCACCTAGTGGTGCCTAGTTTGTGAACTGCAGTTTTTCCTTTTTTGCCAAGGAACATTTAAGGTGTGAAATGAGGCGTACCTTTACAGGGAAGCGCCTCTAGGTGGATGCCTAGTTGGCCTAATGAGAAATCCGGCCATAGGGATGGGAGAACATAAGCCAAGAAAGTCTGTCCTCATTTTTTTCTGACTGGTCTAGATTTGCCTGAAATGCCACTGTAGTGAAGGATGCAGATAAATACTCCTATCAGGATAGCCTTCTGGGCAGATTCTAGCCAGTTACTTATTAATGGTTTTAATCATTCTTAGGGCTCTGGGTAATGTGTAAACTATCACCATATGTAATATTAATAGGATTTTTTTATCTTTAGAACACTATGACTATCTATAAAGTGTTCATAAAACATATACCTTAACTTTTTTTTACATTTTTATTTTTAAAACAATAACAAGGAGAAAATATGTGTTTTTCTGAAATAAGAATACAAACTGTAATACTACGAGGAATACTCACATTCTAATTATATGTCCAGTTCAATTAAATTATCAAACAATATTAATAAATATTTTTAGGAAGTTTAAATTAATTCAGCGTTTAATTTTTAGCTAAGATATTACATTTTTCTTTAGTGGGTATTTGTTTTTTTTTCTAAGAGGATGGAAAGAATGAGAGTAAAATTCAGATAAGATCTTTATTCAGTATTACTGGAAAACTGCCATCAGACAAAATGGAAGGATAGATTCCAGTAGGATAACCATCCCCATTTTGTAGTTGGCAACAATGAGCCCCCTGTCGTGTGACATAAATCAAAACTACATGAATACGTTTTTTAGCTTTGATGAAGCTATAGTAACATTTGTTGTTGTTGTTCAGTCATGTCCGACTCTTTGGGACCCTATAGGATTCCATCACCCCCGGGCACATATTGTGTCTGTTTGTGCTCATCCATAATGTTTTCATGGTAAACATGCTGGAGTTGGTTGCCAGTTCCATTTTGAGGGGACCAAAATGTGTATGATCTCTCTGCTATGACCTGCCTATCTTGGGTGACCCTACATTGTATAGCTCACAGCTTTATTGATGTATACAAGCCCCTTCACCACAACAAGGAAGCGATCCAGGTAGTAACATATTTGTAAAAAAGAAAATATATTTCTATTCAGGAGAAAAGTTGGCATCTTTAAAGGGCCACTGACCCCAATAAAAATGTAGTTTAATTTTAATGAGCACTAAAGCTATAGATTGTACTAGCTTTTTTTCTGCAGTAAATAATTTCTGAGAGATTCAGCATTGTTTGTGCATCTAATGTGTGGGAGATGAGCTAGCTGCATTATAACTTTTGGGGATATTTGTTTTGTCAACATAGAAACAGACAAGCAGACTGTGACTATAATTAAGACACATCATTAGTATTTAGGGACTGCTCATTTACATAATAATACCACACAAACAATGCTGAATGTCTCCAGAATGATTCACTTTAGGAACACTGACCGCTTTCATGTTATATAGGATACTTGTATCCAGCTGTTTTGAGGAACTAGCAGCCTTATTAAATTGCGATTCAGCAAATTTAAAAGGGCTCTATTTAAGCACAGAGCATATTTTTTACAGAAGTTTTTAGTTAGTGAAGACCTTGCTTTTGGATAGAAGTTCACTAACTAAAAACTTCTGTAAAAAAAATAGGCTGTGTGCTTAAATAGAGCCCTTTTAAATTTGCTGAATCGCAATTTAATAAGGCTGTAGGTTTGAAAAGGGCAAAAAATTTAAGAACCCAATAAATAAATAAATTCAACCTTACATTTTTTAACAATTAAGTTGAATTATGTTGTGCAAAGAGCCTCCATTGCAGTATTTTATGGTGGACGGGAGGGGACCAGGTTTTTGTTATTTCCTATGCAGGCTGTTTCAGTATTAGCAAATTAAATTTTATCAGCAACCAAGGTCCCCTCTCTTCTTCTACAGTAGCAGAATAAGTGCATATAATAGTAAACTAAATGTATATTTTCCATTATTTGCCCATCATGTAATACATAAGCCAAAATGCCTCTTCTGCCAAGCATGTATTTCTTACCTTCTTTCAAGCTCGGTTTCAGCTCTGTCCCTTAGATTCTCCTGCCTCATTCATATATACAACCCACACCCACTCCTCACATTAGGCTTGTGTTTCATTAGCAGTATACAGATACCACACCTATAACTTCATAGTGAGATTATCTGAACTTACTAAAAAGTGAGTCTGCAAAAAAAACATCTATATATTGATTTAATTCAAGTGATTTTGTAAAATAAACCTGCAGAATTACCAGGTCCGGATTTACTAAAGGTCAAAGAAATGGCAAACAACGTAAGTGTACTTAATTGTGAGTTCCTTTTTCTTTTCTTTCCTCTTCCCCAGTCACAATATTTTATTACTAAAATCAGGTAGTGGTCAGTAAATGGCAGTGACATTTGGTAGTACTTTGTTGTTGTCATTCAATCCTTCAGTCGTGTCTGACTCTCGATGACCTTATGGACCACATCTGTCTATGTTTCTGGTTCTGCTCATCCATATGGTTATCTTGAGGGGGGTACTTTGCTACCTTGAAGCTAATAACCAAATACTGACATTTATTAAAATGTAAATTGCTATTTATAAGTTAAATAAGTTTTAATTATATGGTCTATCTGAAGCAAGAATATTATATCAGGTGCCACAATTTACGTTCACTCTTTACCTACTTAATCTTTTTACTGTGATGTACTTTTTTATTATTATTAAGTGTTTATAAGCTCTGCTTTTACTGCCTAAAATCTTACAAATACTTCCTAATTGGTTTCTCCCCTCTGCAGCTCATGAAGACACTTATCACAGCTTAAAAAACACTTCTTAATAAAATAAAGTACATACAAATAAATAGATACACAGGTATATTATATATTTAGTAAAATCCAGAAACCTTCGACATAATATTAATTTGACCAAAAAAACTATTTTTGATGCATTTTTTCTTATTTAGCTTAAAACATGCTGTTTAATAAAAACATAAAAAAAAGAGATGACAACTCCTAACAGCTATGTTTTTGCATCATTCAGTCGTGTCCGACTCCCTGTGATCTTATGGATCCACTTGTATTCCAGTGTCCATGGTGCTTTCTCCAAAGCACCCTGCAGAAGTGAAACTCGCAGACTTACAACCTAAAGGTATTGTGTGTGGAAAATGAGGGTGAGAGAGGTGCTGAGTGTGTTAGGGTGAAAGGTGATAC
Source organism: Discoglossus pictus (assembly GCA_027410445.1). Lineage (NCBI taxonomy): Eukaryota > Metazoa > Chordata > Amphibia > Anura > Alytidae > Discoglossus > Discoglossus pictus. The sequence goes on along the minus strand of CM050169.1, from coordinate 124,447,971 downwards.
GCTTCTTTAAAGAGATATATTGTTAGTGAGGTTTTGAATTTTTTGAGGCAGGAGGATAATCTGGTGGAGCGAGGCAAGGAGTTCCAGAGAATAGGGGCAGCACAAGAAAAGTCCTGAAGGTGCAATAAGAATTAGTCTCTTATCCATGTGACGCTGACCACCCAACCAACCAGACCCCAATCGGCACACTTCCAGTGTCCCATCAATCCATGTCTGCCATTTACTTATGTAGTTAGAAACGGTTAAATCCACCAAGTATGGATGGTGAGCTCCACCATTCCTTGCCCTGGTGACAGATGTCTACTTACTCATAGCAACCCCAACCATGTACACATGATAGCACTTACCATGATAATACAATCCTATTTGTTTGGTTCCTCCAGAGTGATTCTGAGCTACATACCTTTATTAGGCCACCTGGTTTCTCAGGCAAGCAACAAATCAGTGTTTCCCTCTGCCACTTCCCATGCCAAATGGTATATTCTTGGTTGATGCGTACCAGTAAGCAGTTCTTATTTACGTGTTCCTGATTTCTACTCCTACATGTTGCTAACTAATTAGAAACTCACTGTTTGGGAACGAGCACCCATACCCAGAATCAAAGTTGCGACAATGGAAACGCACAACCGGATCATATGATCTCCTCCTACTGTCTGGTGCTGAATGCAAAAGCTGTCTCTATGAAATATAACAAGTAAATGAAAGAAGTCAAGAAAAACTGAAGCCCACCCACAGCTTTAAACAAACCCTAGCCACACTTGTTGGAAAGCAACAATGTCATTTTAGAGATACTAAAGGGGTTCAGAGCACATGTAGGTGTAAACCAACAATCTAACATGTTTTGTACAGCTGAAGCTTGGGGGTCAGCAAATATGGCTAGTGGTTTTCTTCTTACTGAATTGCTATGGGGCGGACTTCTATTGTTCCTGTACTCTTTTTTTGCTCGTCTTATTGGGATGACCATGCACCACAAACCTGCTATTCTCATTACACTCTTGAACAGTGTAGTGCAGTTCTGAGGTGGTCTAGCCTGTACTCCATAGCTCTCACAACATCAGTGACATCATATTCACACAGGTAGTGGTGTAGCTACTGCTGGTGAAGCAGGTGCAAAGCACTTGGGCCCACAACTGGGTAGAGGCCATCTGTTACCAGCAGTAGCAACGGAGTAAAGTGGAGTCTCTAGGGTTTATCTGATCACCTACATATATTTCTGGATGTTTAGTACCCCCTAAAGCCATCTGACTTGTATAGTGAAGTCTGAAGGGGGTCACCAAATTATTTTAAACAGGGGCTCTCCCTTCACTAGCTCTGCCACTACAAACAGGGTCTCAGTTTCACATAAGTATTCTGACAGAGCAGGGGTATGATTAATGTATATATTGCATTCATCAATCAGATGTGAAATTTTATAGAAAATTATTGAAATTACTGATTTACTATTTAGAAATGACGAAAAGCACACCAATGCAGTGCTAAATGAAAGTGGAACTTGGACTTTAAATAAATATTACATTTGGTTTCACCTTTTAAAAGACCATTGTCTTTAGTGAATAACTAAAACATGATTAGGCAAAATGTTTCTAGAATGTAAAACAATAAATATACACAATCATTTAATTTTGCTGCATTACATGCAATTATTCTTTAGTAGGTGACTCCATGTTGCTTTATTCCCTGCTGCTGTCTGCTACTTGTTTATGTGGGTGTGTTCTTGTAAACTAATGAACTCTATTTAGTCCAGAATGCAATCTGTTCTGTGAAGGTAAGCTCCATGTATGGCTACAGATTTTGGTTATGGCTTCCAGAATCTCATTAGACATGTTATCACTTCTCTGGAATTCAGGAGGCCTTTTCTTAACTTATTGGAAGTGCAAGCAGAAGTCCTCTTGTCCATAAGGTGAAGATCTCAGTTTCTTCTATATTTACTGAAACAGTCATCCAATGGCATAACATCAGATAAGATATTCATATTTCCACCTACAGAACAAGTCCATAAAATCAAAACCATACATTCAGGCTTGATTCTAGATTTCACTATTACCACAGTATTACACTTTATAACTTGAGATCTTCTACAATTTCTTTATCAGTATAATATATTAGAATGTCTTAATACAAACGGATTAGGAGGAACATAACTCAAATATCCGGCACCAAAATGGAGAACGCAGAAGCCCTTTAAATGCTTAGCAGATTTTTGCTGTTTATTTATCAGCATACAACAGAAAATAAACCAAACAGAAAATAAATCCTAGCTTCTCTTTGAAGCACTACCTACACTTTTATCTGCAGTTCATTCACTGCTCTACTTTAATGCATAATACAGTCCAATCATAAACACAGGCTTGGACACTTATCCGGTTCAGAAGTCCATTGTTTTAGTCTGTATAGGAGCGGTGTCTTTCACCTCTCCAGTCACGCTGGACATTCTTCTCAGTGTCTCTCAACTTTGCTGGCTGTACATTTTAGGCAGGTCTCACTGACCTCTCTCTGGCCCGTGTCTCTCAATCTTGCAGCCGTTCCCCTCCTGGGTGCTTTCTATTTCTGCAGCCGTTCCACTCCTGGGTGCTCTCTATTTCTGCAGCCGTTTTACTCCTGGGTTCTCTCTATTTCTGCAGCCGTTCCCCTCCTGGGTGCTCTCTATTTCTGCAGCCGTTCCCCTCCTGGGTGCTCTCTCTTTCTGCTGCCATTCCCCTCCTGAGTAATCACCTTTCTGGGTTCTCCTCATGGACTGCAACCTTTCCAGGCTTTCATATAGTGAGCATCTGCTTCTGCTCACAAACTTCAGCTCATGCCTTACTTCACTTGGGCCTGTATCTCACAGGCACCTCTCTGCATGCAGGCCCACATACTGTCTCACAGACAGTCCTCATGGAGAGACCATGCCCATGCCTCTATGTGTTGCTTTTACAGACCAGGGTTAACTCTCTCCTTGCTGTTCTGTACTCCACTGCGCCTTCACATGGACCTCTAGGGGGCAGACCATCACAGTAGCTAATAATGAAAAGACTTGAAGGTAGGGCTGGGTATAATCGCTTCTTCATAGGACGTTCATCTGCCAGATAATTCCACTTTGAGAACCTGGAAGAAAAGAAAACAATGAAAGTTACTTAAGTCATGGGTGTTGTATATACATTGCCTCTTGAATATGTCCACCCTCTATAGAATACAACAAGCCATATTCTTGCTATGTCTATCATTATGTGCCATTCACATGAAATGGGTCAGACCATTAGAGTATATTTGTATGCTTATTCTGATTTTTTATATGAAGATATAAACATTTGTTATCTATTTTGTGCAGAAATCTCTTTGAAGTTAAAGAACATTTTTGTGTTTAGTATGTGTGCGATACCTGGTTGACATTTTGGAGGGTAGAAAATAAAATTATTACATGGCACAGCTTCCTCTTTCAAAATCGGTCTTGGTAGAATACTATTCACCCCACACTACAGCAGCGGTTATCAAACCTCTCCTCAGGACCCACCAGACAGCCCATGATTTCAGTTTAACACTGTGTGAACACAGGAGGAACAATTAGCATTAAAACAACATCATAGACTGGTAGGTGCTGAGGAGAGGTTTGAGAACCACTGAACTAGAGGATGGTCAGGAGGGAAGTGGATTAAAATATTTGAGTGACTTGGTGTGGGAGTGTCTCTCACTTTATAGAATTACAGTGAGTCGCCATAATGCCTAGGAGCAACCACAAAGTAATATCATTGTAGAGTAATAGGATGACATTCCTAATGCTATGATATACATTTCATACCTTCAAACTGTCCTTCTTTTTGAAGGAAGAGTCCCTTTTATCCTCCTAAATGTCATTCTTTTGATTATAATAAAACCCCTATTTTCCACATCTGACCATGTCAGAAAAAGAGCCCTCATTAAAATGTATATAAATACAGGCGGTCCCCGGGATAAGGACGAGACCCGCTCTTGAGAAAGTCTTTAAACCGAATTTGTATGTAACTTGGATCCCTGAATAATAATACTAGAATGGCTCATATGTGGTAATAATAATAATAATAATAATAATACCCCTGTAAAGTTACAGAGACTAGTGTGTTCTTTCTTTTTTTATTCAAATAAACAGAACATAAAAACAAACTCATATAAAAAGCCATGGGAGCCTGTGCTTAAGTAAAGGCCGTCTGTAACCCGGGGACCACTTGAATATCTATTGTCCATGTTTATCCTTTACTTCTCCATTTTTGATAAGGCACGGCACTGCTGTGTCTGGGGCTTTACACAAAAACAAGGTGCCCAATAACCCTGACAGGCTCACAATTCTAATGTGCCACAAAGAAAATGGAAAAATGAATGTCAGCCCCCACCTCCTTATACATGGCGCAGTAGAAGCCATTTTCTCTTAAATTTTCCATATATATTTAAAATTCTGTGGCCTTTCACATAATAGATATTTGTTTTTAGGTGGAACTTCCTCAGACTAGTCTGAACATAGAATTAAAAAGTGCCATTTTGTCACATATATTTATTACATAATTCCATTGGGAAAAAATGTACAGTTCACTCATATGTCATTTGGCGCCAAATATCATGTGACGTTGAGTATTGTATTGGCTATTGATTTAGCAATGCGCCGCACAGCCTGTAGGTGGCGCGCAGCTAATGCTGTACTCACCCTGCACAGAGCGCCATCTGAATTGCACGTTCTGTACGTGTTGTCGTCATCACGTTTGCAGTGTCATGACGTAGCCAGACTAGCCGGTCTGTTTGAGCGCTTCCCGCGGGAAATCGGAGCCGAGACTGAGGTGAGTATACCGGAGAGTGATGTGACATGGTGTGCTTATAAGTCTGTCTTCATGGTCGGAGGATAATAAGTGTATTGCACACATACAGCTGTCCAAGAGTATATAATATAGTGTATAATGTGTACGTCAGGATAGGAAGTACAGGCAGTGATAGTGGGACTAAGTGTCTGTGTGTGTATATATAAATATATATATATATATATATATATTTTTTTCCAGATGTTAAAAGGAAATGTATATAATGTGGTAGTGGTGTTCGGTCATTCAGTTGTGTCTGACTCTCCATGACCCTATGGACAGCAGCACCCCAGGCACATATACGTGTCTGGTTGGGCGTATTCATAAGGTCTTCATGGTAGAGATACTGAATAATAATAAAAAAATATATATTTACACACACTTACACAGGTGGTCCCCGGGTTACAGACAAGATATGTTCTTCAGATGAATGTCTGTGACTACGATCCCTGATGAATAATAATACTTTATTTTATATATATTGCACATACTCGCATACATTTAGGGGCTTCAGAAATCTGTATTGTCTGCTCCTAATAATTTTTTCCACAGTATAATGCAGGGGTGTCCTGCCGGGCCACACACAGGCCTGGTTTTGAGGCTATCCCTTCTGTACCTAGGTGAGACTATTTGTCTTCAGCTGATTGACTCACCCGTGTACAGAAAGGAAATCCTGAATTCCAGGCCTGTGTGCGACCCAGTAGGACTGCACTTGAACGCCCTAGTATAATACATCTCTATGAAGGACTGCCTTATACAGCCCCTATAGAATATGACACCTTTATTCCTGGCTTCTAAGGTTTTTTGTTTGTTTTTTTAGATATTTTTAAATATGAACACACACCCATAACAACCATATGTAACTGCTGTACACTTCTGGCTTCTGTTTATTGTTTATGAGTATAACATTGAAGGGCTGGAGACTTGAAATCTTCAGGTACTTGAAATTTGAAAAACAATCCTGTGTCGTGCAGTAACCTCAGTCACTAGATCTCCTCTAATTGCACATATAAGCATGTCTCTTTAGCTGCACTGGCTTTCTAATGATAGATGTACAGGTAACACAATTGTAATCATTTAATTGTTTACAAAATGTCTTGAGCCCTCCAGTAGACTACATATTTTACTGTTCATACGAGTTTTCAGATTCTCTTAAACATGTTGTAATAATAGATGTTATAAAGAATATTCTTTGTTTTTGTCCTGTAATGTGACTTATTGTCCTAACACTTGTATAGGTCTTCTGTTTGTGTATCTGTCTTGGCAGGTGTAAGAATCATGGCAATTCCTTTTGTTGAAGATTGGGATTTGGTTCAAACACTAGGAGAAGGGGCTTATGGAGAGTGAGTACTTGCGCTTTTTTGTTTTGCTTTTTAAATCAATGTAGCTTTGCACATTCACAATCTTGTTAATAGAAAGTGTTAATCTATTCTGCTTCACATCTACCATACAGGGAACATCTGGTGTGGCAGGAACTAGACAGAGCCAATTCAACAGCAGTGTCTTATTCAACTTATCAGATTTTATATACATTTCTAACATTTCTTTTTAAAGCGTAACTCCATGATATGTTAGTTTCTGTTGTTATACGATGTCTGTGATGTTTAGGGGTCTGACATGTTCAACCACAATATGCTGCACAATCATCCATATGTCATGTCTTTAGACTTCTCTATATTGTTGCTCTGTTCAAATCTAGCCAGGGAACTAAGAGGTCACACTGGTCAGTACTTGGATGGGAGACCATCTGGGAATACCAGGAGCTGTATGCTGTGACCCACTGGAGAGGGAACTGACAACCCACTCCAGTATCCCTGCCATGAAAACCAAGTGGATCAGCATGATGTGTTGTCATGAGGTTATGGAGAGTCGGACACGAGTGAGCGACCCAATTTACATATTGTTGCTTAATGCAAGGTCAGAACAAGGTCCAAAAACTCTCACAATTATTTAATGGTGTGCATAGATTTGATAGATTTCACTTGACCCATGGGGAAAGGGGTATAAGATTGAGGTGCAGTAGTCATGTATGTAAGGTTTAAACTGTATTCTGAAGATTTGTTGAACTGGGACAACGATTCATGTGATTACGTTGATTTGATTGCGTTAGATGAAATGTGGGGAGTTTTAATGAGTTGGGATGAGGAGGCATCTCAGGAACCTGTGTGCAACTGAAACTCACAGATTAACTAAGATTCACTGATAAAGGCTGTGATTACGGTTTCCTATATAGACATTTTCTTAGTCTAGGACATTTTTTTTACAGCTATGTGAAGCTTAGTTAATATACCCAAAATGTAAAAAAAAATCATTGTACATATTGGGTACCCAATATTCATAACCAATGTGGCTTTTATGCTATTTTCACCCATGTCAAAATAAGAAAAGTACTTTTATTTGATAAAGAAGACATAATGCATTAACAAATCACAAGCACCAGTGAGCCAAGATTACTTTGGTTTTACTGCTGGTTCCTGTATATTTCTATAAATAACAATTTAAATCATTTGCCTAGCTGCTAGCTAACATAGCTGCCTAATATACATTGTAAACCCCTGCATAAAACGGACCCTTGTAGTTTGGCAAAATATTTCTGTGTGAAGTATATAATAATTTATTTAGCGATTTCTCCCAGAAGAGACTCCGAGTTTTTAGGAGAGGGAAGAAGGAAAAATGTGTGAGGGTAACCCTTTTGGACCTTACTCTGCCATTATTTCTCTTAAGGTGCTATTTGAAAAGGATGTTTTAACTAAAGTGAATGCAGATCTAACCTGAAGCTGTTTCTAAGCCTTTTACAAACATACAGAACATCTGTCATAATTAAAACAAAATTGAATACAATTAGTATGAATTAAAGGCTGTAATTATTTTGTTTGGTGTTAAGTTCTTCATACTATAAATATGACACTTAGTGGTGCTTTACCAAGGACAAATTGCTATTAGATAATATACCTTTCGGGCTAATCACAGGCCATCTTGAGGGTTTCACAAGTCAAACTGTAGGTAGACATAATGGGTAGACTAAATCAGTCTTTGGTTCTCAACTGCCATTTAAAATGCCAGTTAATTCAGCACAACTTGGGAGCACGCCGCTGTAAAATACTCCTAAAAACATGTGGACATACTTTTTGAATTTAGCTAGGTACCTTTTTTTTACAGAAAAACTCCTAAACGAAGTGTCTGTTTACATGAGTCAGGCAGACTGACAGCAAGAGCGGTCTTATGTGTGTGTGTGTGTATATATATATATAGCCAGTAAGCTTGAAACAGCTGTACATGGATTGGATACTGAACTTCTGTTTAATCCAGCGTTAAAGCTGTGTAATACAGCATGCATAAGCTTAAAGGAAGCCATGTTTGATAATGCCTATGGATTGAAGAGTGAGGCATTTGTGTGCACATTTGCATGTCCCAGCTTAGCTTCCCAGAATGCAGTGTAATAACTGTTTTTCTTAGAATTCTGAGCTGGAAGCAGGTTTTTAAACTTGTTTTAGACATTCAAATGTAACCAATGTACTATTTATTTACTATATATATATATATATATATATATATATATATATATATATATATATATATATTGCATAGTTAAGGCAATAAAAATCGCAGCACTTGGGTGATGAGCGCCAAAGGCACTCATTGCACGCGAGGCACGCAGTAGAGGCAATTAAACACGCAGAAAGGAGCGTCAATGGTGCTCCTGCGAGGCGAGCCGATCACACATTGAAACACGCGAGACTTGGGAAATGCGGGATCGCCTTAGGCTGCAAGCAGTTGGCAAATGCGCGACTTAGAAAAAGAAAAATACAAAGTTAAGGGCGCCAGCCGCATACTTTCAACCAGGAACGTACAAGGTACAAAATGGACAGCAAATGCTCGCGAGGCGCGTAGCACAAACAACGCAATTTTACAACCCTAACTTCCAACTAACAATATTACGCATCTACAGTAGCGCTTTACACAAATAAACAAACAGTTTGCCCTCGCGCACGCAGCCTATTTCTAATGCACAGAACATTCATAAAACTCCCTCCTTAGGCCAGCAACAGTCCAACTGGACATTATATACTGCAGGACAATAAAGAGGTTGTTACCTCTTCAGGCTATTGATTGTTGCATATATTAATTAGAAAAAGGTAAACTATATTCATTTATTCAATGAATTAATTAGTATTTTTAAAAAAAAAGAGAAGCACACGAGGAGAGGCTCGCAATGAGCGTCGAAGGTCCTTAGAGTCTAAAAAGCTTAACATTGTGTGGCAAACGGAATTGCCATGGCTTAACATTATATATGTTTAATTTGGTGTTTTTCAGGGTGCAATTGGCAGTGAATAGGCAGACGGAGGAAGCCGTTGCGGTGAAGATTATTGACATGAGGCGTGCAGCTGACTGCCCAGATACTATCAAGAAGGAAATCTGCATCAACAAAATGCTTAACCATGTGAGCATTGTGAAGTTTTATGGACACCGCAAGGAGGGGACTATTCAATATCTCTTCTTAGAATACTGTCGAGGTGGCGAGCTCTTTGATCGAATAGGTATGAAGTCTAACTAAACCATTTGGTTAGCAGTGGCTTCTTGGGGCTTCCACCTTTTTTAACTTTCACAGGCCATAAGATCCACAGTTGTCTGACGGATTTATATTGTATTCATGCACTTTCCAAAGATGACAGCTTAATTCATTATCTGAGAATAGTTGGTAGAACAGTATACAAAAAGAGAGTAACATAATAGATGTTGTTGAAAAAAAATATGCTGTTCAATTATGAATTGGTCTAGGGGAAAGCAAACCAGAAAATCAATTGAAACATGTCGTTTCTTTATGGATAAATAAAATCCTTCTGAATCCCAAAAACTGGCAATAAGAATTTTCCTTAGATCAGCATCATATCTATTTTATGTAATGGGGCATGAGAATAAATGCTTTATTAGTTGCATCAGATAGTAGGTGTTCTGATAATGTTTAAACGTCTCGGCACAAACTGACGTTACTGGGAAGAATATATATATTTTTTCTCTTTAACGTGATATCATTTTTTCCCCTTATTTGGCTTTATCAGTTGTACAGTTCTTGTGAGGAAAAGTTAAACGGACAGAGCTCTAATTTGCTTTGTGAAGTCTAATTTGGTTAGTCCCTCTTCTTAGATTAATGGTGCCATTCCCCAAATGAATGTGTTCCCCTTCTAAACTTATTCTAACCCTACAATTTATTTCTGCAAAATTGTACTCAAAATTGTACTATATGCCAAATTTTATTTTACCAGGGATTATATAGTGGCCAAATTATACTTGCTTCTATACCTGTCAAATATATACTTTTCTGTCTTTAAATACCACTTTGATATGTTTTCATTAAATTATAGAATGCATTCTTGTTTTTTATTCTTTTTAACTGCTCAGTATTGTCACATGTTTTATCTTCAACAGAGCCTGATGTTGGGATGTCTGAACATGATGCACAGAAATTCTTCCATCAGCTCATTGCCGGAGTGGTGAGACACCTTAAATTAACCATTAAAAAGTCATTTTATGCAGACTAACTTGATTAATTGTATCCACTCAATGTAGCTGTGATGTAAAATTTGCATTGAGTGTTATTTATTAACATATTCCATATCACCAAACAGGGTAGATACAAGTCAAAAAACAAACTTAAATTACAAAATAATGGAGGCCCTGTTATTGAGTTTAAAATCAAGTGTACAAAGTGTTTTCTCTAAAACACCCAATAAGATTGAAAACTTTCAAACTTAGTCTAAGGTTATGGGTGGTATAGAAAGGTGAAGTAAATAACGGCTGAAGGTGATACTCTTCCTTAAATAGATGAGTTATTAGTGAGGTTTTGACAGATTTGATGCAGAAGAATTGTCTAGTGGAGCGAGGCCAGGCGTTCCATAGAATGGTGACAGCAGGAGGTAATAAGAGGAAGGAAGGAAGAAGGTCATTAGCAGAGCGAAGAGGACGGTTGGAAGAGTATTTAGAGACGAGAGTAAATTCTTACCACCTGGAACCTAACAAGAAGACTGGTACCTGCTGTGTGAGGGCAGCATTAGACACTTGTAGTGTCTTTGGGTGTGGCTGTAGTTCTTAGCTTTGAAACACTGCACCCTACATGAGAAAAAAAAATGTGAGGCTCCAAAAGGTGAGAAGCTGTTAAACTGGTGGCTTCTTAAAACAAGTGGTGTAAATTTATATCACAATGTCGCTGAGAATACAAATATGTAGATTAGCTTAAAAAAAAAAAAGAAAGAAATTGGCTAAAGATTTCTTTTAAGAAATTGTATCTTCACATTTTTTTTGTGTCCCACCTTATTGCTTCCATGCAGCAGTCCGTGAAAGACAGAAGGTATAGGTACAAAGGGGATTAAAAAAAAAAGAGGAGCTCAGCACTAGACAAAGTCCGCACAAAATAAACATTGTTTTTATGTCTGGCGATTATTGGTTGTTTTAGGATATATATATATATATATATATATAATATATTAGTGCTATACTTGGATTGATTGTTACTATGTAATTTTAAGTATATTTACTTTAATATTTAACTTACTTGGGTTAAGCTGGCAGAGTGCTGACTTCAAGCACCGCCTGCCACTTTGTTTATTCAAAATCTACTATCTCTATTAAAATAGTGAAGCTTTATAAAGAACTTTATTTGGTCGTATCAAAGCATAAATATATGAACTGCTTTTATTTCTTTAATACCAGGCTAGTAGCGATGGGACTGACCTGTTAAAGAATCCCTATTACCTATTTTAACTTATCTAGAGGTTGAGAATTTTTTCTGAAGCTTAGGAACCTGTCTGGGTAGTTAGAAATGTTTGTCTGGCTCCTAAGAGCCAGGTTGTGAATTATACATTATAAATTGAAAAATATGTACAATACCTAACAATAAGTCAGCAGTAAACTTTTAGGAGGTGGTGTTTCTTGGATTTGCTAAACACTGATCTAATGAAAGGGATTTTTCCCCCAACTTTCTTCTTTTTTTTCTAGGAGTATCTGCATAGCATTGGAATAACTCACAGGGACATTAAACCAGAGAATCTGCTTTTGGATGACCGTGGTATGTTTATACTCATATCATTTTGTATTTTTTTTTCACCAGCTCTTGGTAGAATATCTTATTTCCAAATGTATTATGTAAAGGTAGGACATTTCCATTCCTTATCCATGAGGTAGTATCTGTTACTACTTGGTCATTAGTAGTCAACCTTTAGATTTTTAACTTGAAATGCTCCTATTATCATTTATTTGTAACGCAGCAACATATTCCATAGCGCATAATCCCTATCTTCTATAAATATTGGAGAAGCCAATAGTATTCATGCTGAAAGTTATCTCACCATGTTTCCATATACCATTCACATCTTTGTATTTTACTTTAAATATTTGTGACCTATAGTTTAATATTTATAACAACTGAGACTTGTTTTCTTTTTACTTTTTTAAAAGACCACTGTAGATTACCAAAAACTTCACATTTGATAGTAATACTTTTCAACCTACAAAAGGTGGTTATAGAGCAGTATTCCTGAAAACTGTGTTCTGTGGTACTTGGGAGGGATACGGAATATATCCTGTGCTGAAATGTTACCTTAGTCCACAATGTGAGCAAATCCACGTGCCCCCCCCCCCCCCCCCCCCCCCCCTTCTCCTCCTTTTACTTTAAATAATTAATACAAATTAGGAGAAAATGCCCTCTACTTTCACTTAAAAATGCTTTTTATGCAATAAAAGCTTCTTATCAAGAGGTTTTTTTATTTGTTTTTTAAGCCATTGTAAAATGTTAAAAAAATTACTTGACTTAAAAGGATTGATATTGTTTAGAGTAATATTACCTTCTTAAAAATTCACTTTTTTATCTCTCCAGATCAACTTAAAATTTCTGATTTCGGTTTAGCAACTGTGTTTAGACATAATGGAAGGGAGAGGCAATTAAGCAAGATGTGTGGGACTCTACCCTATGTCGCACCAGAACTACTCAAAAGGAGACCTTTTCATGCTGAACCAGTGGATGTTTGGTCATGTGGGATAGTACTAACGGCTATGCTTGCAGGAGGTAAGTGAACACTTCTTCATGTTTTATTCCTCGTCAGTACATTTGTTTGTAACAGATCTGCTGAAGCCTTAACCGCTTTAAATATTTAAGTTAGTGTGTTTTTAATCGATAAAAGCTACATTTACTTTTTTCTTAAGATGCTGCTTTGATTGATAACTTCCAGGGAGTTGTGATCAGACATGTGAACTCTGGTCCTTTCTTCCCAACCACTTTTTTTATTGAATTTCACACATTTTCTGTAGTTAAACAAAAAAATCAATGAAACCCTACCGTATTAGCACAGATATAACAGCCAGTCAGAATGTGCCCATGTTGTTCCACTTGGTGCTCTTTTGCAGCCTTAATCCAAAGGCAGCCCCTTTCTACATGGATGTGTGGGCATTTTCCTCCCCCAGAGCCACACAACATTTAGTGTATGATGAACTATTCCAGTCTCCCATTCTCTGTATGGAAGATAAGTAAATATTCCTTCAAGTCATTTTAATATCTAGGGCAGTGACAAATGGCTAAAGAAAGGGACCATAGAATAAATGTCCTCTTTCTCTGCAATCACACTTCAGCTGTGACTGTTTTCATTAAAACTCTTTGTTGATAAATCCAGTAATTAAAGCTCCTTATAAAATTATTTTATAGAGCACTCCAGCTCTGGTCTGGCTGTCTCTCTTCCATAACACGGGTACTTTTAAACATCTCTATACAAAAGATTTCACAATTGTATATTTTGCTATTCGTGCAGATGTGGCAGAGATATGGGATGTAGAGATACAGTATCTCACAAAAGTGAGTACACCCCTAATATTTTTGAAGAAATTACACTCTGCTACAATATTTAGTAAGTGTACAGTCTGTATAACAGTGTAAATTATCTGTCCCCTCAAAATAACTCAACACACAGCCATTAATGTCTAAACCGTTGGCAACAAAAGTGAGTACACCCCTAAGTGGAAATGTCCAAATTGGGCCCAAAGTGTCAATATTTTGTGTGGCCACCATTATTTTCCAGCACTGCCTTAACCCTCATGGCATGGAGTTCACCAGAGCTTCACAGGTTGCCACTGGAGTCCTCTTCCACTCCTCCATAATCATATCACGGAGCTGGTGGATGTTAGAGACCTTGCGCTCCCCCTCTTTCCGTTTTTTTGCGGATGCCCCACAGATGCTCATTAGGGTTTAGGTCTGGAGAAATGCTTGGCCAGTCCATCACCTTTACCTTAAGCTTCTTTAGCAGTAGGCAGTATGTGTGTTTGGGGTCGTTATGTTGGAGTACTGTCCTGCAGCCCAGCCTCCAAAGGGAGGGGATCATGCTCTGCTTCAGTATGTCACAGTACATGTTGACATTCATATTTCCCTCAATGAAGTGTAGCTCCCCAGTGCCGGCAGCACTCATGCAGACCATGACACCCCCACCACTGACTGTAGGCAAGACACACTTGTCTTTGTAGACCACACCTGGTTGCTGCGACACACGATTGATACCATCTGAACCAAATAAGTTTATCTTGATCTCATAGGACCACAGGACATGGTAATCCATTTATTACCTCCCCCTTCAACCTCTGCAGCAATGCTGGCAGCACTCATACATATATTTTCCAAAGACAACCTCTGAATATGACGCTGAGCACGTGCACTCAACTTCTTTGGTCGACCACGGCGAAACCTGTTCTGAGTGGTACCTGTCCTGTGAAACCGCTGTATGGTCTTGCCCACCGTGCTGCAGCTCAGTTTCAGGGTCTTGGCAATCTTCTTATAGCCTAGACCATCTTTATGTAGAGCAATAATTCTTTTTTTCAGATCCTCAGAGTTCTTTGCCATGAGGTGCTATGTGACCAGTGTGAGAGCGAGAACACCACATTTAACCGACCTGCTCCCCATTCACACCTAAGACCTTGTAACACAAACGAGTCACATGACACCAGGGAGGGAAAATAGCTAATTGGGCTCAATTTGGACATTTCCACTTAGGGGTGTACTCCCTTTTGTTGCCAATGGTTTAGACCTTAATGTCTGTGAGTTATTTTGAGGGGACAGCATATTTACACTGTTATACAAGCTGTACATTTACTACTTTACATTGTAGCAGTGTGTCATTTCTTCAGTGTTGTTGACCTGGCTAGAGGTCACGTTTGCGGTGTTGCTCACGCAATGATAAATATTGCGGCCCTCGCAAAGCGAGGCCCACCTTTTGCAGAGGATTGCAATGAGCGCTGAAGATGCTCAGAGTGCCATAGCATCGCATTGTTGCAAACAGCATTGCCAGGCTTACAATTTTATTCCTGTCATTTTTGAAGGGCAATTTCATAGTAATATAATTACAAAAATGTGAAGGGTGTACTTACTTTTGTGAGATCCTGTATGTTGTTCGTGGTTTTTATACCACTGGCAGTTGATCATATGCTTTTTAGATTTTTCTAGGATGACTACTGAAAAACTAGATCCTGTGTCTATAAAGTCTGGTATCCCTGCTATAGTCTGGCTGCTGTGAACAATCTCAAATTGGAATATGTCAGCGGGAGGTGCTTAATATTCCGAAAAAGCTGATGATCCCAAATTTGGCATCAGTAGTGATTTGTCTTTATAACAATGACTGACTATTACAATGTTTGCTCAGTTTTTTTTCCCTATCTATTTACAGTACGTTTTAAAAACGCAATTACATTTTGAGGACATAATCATTTTAAAGGGGTTCCAAAAAGCTTAACTGGAACTGTTAAAATAGATTTATGGCAAACATACTTTTTCATTTGAAAACCCAAAAAGAACTGAAAATGAAAATTGTATTTTAGCTGCATTTTATTCTTTGTTCCTCTCTATCGTAAAATCACATGGTTAGTTGACCCACAGTGAATCCAACCTCTCTCAAAGGACCCCCAAACAGGCCATGATTTTGGTTTAGCTATTAGAGGCTCCACAGCTTGCTAAATGCAAATTAGCTCTACTGTGTTCAGTGTTCAATCTCAATCATGATCTGACTGGGGTTTTTGGAATTGCTACTTTACAGAGAAATGGAATAACTACCAATTGATAAATGAGACTAAAATTCATTGAATGAGAAAATTAATATAGCTAACAGTTTCTTAGGTAAAGGTTTGATATACTATAACTCTTTTCACTGAACCCTTTTTGTACTCCTTTAACTGTCAATCTATAATAGCCTACTGTGGATTCAGATACTGTTGGACTTGAAATGCTATACTTTTACAGAATACATTTTGTTAATAAAACTCACAACTAAAAGCTTCTGAAACTTCTCATCTTGTCAATGTCTAGAACTGATATTCTGTGCAGAATCTTCCTTGTGATGTCTTGCCTCCGATACGGAACAGCTTTATCAAAGGCATGTGGCTTTTAAATGACAGGGAAGCATTCAGCATAAAAATATTGGCTGTATCGGAAAAAGTGAAAAAGGCATAAGTTCCATTTTTCATCATCTTTGATGATTTGTCTGCCATAATATGGTCTACAAAAAACATCTAGAGTAATGTGATTGATATGGCCAGAGATATGCTATTCAGAAGTTCTTAGAAGGCTGTTATGACATGGTTATACATAGCTTGGAAGGAGAGTAGGACAATGGGATTTTTAATAAATGTAAAATGGGAAGAGATTTTTAAAAACTGAAAAGTTGTAATTTGTGTGGCATGTTACGAAAATTATGAAATGGGCAATAGAAATACAATCTAACTTGAGTTCATGCTTGGCGTACCATTTATGTCCTCGACTTTAAAAATATTTGCTGCTTTTATTGTGTTTGTAGAGCTACCATGGGACCAGCCAAATGAAGCGTGCCAGGAATACTGTGACTGGAAGGAGACAAAGCACTACCTAACACCATGGAGAAAGATCGATTCTATGCCTCTTGGTAAGAAGTTATCCGTGTTGGTAACGGAACACAGATAAGGTTCCAAATGTGGTATAATTTAAAACTTGAGGTAAAAAACAAAACTTAGAATGTTTAAAAAGAAAAAAAAATGCATTTCCCTACATAAACTCAAAACTGAAGTTTGCAGTTTTGAACGGTCAGCCTTTCGGATTCACCCATATACAGATTTTTTTTTTTTTTTTTTTAATGCATTTGTTACCATTAATTACGGAGCAGTCCCTATCTTGAATACAAGTCTCATCAAAACAAAGACCAAAAAAAAAACTAGGCATGCTTACATTTGAGAAGTTTTTTTCAATGAAGTTTGCTTGCACTTAGGGCACTGTATGCCTCAGAGACGAATCTGCAAATAATGGCAATAATGTTTGGAGACTTTAGTAGATCAGACAGGCTTACCCGCAGCTAAAAATGACAAATGTTAATGTTGGCTTACTCTAGAATAATGCACTTTTTAAATAACATCCAATTAGTAAAGCACTGGTTATTACTTATATGTTAAAACTGTACCATATTTGAAACCTCTACTATGTAACCTTAAAGGGTCACAGGTTAAAACTTAAGTACTTAAGTACAAACTTAAGTATAGACTGAAATGTCTTCCTAATGTGGCTATTATTGACCGTAATTGTTAATTATCTTTGGTGCTCTGAATATATTTTCAATGGAAAGCTATAGGAAAATGAAAACCGCTGGTAGTAACTAAGCTGGCTAGATTAATTACTACATGGGGTATGAGCATGCCCAGTCTTGTCATTTATATGTGGCTTTATAATGCAGACAGTAGTCAGAGGTTGGGTTGTGATGGACACGCTAGAGTTTTTAGCTATTGTACATATTTTATATATTCATACCTTGGCACCTACATTTTTGCTGGCTCCTAAATTTCAGATACATTTCTGAACCACTAATGTTAAAAACAAACCAAAAAAAAAAGTGACCTCTTACTCAATTTCAATTACATGTATAAAATGACTTGTATTCTGTAATCGCCTGTAAGCTGAATTTACTTTTTGTTAGACACACTATAAAGGAGCATTGCAAGACTAGAGCTGTTATGTGTTGGTTTACCTTTGCAAACGGTCACATTAAAAGACTGGTGCGTTCAAGAAATAGTTACTTGTTTGTCAAGTGTGTACCAAACTTAACAATACTAGCAGCTATGTAAGCCATGGACATTTTGGGGAAAAATCTGAATTTTGAAGACTCTTTTAGTACAGGGTGGAAGTATGGAACAGTGAGACTTAAGATAATTGGGTAATATTGACACCACACCCCTCCTCTTCAATAGCTCAGGAGCAGACTCCCTGCTTCAGGAAATGCAACCATATCTCTGTGGACAAGTAAATGCACTCTTGCACAACTTCCACCAATATATCATGGATTCATTTAGGATCCTAACGAATAGGAATATTACATATGCAGCATTACATATTGCTGTAGTTCTTCGTTCCACCTTTCTTGTATAGCTCTATCAACTTGTCTGTAAAACAGTATGTAATGGCCTCTCAATTTTTTTGCAGCATTGCTTTGTAAAATACTAACAGAAAGCCCATCCAGTCGAATTGGTATTTCTGACATAAAAAAGGACAGATGGTTCTTAAAAACAATAAAGAAAGGTATGTTCTTTGTCATTTTTTTTTTTTAACTCTGCGTTAAGGAGAGGTTAGAAGTTGCGAATATGAAAATCTTAGGTCAATACTGACAGGTAACATGAATAGTAACATTCGAGGTTAATACAATATTATCTAAATTTTTAAATGTAATCAAACGCTTTAGATATTTTTGGATGTGTTTTTTTGTATTATCACAGTATGTAATTTTGTGTCAGAAGTTTGTGCTGTTGGTTCTCTTGCTATACACGAGCATGCTATGCCATCAACCAGCATGCTTTTGTTTTTCTATGTGTGTGTATTACATTTTTTTCATTTTTGAAAAATTTAGTTACACAGAAAATGTATGACAAACAGGAGCCAGAAAATCACCAATGGTGTAGTACACAAGGGAATTTTATTGCATAACGACATTGCATTATACTTGGTAAAATAAATCCATACTCGTGTATTTGTTTCCGATAGCTCAGATTGTGTGAACAAATGTGCAATTACTTTAGTCATAACTAGCCGTATTGTAAAGATGTAGATTTCAAGGGCTGCTGCAGTCCAACACTGTCATGCATTTAAAAGAAGGCGGGGGGGGGGGGGGGGGGGGTGTTTGACCTGCTTTTCGTTAACAGGGAGTTAACTTTCTGGCTGCCATCTACACATGAGTGGCCCAGTAGGGCCAACCTCACAAACCATGAGGTGCAGTGATTAGTTGTCTCACCCTCTACTACTACTGGGGGGCCCTTTGGATACTTACACTAAACGTGTTTAGTAGAGTATTTTATAATCTACGCACAAAATATCCTTTTTCTACTCTTCAGTTTTTAGCCTTTGAGTGTGACAAATCTGTGTAAATCTAAACATTTGGTAGACCCAAATATCCAGGGCTTTAATATTTTATATATGTTTTGATGAAAACAAATTTTTTTTTTTTTATAACATTTATACCATTTTTATCTTTATCAATATGCCATTAGAAAGCTACATTCTTGTTAAGGGAAGGGGGGGGGGGAGCAAGATATAGTTTCCTTATACATCTAAAATTGCTGGCATGATTTGCAAAATACTAAAAAGGTGTCTGGTCTTTGGAGTAGTAAAAATCCCTACACCTCTGGCAGAGGAAGGGTAAAGGACATTTGGAGGCATATTAATTGTGTAACAGTTTGGCTGATAATCAGAGGCCCATATGGTCAGCCCATTCTATCTACCTAAAAGATTGGCTTAATTAAGCCTCAGAATAGCCTTATGCTTAAATGTGTGTCCCTATCAATTCTACTGGAAGATTCTTCCACATTTCTACTACTTTATATAAGGTAGTACTTTCTCATGTTTAACATAAACTATCCAGGAGTTTAAATGTGCTAAACAGTTTTATATTGTGCTTCTTTTTTAAGCTACGAAGAGAAGCAGACCTACCTCGGGCGGAGCATCAGACGCACCAGGGGTTTTATCCAAGCATATCCGATCTGATATGGACATTACACCCACCTCTCACAGGTCAGTGTGCATGTTTATCACAATGTGTAAAACATTTCCAGACTTAAAAAAAAAAAAAAAAAAAAGCTTAGAAAAGCTTAAGAAAACATCTGTACTCTGCGTGTACATTAAAATAGGGCATTACAGCAGTGCTTTAACAGGAGGTAGGGGTTTTAATTTAACATTGAAAATTGTTGTTTTGTTTTTTTTGTTTTGAATATAAATTTGTATTAATCATCAATGTCGAAGTGGTCTGACCACTGAACGTGTAATAGGGGATGGTTGCTTGGCAGGCAGCTGCTAAATTTTCAGATCAAAAGTATAACCAACAAAGTGGTTCCCATTGGTGGGGGACCTGCTTGTTAGTAATGTCCCTTGGCAACAAGCTTTCTGTGAGGGCAGAACTTTAGACTTGTCTCATGTCCCCCCCCCCCCCCCCCTTCTCCTTTAAAGACCATCAGGGTGCAGAAGTGATAACAGGCTCCTTCCCTCTCCTTTTGTCAATAAAAGGATGCTGAATTGTGTGAATTGATTGCATGGGAGTATTTTAATGTCTGCAACATTTTATTTCTAGTTCAGGGCACAATATTGGCAAACAGTTAGTGGAGGGGAATTTGATCAGCTTCTCAAGTGGCTGAGGTGAGAAGGGCAGTAAACAATTTTCTTTCCCATAGTAAATTCTGGGATGCACATCTCAGCCACATGAGATGCTTTGTAAATTTGTTGTCTTTATACAATATGGTCATGCCATGCTAACCTTAGCTATACACAATATGACCTATTGATATAGTATGAGTTAAGTTTATTTTAATGTTAATGCAGCGAGTTGCTATCATTTACTCCATCATAAGCTAGAAATAGTGAATACTGGAAACACTGCTTGATCTGGTGTGAATTTGTTTTTCCATTCCTTCATGCCACCTGGTGGTCATGTGTTATAACTGCAAGTGGGACTAGATGCCCATTACTAATGCATTTTTCTTCATAGCGCAATATTAATTTGTATGTATAAAAATTTTAATTTCTAAGTATATAAACTCCAAAGAAAGAAAGCAACTGAAGCTCATTTCATTTAGAAAGCTATAAACACAGCAATTAAAAGTGAAGCTTGTAAAAAAAAAAAAAAAATCAAACATTTAGCATTTGGCTTTGAGATTATGTAGGAGTGTTCTCCTAATGTTGGTTAATTCAGATAAGATTTTGTCACAGGACCCCTACCTCCCATTGCTTACTAAAAGAAGCTTGCAAGTGTACTAACTAGCGTTGCTTATTCTCCTGTTACTTTTCACTTGTTAATTGAAAATTAGGGTTTTTTGGGGGAGGGGGGGAATCCTTTTTATGCTCATGACTTGCATAGCTGCTAATTTTAGTTTCAAGCATGTGACATGACTTCTTCTCTGGCCCCAGTTCTTTATTTTACCTTGATTATTTTTTTTATTTTAAGAGCAGTGTGGGCAACAGTCGGCCATAGGGCTGTCTGCGGTCTTTACACTTCCTGTGTAGGCCCTACTTCTGTTCTCTGCAATGGGAGATCAAGGCCTTTTCAACAATACACAGTCCATTATATCTCTTAAGAACAGTAAATAATTCCTCAAGACTTTCATTGTATGTACCTCTATTACAATTTTTTTAAATTGTTTTCAGTAAAAAAAAGACAAGTTACAAATGTACAAAGTAAGAAAGAGACATAGAAACGTATTTTGAACTTGCACATTTTTGGGCTTCTTTTGAGCATCAGACGCAGTTATAAATAGTTTACTTAAAAACATATAAAAGGCAAATACACTTGTATTACAACTATCCCCTCTAACCCTGTTTTACACATAGCAAAATGGTGAAATCATTACCCACAGGCGCCACATATGCAGCCCACTCAAGTGCAATAATTTACCTTTCACTGTTCTACAGGCTTCTAGTCTAACATATGTTACCAGGCATTGATAGTTGCTTTTTTCTAATAAGTTATTTTTCTTCTTTATACAGTGAAGATAAGATCACGTTTTCTAGCACACAGCCAGAGCCTCGCACTGTTCAGTTCTCATGGGACAACAGCAGCTCTCAGATTGACAGTCTGGTGCAGGGGAAAGGAATCAGCTTCTCTCAGCCTGCCTACCCAGAAAACATGCTCCTCAGCAGCCAACTACTTGGCACGCCTGGATCCTCGCAGGTAAAATGATCTTTGGTTTAGCACTTTGTTTCTTTTCTTCTCAATAAGTTTTTATTGGGTACAATTTGATGAACAGATCACAATGTACATAAATGTTAACAAATTCTTGACCTAATTCAACCATTACTTCGTCATGTTCGGTATATGTTAGTTATGATCCATAACTGACAAGCAGCTTAGCAAAAAATAAGTTATATCAGCTGTATCTCTTTTTTTTTTCTAGTTAGATCTCATTCTTGAGCTTCTGTGATATATTATGACCCAAAAAAAGATTTTTTTTTATTTTTATTTTATCAACATAAAGAGTTATAACTGGGATTAACCAATACAAAAGAAACAACAATGGAAAATAAAAGGGGGGTCATTCTTTATTCAAGAAAAATAAATCTGGCGGGGGGGGGGGGGGGGGGGGGAGTAACAGCTCTTTGTGAACATGTCAAATGTAAACTTGAAAGCTCAATAATGTTTAAGCTATTACCTTTTATCTTCCCTCTCTCTCCCCATCAAGCACTTAGTTTATTTTATTGCTTTTTTTTAAATATATATATATATATATATATTTATTTATTTTTCCCCCAATTAAACAAGCGTTAAACATAATGTTAGAAAGATATTTTATACACAGTCTGACCAGGACGTTGTGCTTCCGGAGATATTAAATTATGTAAGTAAAATAGTCGAGAGGTCTAGTACTTGTGAAATTCGGCAACTTTACAATCTACTAGGGCTGTTAGTAAATGTCTAGTTTTGGTTATTGTAGCTAGTTTCCATTGTAATAAACTTCCAAGCTGCCAACCAAATATTCTGAACATGTTCAGAGCTTCTTGGAAGCATTTTCAAAATATTACGTTTTCTTATGATTATTGTCTGGGTTCTATCAACTGAAAACTCCACTAAGTTGCACAACCAAAAAAATGTGGTCGCTGAATCTTTTTTTTTTTTTGTTTGTTATATATCCTAAGAAACTGATAATTAATTTCAAGTGTGATGTATTTATTAAGTCTGATTTAAATTGTTAAAACATGGGCCTAGTTAGTTAATAGCAGATAAACATGAAGTATGTTATTGCTTTCTATTTTCTATATGGCTATGTATGTATATTTAGTAACTTAGCCAGTCCATGACCTGATTTTGTTTATTCCACAGAACCCATGGCAGCGTTTGGTTAAGAGAATGACGCGTTTCTTTACCAAAGTTAATGCTGAGAGGACCTATAGCAGTCTAAAGGATACTTGTGAAAAAATGGGATATACTTGGAAGAAATGTTGTGCTAATCAAGTAAGTGACATTTTCATCAAAGTGACTGTGCAATTCAATAGCTACTAAACATGTGGGAGTTTAGTTGCTGTTAATGCACATTTTCTCTGGAGGACTGGAATGATTTCTGAATAATTAAGTAAATGACCAAGGTACAGTTGCATATGTGCACGGTTTATGAATCTTCTGTATTTGTCCTGGCTCTTAAAATCCCTAGCAGATTTGTTGAAATGCAAAATATTCCAGGAGAATTGTTTGACTTCAGCATGGCAACTTTTCTCTTTGCTTTTGTGATTAGTTAGACTTCACTGTACTATGGTCTTGAGCTCTAAGATTGTAATATTTTTATATATATTAAATGCATGACCAACATCAGAACTGGTATTCAGGACATCTTTAACAAGTTGTTTTAATGGGGATTGAGGTGCTAGTTGCAAACTTCTCCGTTTAACTCATTTGTGCTGGGTGAACATTTTCAAAAAACTTAACTAACTTCATGCACATTGTTTAAGCAAATTGATCTATTAAGTACTTATGTCTGATGCAGTCACTGATAAAATGAGCATTGTGAATACTGTCGTTTTTAAAGGGAGAGTTTTCTGCCAAATTCTCCTTTAAGGATACATTCATAGGTTTAATTTTGTACTTTGTTGATCATAATTACATGTTTAATGACAATATATTTAGTTTTTACCTACCTTATTTTATATTAAACTTAAGTTCAGTAGAGATCTACAGATACTCCATGTGTATGTTCCTTTGCATATTGCTGCAGTGGTTAAGACTAATGGCTATATTCTCACATTTATTTTCCATCAGGTTACACTTTCTACCATGGACAGAAGAAATAATAAGTTAATATTCAAAGTAAACCTTGTAGAAATGGAGGAGCGAATCCTATTGGATTTCCGTCTTTCAAAGGTTTGTGTTTTTTTTGTTTTGTTTTTTTTTCTGCATATTTTTGTAGGAAAAGCCAAATGTTAGTTTTATGGTATACTCTGTTAGAAGCAGAAATACATAAGTGATACATTTGCGCAAAACACAACTATTTGTATGAATCCACTTTTTATAATGTGCCCATTTTCCTAGTTTTGTTTGCTTAAATGGGCAATATTGCTGAATTTTTGGTCTTTCTATATATTAAGTTATTCTTCGTCACAAATTTTACCAAGAACAATACCATATAACCTTTAAGTATTTTAAGAGCCGTATATCTTGTCTATGAATGTTTGTTTCCAATATATTATATACATTTCTAACAAATATAATCCAATATATTATGCTTTATACACATTCTTATTTTCACTTTCTCTCCTGCAGGGAGATGGTTTGGAGTTTAAAAGACATTTCTTGAAGATCAAAAAGAAGCTGGAAGATATTGTATTGAGCCAGAAAGTATCCCTGTCCACCACTTGATGGAGCAGCCCAAGAGTTTCTGGACACAAGATGGCGTTACCCTGACAGCTGTATGTGTTGCTGTGTAATTGTTGCGTTCATCCACCTCATCTTCAACATGTTTGTTCCTTTTTTGTTTTGTTTTAATACTTTTTGTAGTTGCTAAACATTTGAAAGAAGTGGGTTGACATGGAAATAGTTGAACGCTTTTAATGGCAACAAGGTGATTAACTGAATGGAGGTTACGAAGATCAGTTAGTGTTGTAGGACATCACCTGCATCCGTGTATGCACCCCTACTTTTCTAAGCACTTGCTTTTTTGTTTTTTTCCCTTTTTGAGATTTTTTAATTCACATTTGTGTATATTCATCCTGTTGCATGCCTACAGGGCTGCAAAAAATCTCCTTTCACATCTCTCTTTAGGTGAATGTAAGTTCTAATCACATTCTTCATGTGTTGCTTCCCAAAACTCTGAGCTACTCTAACATAAAGTGTTGCAAAGCTGGTTATACTAATTAAATATGTTTTACATTAGTATTAAATTGGGCAATTTCACAGACATTATATTTTTAAGAAACACACATAATTGACAAATGCCGGGTTTTGCATTGGCTGTGTCTACAGCACTGCTTTTTTTATTGTACAAAAGAAAAAAAATACAGAACTGTGAAATCTGTGTACATGCTCTGGTCATATTGCCTGCGCTGCAGTGAGGATCGGGCATGATACAGGAGATATTGATCTCTATAGTAAATATACAAGGCACAAGATGTTTGCAGTGCTGGAAAAAAATATGTAGCTGTCTGAAGCCATTATCCACTGTATCCTGCAGATATTTAATACTGGATGCAGCAAAGTAATACAACCAATGCTACAGTATGGCGTTTCACTGAGGAGTACCCTTCTCTCTACCTAGTCTATCCTGATAACTAATACCATGATTAATTTTCTTGCAAAGTCTACAACATGTTGTTTTCAGACTAAGTGACATTATTGCACTCTTAAAATAAGTAATAATAAAGCCATTAATCAGTGTAAACAAATTTTGAAGTTTCAAAGGATTGTAAAATAACTGCGTGTTATTTTTTAAGTAATAAAACTTTTTTCATAGAAAAAACAATGATTCTTGTGTTTAAATCTATCACTCCTATGACTTCAAGAAATACTTTGTATTGGTGAGGATACACACATTTTTAGCTGTTGCTGTGCAGAATTGGAAGCAATACTTGTGATTTTTGGAAAATTTACTACACTTCCACGGTTCCACAGGCGGTGCCTCAGAGACCTTAAATGGGCCACATAACATATTTAATATTTTTCTGTTTGTTTTTTGACAGACCAGGTAAAAAAATTATGAATAAAATAAACAGCTGCACTTATAATTTAGGTACTTCAAAGTTAAACTCCTTTTTAATGTGGTGTTTTAGTATTTTGCCAGTGTATTGTAATACTAAGCGTCAGTGGATTTAATTAGTTTTTCTACAGCCATTTTGGTCAGTTGTATGACAGATTGAAGGATCACAAATGATATAGTATACAATATACTTTAATATAGATTTGCTTAATCCTTGATTGAGAGATCCTGAATTATATGCATTGAGAGCATAAACATATCTTACACAGATGTGAACTGTATATTTCAACAGCACAAACGAACTGTATTGACTTATGAATTTTTCCAATGCTAGTGGTACGTTAAGAAAAGCACTGCAACTATGGGGTAAAAAAAAAATAATAAACAAAAAAAAAAAAAATATATATATATATATATATATATATATATATATATATATATATATATATATATTGATGTTTAACACTTACACTGACAGTGTGTCCAACAATGCATTTATTTTGGCAAGATCTACCACCTATTGGCAAATTATCACAAGTCCTTTTTACATTTAAATGTTTTCATTGTATTTTTATACATTGTCTTCTGTCACATGATCACTAAATTTCGCACAACCAACAGACAAGCTTGTATCTCTGCACAGTGAGGTGTAAATCCCCATGTAGATTAAACATGATGCGCATACTGTCACTCCGCTCACCATTTGGATATGTACTGGCAGAGGAGAGGCACCAAAGTAGATCTGGATCTAACACTTGAGCTATCTGTCTTATGCTGGCACTTGTCTTTGAATAGACCCATATTTTCTGACTTTTTGCACTACCTGATGATTTTGAGACATGGGGCACATGCTTATCTTATCTATCACTGGAGAAAGAGCTGAAGGAGGAAAGGAGACTGGAGGAGTTTCATTTTATATACACAACAGTGCTAGGAGGAATTCAAGGACTCTGTAACTGAGACCTTCATTTCATGGCTCCTGTAAGAACTGGGAAGCTTGTTGGAGTTTTGAAAAGCAAATTTCCTGAGCTGTTTTATGGCTCCTCCAAAAGAATGTCCTGTAAAACTTATCAACTCGCACCCAAGGGGGGTTTCCCGGAGCTCTCTAGCTCTAAGGTTTGCTCGCAGGAGGCTGTCTGTCTGATTCTCAGTAGTCTTCATAGCAATGCGGTGGTATGGTATCCACTAACTTGAACACCTCACTAGTCCTAATATCCTCCCTTATCTATATAAACCCCTTCCCATAGCAGGGACTAGTTTAAATAAAAACTAATGCAGGGGATTTATGACCTTCTACACCCTATGGCTATGGTTTGTGGTATTTCCCCTTAATACACTATACCCCTTATGAGCCTGGTTATTCCTTGGGATTCTTCCCCCCCCCCCCCCTCCCCACTAAAGTATAATAACCACAGGGGTCCTTATTTAGCACTAAAACAAACTATTAAACTGTTACCATGTGGGTCCCTATGGACACAAATGGTTATCTAAGGTCTAAAAATGGGGGTTCCCATGGCACCTGAGTATAACCTTTTACCACATGGTGCCTATGCTATACTAAACTATAACTATGGGTATCCCCATGCCACAAAATTGACCCAAAATACCATATTACCTTACGGCACCTAATATTAACCTCTATACCACAGGGGTTTCCACAGACCACCATGATATACTAAGCTATGATCATGGGGCTCTCATGGCACTCAAACTGACCCCTATACTACAGAGATTCTTTGTGGCCCCCATGGTATAGTGGTTAATCTTGGGTACCATAGAGGGCCATAGTGACCGCCATGGTAACGGGTTAATATTTGGTGTTCATAAAGACCCCCGTGTTTAGGCGATAGATTTATGTGTGCTGTGTGTTAACTCGGCAGTACAAGTGAATCTCACTATTTTCTTACAGGAGCCATGGAATGGAGGCCTACTATGCCTCAAATTCATTCAGTTCAACCTTTTCCAGATGTCGCCAAGACTCACGCAAAACGTAACAAGCCCCAAACTCATGAAAATTGTATTTTTATGTCTCAACCATATAGACAGCCTTGGTACAATTAACGCCATATACAATATTCTTAACAAACCTAACAATGTATGCATTATCTTATTTGTGCACAAACGGGAATCCCTTCTCAATGCAAATATAAACAATAATACCCTACAGAGCACATGACTATAATAAGCTAAAGCATCCTGGCGTATGGACAAGAGAATCAAACTACAAAATATTCCTTTTTTTGGTACAGAATCCCTGCAATATTCCACAAATTCCACCACACTGTTTTTGGGGGTACAACACTCCACATATAGTTCCATTGCCCCTTATATAAAGATATTGGGTATAAATACAGGAGTTCTGTCACAATTAAGACAAGCTATGTACAATTACCAGTTCTACCTTGTGGTGAAGGGGTTTGTGTACGTCAATGAAGCTGTGAGCTATACCATGTAGGGTCATCCAACATGGGCAGGTCATAGCAGAGAGGTCAGACAAATCATGCTCCACTGGAGAAAGAACTGGCAACCCACTCCAGTATCATTGCCAGGAAAACCTTTTGGATAAGCACAAGATGTGATTGGAGTGGTCCATAGAATCAAGGAGAGTCAGACACAACTGAACGACTAAACAGCAATATACAATTATCATTCATCTGAAATGATTATACCAACAAGACCCCCACCTAAGGGTAAGATGTTATATCTACTTCTCAGACATTGATTTAGTGTGGACTGTCAGACTTCCTTTCCCTGGCACAAAGAACCTATTATCTTCCACTTTCATTTGCAACAGATGTTTCTGAAGATTTGTAAATTTTCTATTTGTATTGTGATACATAGAAAAAATATTTCTTGAGAAAAGGTAAAAATAAATAATGATAATGGCAATGACGGGATCACAGACCCCCCAATATGGAGCAGAGTTTGTATGATAGTAAGTTCTTCATAGTTCCTAATACAAAGCAGGCAATAAATCATTTCTTGGGAATCCAGTCCTCCCTCTTTTAACATTCAAAACTCGCTTTTCTAAACAGACCTTTCCTGTACTGTAACATTTCTTACTGTAATTACTCTAAATTGAGGCTAAAACATTAGAGCAGATGGTGCTTTAGTTACCTCTATGATCATCTCATGACTTTATCCTTAGCATGTGTTTGACTTGTACATGCATTTTTTTTTAAATGTTTTTTTTTTGTTCCAGGCACATTTGTCTGTGTCTCTGGTTGTGCTTATGCAAAAATACTGGAGTTGGTTGCCAGTTACTTCTCCAGTGAACTGCAATTTGTCTGACCTCTCTGCTATGACCTGCCCATCTTGGGTGACCCTATACGGTATAGCTCACAGCTTCATTGAAGTACAAAAGCCCCTTCACCACTGCATTGTAGCAATCCAGAAGAGGGTTCTAATGTTTGTTATTTGTTAAAAAACTTATTTGTTTGAAATCTGGCATCTTGAATGCTGATAAGGTTTCAACTGCTGCCTTAGAGCAGGTCAGATAAACCTTACAGTGGCACATCCCTGAACAATATATTTAAGTTTTTACTGTAAGAATGCCAAATATTAAGCATAGTTCCTCAAAACAATGACACATAGATTTATTTTGTTATATATCTACCATAACATTCTGAGGAACCCCAAATTTCTCTGTCCCCATAGTTCACTATGAAGATTTTTATTTTATTTATTATTATTTATTGATAGTTTTTGCTGCCTAAAATCAAACAAATATTACCTGCTTGGGTCTGCCCTCTGCAGCTCACAAAGACACAGGTTCTATAGTACTTGGAGAGCTGTGTCTTATACTAACCAATATGTGGTCCCTGATAGGCTAGGACACTACACTGCACATCCAGCCCTACAGAGTCTGTGTCTGCATTCGCTGGCAGTAAAATTCTAGGATTCTAGGCAGTAAAAACGGATCTTATAATAACTTAATAAAATAAAGTATAACAAAGTATCGGTGTGTGCAGCACAGACAGCAGCTAGATGTTGTGGTAGTGAGTCAATAGGATGCTAAAAGGTGGACTAGGGTATCTGGAGCCATGCAGACTGCAGTACAACAGACAGCTACTGAAGAGTGTGTGGTGTAGAATCCATATGGTGAACATGGCGATTGAGGTGGTCCCACAGGTGCTCAATATGGAATTTGGAAGCCAGGGAAGTACTTGGAAGTCTTCGTCGTGCTCCTCCAACCACTCCCGGACAATTCTGGCCGTATGACATGCTGCATTGTCCTGCTGCAAGATCCCATCTACCTCAAGGGAAACAGTCAACATGTATGGGTGTACTTGATCTGCAAGGATGGATAGATAACCCAATCGGCTGAGAGTGACTTCCAAAGGTATGAGTGGACCCAGACAATGCCAAGACAACATTTCCAGACCATAACGCAGCCGCCACCAACTTGTGCTCTCCTAACAATTGTAGAGTGTTTGTTCTTGAAGGCTTCGCACCTGACATGCCAACGTCTGTCCAGTCAATGGAGCAGGAAACGATCAGTACGGTCGTACAAGTTGAAGCAGTTTCTGACGATGAACCCTGGTCAGCATGGGTGCAGTGACTTCAGAGCTCCATACACAACAGGGTTGGCTGTACTTTCATTTTAGACTCACATCTGGTAGCCCCCTGGTACCTTTGGACGGTGAGTTGATCAACTGCATTGGGTCGGTTGGCCCTCACACACCTTCGCAGCTGACGTTCACCTCTGACATCAATGGCTCGTGGCACTCCGCAGATCACACGCGGTTTATTCGCAATGGTGCCGTTTGTCCAGACACGGTACAGTTCGCAAACTGCTCTGTTTCAGAAATCCTGCCACCCTTGGCCCCAAAGCCAATGATCATCCCCTTTTCAAAGCTGGGTAAATCACACGTTTTACCCTGACTTTTGATGGAGGGTATTTTTGCAGAATGCCTACATGTCACCTTATATACCCACCAAGCCAGCTCACGGCACATGCTGTATTTCATTGGCTACGTGCTGCTTACGCCAAAAGTAGGCAGTGGTCATAATAATGTGATCCGACTCTGGTCTATTAGATACCTGGTCTATTAGATACCTAGTAAAGTCCATGTCTTTTTATCTGTGTTTTACCATAAACTGAGAGGGTGTTTCCAAAGTTTGGCAAACATTCCGCTATTCACTTCAGTTGAAAGCCTTCACTAGTTCAATTGTTTTAACATTCTGACCTAAATATAGAAAGCCTGTATTGTCTAAAAATATTTTTGATGTGACTCATGAGAAAATAGTTTTCAAATGAAAAGGCAAACCAATTTTTTGGAGATAAAGAAATCTCACCTGCCAACCCCCCCCCAAAAAAAAGTATTTTAATTCTATATTAGCTTTTTACAGAATATTTGTGTCCATATAATTAACTAGAAACTTGCCCGTCAAAAATGACGGGAATAAAATTGTAAGGCTAGCAATGCTGTTTGCCACACAATGTGAGGCTTTTGCTCCTCTGAGCACCTTCTGCGCTCATCGAGAGCCTTTCCCCCGCGTACTTCAACTTTCCTGCTTTGCACTAATCACCTTTGGCGCTCATCGCAAGCCCCACGCTGAAAGCCTTCGACGCTTATTGCGGGGCTTGCAATGAGCATCTTTGGCACTCATTGCAAACCTCTCCCGCTCACAGTGCTCATCGTGAGCGCCGCAATGAGCGCCTTTAGCGCTCATCGTGTGGCTTGCAATGAGTGCCTTCGGCGCTCATTACGAGCCATTCCTCCTGCCTACTGTACGGGCCACTCATAGCAGGTTTTGTTAACCTGCAAGTTTTGTGCTTGGGAATGCCATGTGTCTCTTTCCAGCGTCTCCCTGCTGTCCTTTCCCTGTGTGTTTCTCCTCTGTGTGTCTGCTGTATGTTTGCGTGGCGCGCGCTGACTGCCATTGGTTTTATGTTTTAAGTCCGGTGTCCCTGGCGTTGTTCGTGCAAGTGTTACTGTTTTTGCCTGCGTGCCTGGCTTTGCTCAACCTCCATTTCATCCAGTTTCAGAATTTTTTTTACAATTTTTGACATTTATTTCCTCGCTTAGCCGATTATGCCGCTAAATATGCCTTAAATTTGCTTGCAACCTCACTCCCAGGCTTCCTGCCTCCCCCCTGTGCTGTGTGTGAGTGTGTTATTTTTTTTGTTAAATTATTTAGCTGGTTTTTCGTGTTCATTGCAGGCTAAGTCCCGCATGCTTCAACTGCTCGCCTCGCTTTGCGAGGCTCACAGTGCAATGAGCGCCAAAGGCTCTCATTGCAGCCTAAGCTCTGCGTGTCTCAACTGCGAGCCTCGCTTTACGAGGCTTGCAGTGAAGTGAGCGCCAAAGGCGCTCATTGCAGCCTAAGTCCTGCATGCCTCAACTGCGATCCTCGGCTTCGGCGCTTATTGCAGCCTATGTCCTGTGTGCCTAAACTGTGAGCCTCGCTCTGCGAGGCTCACAGTTCAATGAGCACCTTCATCGCTCATTGCAGCCTAAGTCGGACGTGCATTAACAGCTTGCCTCTCTTTGAGAGGCACGCAGGCGTCCCTTGCATTGTAAGGGACGCAAAAAGCGTGACCGACATCGCAAATGTTACGAACATCACAAAGATCCCCAATATATATGTGATTTTTCATCATCAGTTTACATGCATTTTTGTATTTATAGTCTTTTTAGAATTTAATGGGAACTCCAAAGTTTGCTTTCTGTATTCTGAAAACTTGATTTTCTGGATGAGCAACATTGGTGACATAGCTTGGAGGTAATGAAAGAGCCATTGGAGAAAAGTGGAGTCACCGCCAAGATACTTCAAACCAGAAACCAGTATCCACAAACACACAAGACATGAAGCTGATGGGATCACAGGTTATACTGTAACAAAACCAAAATTAATTTAAAAAAAAAAAATAAGATTTTTTTTTTTTTTTTTTAGGTGAAAGAACTTTCTTTGAACCATAAAACTGGTCGGTTGGAGGTATTTTTTTAGAACCACACTTTTTTTTTTTTTAATGTCCTGGATTGATTTTATTGGTGATTTCTGCAAATAGGAACCAAAGGAATACAATTATTTTTGTTGTTCATATCAGATTTGAGAATCATGGCTTTCACATTAAATAAAGGCAATTTGTTAAACCATTTTAATGTGAATTTAGTTCTCTACACTGGATACAGTCCATGTTAAAATGGAATATTTTATATATTTTGCTACTTTATTTGGCAATTTCTGCTCGTCTGCTTTTTCTTTGCTGTTTTTATGGCTGTTCGGTTTTGTTTGGTTCCAAAAACTGGATAAATGTTCTGTCAAGAAATCTACAGGATCTGCAAAAAAGGTAAGGGTTTATTTCTTAAATATTTGAGATTGTCTATCTTCAAGCTCTTTGTACCTGTGTGAGAATAAATAGAGTGGTTTAAATGTTCTTATATGGATTCCTCTCCTTTATCACTGAACTTAGAGTGATATGGAAGGTTTCTGGATGTTACTAGGTATATAACACACCTGTGTATTTATTTACTTTTATGTACTTTATTTTATTAAGAAGCTCTATTTTTACAGACTAAAATCGTACAGTTCCTGTATGGGTCTGCCCCCTGCAACATATGCAGACTCTCTTTAGGGCTGGATGTGCAGTGTAGTGTCCTAGCCTATCAGGGAACACATCTCAGCAGCATGTTTTTCTGAGCTGTTTTCTGATAGGCTACTTCACTACACTGCACCCCTAGCTCTACAGAGTCTTTGACAGGGACTATTTGTTTTATTTTATGCAGTAAAAACAGAGCTTATAAGCACTTTTTCATAAAATAAAGTACATAACAGTAAACAGATACTCAGGGATATTATATACTAGTTGTAATATCCAGAAACCTTTCATTTGCCTTTAAGATATGTTATTTAAGTATTGGGAAGGCTCTACCTTATAGGAAAGCTAAGCAGTCCACCGATCCTAGTTTTCATGGTGCGCCAAATTAATATTAAGGTAAATCTTATCTATTAAAATAAATAACATAACACTATAAAATTATTTTAACATTGGCATGCCATACATCTGCAAATTATTTTCTTAACTCCTTTTTGTTTCGGAAATAGCAAATTGCATAAAAGAGCAAAAAATGCCACCAAACATACAAACATGATAGTACCACGTAGTTACACAATAATATGAGTCGTGTCAAGTAGTTAATTACTTCTTATTTTTCACTAATTCATTTATATTTTACTGTCATTGTTTTCAATAAAAAAAAATATATATATATTAAGGTCATGGAAGGTTTTAGTATTTGACTAACAACATACCAAACATAAAATACATGGGAATCAATTCACTTTTTGTACTTTATTTTATTAAAAAGTGCTTAAAAGCTCAGTTTTTTTATGTCTATAGTCTTACAAATACTTCCTAGTTTGTTTCTCCCCTCTGCAGCACCTGAAGACAGTGTACTTCTAAGCACAGGGGTTGCACTGTCTCATAGTAACCGATCAGTAGCAACACTCTGCAACAGAGAGGTTACTGATAGGTTAATTTCACTTCACAGTTTGTGTATTCATGAGCTGAATGAGCTACAGAGGGAAGACTCGAACAAGTACAAATTGTATAATTTTACACAGAAAAACAGAGCTTATAAGCACTTACATAGTTATATACCTAGTGAAATCCATGTCCCTTTAAATAAAAAAAACACTCACTGATCTAGCCCACATAGGATAATCCCTCCCCCTCAGGCTAAATCTAGACTTGTACTCTAAGATAAAATCCCCCATGCACAGTCATTTAGCCATACAAATGCTTTCATGAAAAGTTATAAGTTTGTTAAGTATATCACAACCATTTGAGGTTTTTACCAAAGTACAGGAATCTTTAAGGATATCGCTGTTTTTTAGATATTGTTTTGTTTCTTTTTTTTCCCTTTTTTCATTTTCTATATTAAACGTTATATTCTATTCCATATTATGACCATGTAAAGCTCCTATTTTGTGTCTAAGTCAGTGGATTGCTTTGAAGGGCTCCATGTTAGAGCATTTTCTCATCAAAGTATAAGCTGTAACTATGTAAGAGAACCCACCAGAATCGCAACATTTTCAGATCATTCGTTTTGTTATAAAAACATTTTATTGAGCAATTTAAATGGTAAGTCAAGCAGTAACACAACATTAAACTCCAGTCTCCTGTTACTTACATGGTGAGTCTAATTTAGCTTAATCTTTAAGAAGGCTAACCGTGTTACCATGGTCTGGGGTTGAAACAGATAGCTGCATCCATACTTAGGCAAAACTCACTGAACTTGTAATGTTAAGCTAAGAATAAGACCAAAGAACTATAAACCGTAATTAAAGTAAAACTAAGACCCTCCATAGCGCCTCCTCCAGAGCCAACCAATTGTGCACTGATGGTATACAAGATCCATACAGACCAGGCCCATACCCCAATTCGAAGACAAAAGTGTCTTCACAAACATGGCACCAATTACATGAATTTATGTATGAAAAGTATTTGGGTCAAACAGCACCAAGGAAATTTGAATATTTAACTAGTTATTATGAGTAGCCCCTACTGCCCTCATATCGAGTTGCTATCAGGGACAAGTGGGAATAGATATATGTAGAATTTTACTTATCAATCAAAAGGTGTGCCTCCACATTTTTTGGACCTACAGATGTGAAGTCCTTCATTCTCCACATTGCCTATAACACAAACTGGTTTGCTTTTAAGTAGCAGTTTATTTGCGTTCTCTTTCACATAGGTGCTGATTGAAATTGATGCTGTGTGGGCAAATTGTTCAGACACTCCTTTGTCCAGTTTTGTCCCAACATCTCTCTCCTAAGACTATATAGTATCATTAGATGGCACTGATTAGATGTGAGAAAGGTTTACAGGGAACAAATGGTTCCTCTAGGGTGAGTACCTGCCCTGCATATCCTTTCAAATTGTTGTGATTTATTAAGTATTAGTAACGTGGTCATTTAATATGATTTGATTATATATTAGACAAGCAGATTTTAAAATAATCCATCTCACCATTGCTTTAGTAATGGGCAAGAGGTTAGCTTCTTAAAGAAAATCCACAGCTCTAAAATGTTGAGATCTTTTCAAGAGTTCACAGGGTTGTTCAAAAGGGGGGTTCATGAGCCTAAAGACATTGGTGGCAACTCATTGATGAAGGTCAAAAGGACTAAATGAGTACAGTAAACAATATGGATGTCATAGTAGAGAGCAGGAGTATCCAAACTCAGTCCTGGAGGGCCACTCACATCCCTGGAGTTGACGATAACCCTGCTGTGCACAGGTGAGTCAATCACTTTTTTAGTCATCCTTATTGACTTAACTGTGCACAGAAAGGATATATTCAAATACAGGACCGAGTTTGGACACCTCTGGTAGAGAGGTTAGACAAATTGTGGTCCACTGGAGAAGGAACGGGCAACACACTCCAGTAACTTTGCTAACCTTAAGGACAAGCACAACCAGAGACATAACGATATGGCAGTGGAAGATGAGCCCCTCAGGTCAGAAGGTGCCTACCACATAACTGAGGATAAGCAGATGACGAATATGAGTAGTACCAGATCTAATGAAGTGGTTGGGCCAAAGTTGAGGGGACACCCAGTTGTGTCTGGGGGGGCAAAGGAAAGTCCACTGGTGCAAAGAACAATTCAGCATAGGAACCTGGAATGTTAGAACTATGAACCAAGGCAAACTGGAGGTGGTCAAATATGAGATGACAAGGTTACACACTGATATCCTGGGAATTAGTGAACTTAAATTAACTGTAGTGAGACATTTCATATGAGACAACCACTAGATCTTCTACTATGGACAAGAATCCAGCAGAAGAAATGGAGTAGCCCTCATAGTCAATCAAAAGGTGACCAAAGTCTATGCTCTAACCATGGATGCTGAAGAGGCAGAAGTTGTCTAGGCCTATGAAGATATTCAGCACGTCATAGATATAACACCAAGAAAAGTTGTTACTATCATCATAGGAGATTGGAATACTAAAGTGGGGAACCAAAAGACAACTGGAATAACGGACACTCATAATAACTAGTTAAATATTCAAATTTCCTTGGTGCCGTTTGAACCAAATACTTTTCATACATAAATTAATGTAATTGGTGCCATGTTTGTGGAGACACTTTTGTCTTCGAAATGGGGTATGGGCCTGGTCTGTATGGATCTTGTATACCATCAGTGCACAATTGGTTGGCTCTAGAGGAGGCGCTATGGAGGGTCTTAGTTTTACTTGGAGTACAAAAGGAATTTGGTCAGAGATTAGTAGAATTCTGTCAAGATAATTCTCTGGTCGTAGCAAACACCCTCTCCCAACAGCCTCCAAAATGACTCTACACATGGACATCACCAGATGGACAACATAGAAATCAGATTGACTATATACTTTGCAGCCAAAGATGGAGGAGCTCTATACAGTCAGCAAAAACAAGACCTGGAGCTGACTGTGGCTCAGACCATGAGCTTCTTATTGCAAAGTTTAGAATTAAAGAAAAAAAAAGAAAAAAGGGAAAATCATCAGTCCGAGCAGATACAAAATAAATCACATCCCTCGTGAATATGCAGTGGAAGTAAAGAATAGATTTAAGAGACTGGACATGGTATGCCTGATAGAATGCCTGAAGAACTTTGAACTGAAGTTTGTGACATTATGCAGGAAACAGCAATAAAGAATATGCCATAAAGAAAGAAAATTAAGAAGTCAAACTGACTATCTGATGCAACTTTGAAAGTAGCCTAGGAAAGAAGGAACGTGAAAGGTAGTGGAGATAGGAAAACATTTGTCCAACTGAATGCAGAACTCCAGAGAATAGCAAGAAGAGACAATGAGACATTCTGTAAGGAGATTGAAGAAGATAACCGAATAGGTAAATCAAGAGATCGCTTCAAGAAAATTGGGGATATCAAAAGGAGCATTTCATGCCAAAGTGGACGTGATAAAAGACAAAAATGGTATGGACTTAACAGAAAAAGATCAGATAAAGAATAGGTGGCAGGAATACACTGAAGATCTTGACAGGAAGGATCTTAACTGCAGCTATAACCTCAATAGTTTGTCCAATGAGCTGGAGCCAGATATCTTGGAGAGCAAGGTGAGATGAGCCCTAGGGTATCTTGCTGATAATAAGGCTGTAGGAGATGATGGAATACCAATTGAACCATTCAAAATACTACAAGATAATGCTATGAAAGTGTTACTTGCCTTATGCCAACAGATTTGGTAAATTCAACAGGTCAGTCTACATCCCAATCTCCCAAAAATGCAGTGCCAAAGAGTGCTCCAATTATTGAACAATTGCACTAATTTCACATGCCAGCAAGGTAATGTTTAAGATCCTACAAGCTTGATTCCAACTATATATGGACGGGGAACTACCAGATGTACAAGCCGAGTTCCACAGAGAAAGAGGCACAAGCAATCAAATTACTAATGTCTGATGGATAATAGAGACATCAAGAGAGTTCCATAAAAAACATTTACTTCTGCTTCATAGACTATTCTAAAGCCTTTGACTGTGCGGATCACAACAAAATGTGGCATGCCCTTAAAGAGATGGGAGTACCAGATCATCTCATCCTCCTCCTGAAGAATCTGTATGTGAACCAAGAAGCCACGGTCAGAACCAAACATGGGACAACATAATGTTTAAGATTGGGAAAGTAGTGCGACAAGGTTGTATATTGTCACCTTATTTATTTAACTTAAACACAGACTACATCATGCGTAAGGCTGGACTCGATGAATCCAAAGCTGGAATCAATAATACTGGAAGGAATATCAACAATCTCAGATACCCGGATGTACCTTGATGTCTGAAAGTGAGGAGGAAATAAAGGAAAAACAATAAAACAAAATAGAGGTGCTCAATCAGAGAACAAACTAACCTTAATAGATTAGTTATTTGGACATGATAACCCACTCTGAGAGCAGCCTCTTTTAGCTCACTTGTGCCCTTCACAGGGAGAAGTTATCAGCTACACCTCACTGACGTGGCCCAATGAAGGCCGAAACGTATGTCTGGGGTTTGCTATTCCTCCTGTTCAGGGTAGAATTACCTGGTATTTCAGGGCTGGGACATTCTAGTGAGTGGGACCAGAATGATATACAACAGGATATTTCTCCCTGTGAAGGGCACAAGTGAGCTAAAAGAGGTTGCTTTCAGAGTGTTGCTTTTTTATTTTGAGGAAATAAAGGACCTACTGATGAGGGTAGGGGATAGTACAAGAGCTGGCCTTGTGCTCAATGTTAAAAAGACGAAGATCATGGCAAATAGAGGGTGAAGAAGTGGAGGCAGTGACACATTTTATTTTCCTGGGATCCAAGATTTCTTCAGATGTTGTCTGTAGCCATGAAATTAAAAGCTGTTGGCTTCTGGGGAGAAAAGCTATGGCAAGCTTGGACAAGCTAGTAAAAAGTAATAATATTACATTATCAACAAAGGTCCGCACAGTTAAAACTATGGTATTCCCAGTAGTAACATATGGATGTGAGAGCTGGACCATAAAGAAGTCTGAGCACCGTAGAATTGACACCTTTGAAATGTGGTGTTTGAGAAAACTGCTCAGAGTCCTTTGGACTGCAAGCGGATCCAATAAATCAGTACTTTAGGAAATCAAGACAAATTGTTCTATGGAAGGTATGATCATGAGGCTGAAGCTCAAATATTTGGCCATATCATGAGAAGAAACAATTCCAGAGAGAAGACTCTGATGCTGGGAAAGACTGAAGGCACACGAAGAAGGGGAAGATAGAGGTGGAAATGGATAGATGAGATATTTGAAGCAATGATCATGAGCTTGATGGAGCTCAGAGGGGCAGTGGTTAACAAATGTGCCTGGCATACTGAGGTCCATAGGGTCACGGAGAGTCAGACACAAATGAACGACTAAATAACAACAACTCCCTAATCCATATAATTTGTAGCAGCTGTGTTAGCCATAAACATGAACTATTTTCAGAGAAAATCAGAATTTGTGAAAATTATTTGTTTATGACTATTTTATGACCATGTTGTTTTTTTAAAAAAAATGTACCTATCAATCCAGCTCACAGTCCCAGAAGCTTACTGCTTGCATCAATAGTTGCAAGCAATTCTCTCTAGAACTCCCCCTCCCACACAAATTATAGGAAAATGTCATGGATGCCTCCAGGGTCCAGCATGAGCATTAACATTATTTTCTGATTACTGATGACTTTTTCATGTCTAACTGTATAACGATCCTGTGACGCCTATGACATTATACAGGGCATCTTCCTACTTATCACTCCTGCTGTGATAAAGTACAGTAATCAGCAGAGACGGATGATATTTTTTTATGCTTAAATACTCTAAATAATAACACTGTGTAACAAAAAGACATGGTGTATATCTCAAGAATGATTTAACTTTGAAATAAATCCTTCAAATAATGTTGCTCTTCAAAAAGAAATCCAGCTTACTTAAAGGACCACTGTAATATGTTTCTGAAGATCAAGCATATTAACATCATTAAAAGCTGTTTCATGGCCATAACAGTATTTTTATGTTAAACTTTAGTAGACTGCTTGTTCCTAAAGGGTTCTTTGTAAATCTCTGCAAAAACAATTACAAGTGCCGTAGCAGCACAGTAAATCCTTCAACTATGTTAATCCCCCATGCCTAAAACATTGCGAGAGAACTGCTACGGGTCACTGCTACGAGTGAACTTCACAAAAAAGTCAAAAAGCAAGGCAAAAATCTCCATTGATTTTTTCACTGACAATAAATTACGAGTTACTCCCTGACACCCAAGCACTATGCTAATAAGATTTTACGGATCACTCGCAAATAATGGCACTGCTGTAAATGCAAAAAGCAGAAGAAAGATTTACGTGTACTAAAGACCACTCGCAAGGGTCAATATATGTTTAAAAAAATATGATATGTTAGTATTAAGCCATTTTTATGATACAAAATCCAGGGTAACACACAACCCAGTACTCAAGGGGTTAATTCACATCACAAAACAATGTTCCCTAGGAACTAATGCTCTGGTACATTGTCTATAAACATATCATGCTTTACCACAAAATAAATACATATTAATCTTTTGCAGCTTTAAATACAATTGTCACATCTTTTTAATATCAACATATACTAATAAATATCAAACAATTACTTTATATATATATATATATATATATATATATATATATATATATAGCTCTGTGTCCTTGCTGCAACAGTTACAGCACTTGTTGCGGCTCTTCTCACTCATTATAATATTCATGACGTTTGCATTTCCTATTTGCTCCTAGGGCCCTGTCTCATCCGTAAAGTTTGTTTTGGCTGCATCCTGGACAGAAATCTGTTGCAGCTAAGGCAGGATTTACGGCTGTGCACTGAGTGCCCTAAGAAGTTAGGGGAAAAAAGCACCTGCAGCTGATTTATGGCAGTGCCCTAACTGAATGCACTTTATTTACATGGAGGCCTAGTTTTTCAACAATAATGTGAAATGTGGATAATACTGTATTGCATTGTAATTTGGTTTACATTTTTTTCTGCTCTTTAAGGTTATGAAGATGGAGCAAATAAAATGTGACAAAAAAGTAGAGTAAGTAAATGCCATTTACTAATAGATTTCTTTACTAATTGAAATACTTATTTTTATTTTTTTTCATAATGCTTACTTTTTAATGCCTGATATAATAAAAGCTGATCCTTAAATCCTC
The DNA here is from genome assembly GCA_027410445.1 of Discoglossus pictus. Lineage (NCBI taxonomy): Eukaryota > Metazoa > Chordata > Amphibia > Anura > Alytidae > Discoglossus > Discoglossus pictus. The sequence continues at coordinate 124,406,318 of CM050169.1, read as the reverse complement.
TAATATAAACATGGATATCATAAAAGTAATAAACCACACTACACACAACAAGTAAAGCAAGTCCTGCCTGCTTTATAAAGAGAATTACCTAAACATGTCAGACTGGGGTATTAAGAGCTAAGATATTTTTACCCTTGTTAAAAATATGTATTAAAATATTTTAAGAAAGAAAAAAATATATTTAAAATAAAAAAGAGAAACATTCATTAAATAGAGAATGCGCTTTATGTGCATGTATGTCTCACTCTTCTCTGCCACATATGAAATCTGGACCATTACATATTACTAATATAATGGTTGAGATTTAGGCAAGAAACATCAGCTAACTAACAGCCTTATTAAATTGCGATTTGGCCAATTGAATAGGGCTCTATATAAGCACATAACATTTTTTTTTTTACGGAAGATTTTAGTTAGTGAAGTTCACTAACTAAAATCTTCTGTAAAAAATATATGCTATGTGCTTATATAGAGCCTTATTCAAATGGCCACATCACAATTTAATAAGGCTGTAAATCTTTAAAGTATTGCCATTTTCTGGAAGAACCTGTACTGAATATAGCTGGCTTTCCACCATCTTTAACCTGGAGCTCCTCCCATTCTTTTGAATTGTTGCAGAGTATGGAACACAATTATATACAGTTGGCTAATTGCTGCACAGCTAGTACATAGAGGAGCTCCAGCCTTAACATGGTGGAAAGCCAGTCATTTAATGTTTTTTGTTGTTTTTCTTAGAGATCTTCTATTAGATCCACATCTTAATTTGGACACCCTTTGTCTGGGTGTTGCTAACTGTAACTTTCCCCTATTTCTGTGCTATTTGTCTCCCTGTTACAGTGTTTATTTCTTCATAGTTTGTTAGACAGCCCAGACTGTTTCCGTGGTGAACACACTCAACTATCCAAGAGACAAAAGAGGTGGGCTTATAATTTCAGACACACCTAAAACTACATTGCTTAGCATCTTCTAACTACTATAGATATGTAAACACAGACTTAAAACAAGGACAACATCCTAATTAACCCACTGATGTATTAAACATGGCAGACAGTGGTGGGTAAGACCAATATTTTTGCAGATATATTTCATGAGCAGTGAGCCTTTAGTGGTGAGGAGGTCTTGCAAATCAACAGACAACACTCAAAAGTATGGGATTTCCAAACTCTTTTTATCACAAGCTATATAAACATGAGATCTCTTCCAGTACAACTAGTATGCAACTTATGCATACCACAAAACCTTGGCGTAAAAATGTGTGCTTTCTGGGTGTGAACTTTCCATTCAATTTCTGTTGAACTACTTACGACTGATAGGTAGACAGAATGACAGGGTATGAAACGCCTTCATTCTTGCATTTCCTAATTCATTACTCTGACACCTCAGGGCAAATCTGCACGACAACTAAAGTCAGAAATATTTAAAAAATCCAGTCAGCAAATAACTTAGCCCTTTTGACAAATATAAAAAAATAATAATCCACAAAGCTTCTGTCGGTGTTAGAAGCGAAGATACTCAGGAGGAAATGGGAAGGGCTTTCTGAAATATAAAGCTGCAAAGGTAAAATAAAAATAAAAAAGTAATGGCAAAAAGTGCTAAAAAAAACACTGTAGTTCAACAAGGCACAAACTGTAAGAAAATAAAACAACAAAAGACGCATAACGTAATAATTGTTTAGACCCTAATGTTATTATATAAAATGACAAAATCTCCAAAGTGTAACAATGTACAGTAACATAAAATGTAAATCAACATAAACACATACAAAAAATAATGTAGAATTGAAGCCCTTAAATATATTTGGCAAACAATTGAAATATATAAATAGGAGTAAAAAAAAAACAGTCTGAGATTCTGCTTAATATGCATGATAATGTATGAATAGTGTGAACATTATTGGGGGGCACAAAGACAAGGCACAAAATATGATATGGTGAGTAGGAAGGTAAACACTTATTGAACTTGTGCCTGACATCAAATTTGTCTTCAATCTGCGCCTACTATGAACTGCTAAAATCATCCTTTATTATACCACATCACAGTATCAAACAGATAGTTCCTGTAATTTGTAATAAACAATTAGTAGGCATATAGGTCATGTATACTTCACATATATCTGTATGGCACACACACACACACACAAAATCAGGGATAGAGTGAAGAGCAGGCCTATGACCTCAGTGGGTCCTCCTATCTGGAAAGCTCACTAGCTGATGCCCCAAATCTGGCTAAAGCCTGCTAACCAACAAATAGTAGGAAACAGAGATCCTGGGTAAAAGGAGGACCTGATTACCTGCTGGAAAGACTGTCTACAAAAAACATAGGCTATATTATTGGCAAAATACCATACAAAAATGGTTTGCACTACAAAGACCAATATATTTCCTACTATCTGTTGGTTAGCATGCTTTACCAGATTTGGGGCATCAGCAAGTGAGCCTTCCAGGTAGGAGGACCCACCGAGGTCATAGACCTACTCATTACTCTATTCTTGCTTTTGTGTCTGTGTGCCATACATATATGTGAAGTGTAAATGACCTATATTCCTATTAATTGTTTATCACATATATAGTTGTGAGCATACAAGCCGTTGCTCACGCTTGCGGGCTCGCGTAGCGAAGCGAGGTGAAGCCGAAGGCGCTCCTTGCCAGCAACTGCGACCCTCGCATAATTTACACTGTAATGCAAACAAAATACGAGACACGTTACGACCCATTACGACCTCGCAAAAATCGTCCGCAACACGCGCACATCAAAACATGAAAAATACAACAAATACACACAACAAATACATAAATAGCTTACTTACAGGAAGAGGGAGCATCCAGGACCTCGAAAACTAAAGTTACACCTCAATTTAAGTCAAATTAAAAGAGTTTAGACACTAAAAAATTCTCTAAGCGAAAGAAAAAATGGCTGCCGAAAAAAACGAAAACAAGGCTACAGCAGTCTAAAGACGCAAAACACCACCAAACACCTACATATTTCCTGAAAAACACCTACGAGATTAGAAAACAAGGACGCAACCCGTGCAACCCCAAAAACATTACAAAAGCAACAAATACAAATAACAAACACATAAAAAAGTTACTCGCAGTAAGAGGGGGCACCGAGGACCTTCTCAAGTGAAGTTACACCTCCATTTAACCACAATTTTCGGAGTTTAGAGACCAGAAAATCACCTAAGCGAGATAAAAAATTTACGCCGAACAAAACGAAAACGAGGCTAAAGGTCCCTAAACACGCAAAACACTACCATAAACACGCAAAACACCACCAAACAGCTACGGATATTCCGAAAAAGCCCACCAAACAGCTACGGATATTCCGAAAAACTCGCACAACATAGAAAACCAAAATTTCGAAAAACTCGCACAACATAGAAAACGAACGACGATACATCAGCCACATTATGTACACCAAACACCCTTAGCTTACTTACAATTTCATTGCCGTCATTTTTTGACGGGAAATTCGCTAGTTGATTTATAAAAGGCAATATGAAAAAATACTTTCAAAGGTTAGAGTATTAGCGTCCAGTCGAGCTGTTGATCTCCATCCTAATAAGATCATCAAGGAGAGATAGGGCAGGTCGCTGAGAGTGATTCTAGATATCAAGAGATACCACTTTAACACAGCAAGTCTCCAGTTAATAAAAAGCACAGTGTTGATATCAACCTGCCAGCCAGAGCGATCTCCCCCACTGACCTTTTAGAGGGTGGAGACCAGCTGCAGCTACATCTGATCTTTAAAAGCAAGTTTGATTTCCAACATTATTTTTTTTAATCATTATATACCATTTTTTAATGATTAATGTTAATTTAACTGTATATCACACGTCATTAAGGCATTACAAATGTAAGCTCTGTTTTGGGAGGTGACATATACAAACATACCCTTCTCTTTGCTTGTTATAGTGAAGGGAACATTATGATCCCTGCAGACTCCATTATTGGTAATGCTGAGAAGTATATTGAACTGTTTGAAGACTGGCTGTATGAAGAGGACAACATCATGGACGGGCCTTCATCAGTAGATGGTCAAATCCAAAACTTGCAGGCAAGTTTAGTAGATTGTAAGGTCACTTAACAGTGACCTAGTAGATTGTAAGCTCATTTTGCAGTGGGCTATCATCCAATACACAATTATAATTCCAGAAAAAAAAATTCTACTGGTTTGTAAAGTAAGTAACATACTAACAGTGGGCCCTATTCTGTTGGCCAATTCATAAATTTATACAAACTTAAAACTGCTCTTAATATTGCCACATATTCTATTAGCTACTCTCACTCCAATTACGAGTCACCCACCCACAATCACGGCGGGCTAGCCAAAGCTAAAATTCTTGCTCAGAACTCCATTGGTTTTAATACAGCTTGAATAATCTAAATAATTAACGTTACACAAAATCCATATTGTTTTAGACTCGTGGCACTAGCTCACAATTAAAGTCTAACCTGCAACTAAATAAAAATATAAAGTTTCTGTCAAAAATATTATGAGACAATAACAGCTAGAGTTGATGTAATACAATTAATGACACTTTAGATAATAAGACTGGATTCCAGCAAATAATGCAGGAGATCTATGAACAAGAGACCCTGCTACTTCATTACTAATATATGCGAAGTATATATTTGATATGTGGAATAAATAGTAAGGTGGATCTGTGAACCTCTAGTTACAGTATCTGTCAATGGGTAATTAAATAGGAAACTTTAGAAATATTGAAAGAAAAATACCTCAGTATCAGTGTGTGAATAATGGTATTAAAGAGACATACCATCAAGTGTTAACAAACAGCAATATATAGAGGTGAAATTGCAATTTTGGTTAACATCAAAAGAGAGGTCCTAGAATAAGAGACCCTGTATTCCCTCAAATATTGGGACCAAAGTGATATATATGCTGCGAGCACTAGGAGTTATACACTTCTTAGTTTGTTTGCACAATAGTGCAATACTCAGTCTAGTCCATGTCTTTTTGACCTGATGGCTATATTATATTTTGACCTATCTATACAATAGACCTAAGAGTGTCATTGGAATTAAATAAAGTGAAAAATCTCACATCAGATAGACCAGTATATCCATGCCAAAGGAATATTTTATTCCGATTTTAGGTATTTTAAGTTGTTTTAATTGCGCCGCTGTCCTTATATATTAATTAAAAATATATATTTTCTATTAACCCCCTAGCTGTTATTGTATTATAACTTCAGTGTGAATCACTAATGAGACTTGGTATCCTAGATTTATCTTTTTAAATAGGACTCGCAAGGGCTTTTTGAAACACTTAGTAGAGCTGTAGCAGCAATTAAACACCCAATACTGTACTTTAGAAGCATGGGAAAGCATGGAAAGACATTACAGTTTATTACACAACAGTTTCAAACCCACAAACATACAATTTACTGTTATTTCTGAGTAATATCGATCCCGGGACTCAAGGGGTTAATACATATCATGAAACCCACATAGACTTAAACAGATGATCTAATACATTTTATAGATTGCTTAATTGTGAGCCCGATCGGCAAACATTACTTATTGCCACTAATTAATTTGTAGACTCCGATTGCAGATTATCAGCCCTATAAAAACGTGAAGCTCGCAATGGCTGCAGGCTTGAAATTTGGCTGAATTACGTTGCTATTAAATTAAAATACGAGCTACAGGCTTGAGACGCAAATTGTAGCTCGTTCGTAGAACTTTGGACTTGCGGCCGATCAGTTAGTGTAGACAGTACTTAGGGGTTTAGACGGAGCCAATGGAATAAGAGATTGTTAGTGGTACATCACTGAAAAAGGGGAGGGTAGATTTCAAAGCCCTACTAGCTTCAATAACAAGTTGCGATCAAACTCACATGTTTTTGATGATTTGCGAGCTTGAGAATGTTGTGCTATTAATTCTAAGACCTAACATCACTTTCCCTTTTAATAAAAGTACAGTAGTGTGTTTTTACTTGCATTTACAGGACTATGTATTGGTCTTTACCCCCCCTTGCGAGTCCTCTCCAGCACTCGTAGGGCTTTGCGCTCCATTTGTGTGTTACGGGCTAGCTCGCAGGTGACTGTGTTGCAATTTAATAGCATGATTGTAATTGTGGCGGTTACGCGCTTGACAGATCAAAGGATTTGCGGGCTGAGAAGTTCCACGTTCACGTCCCGTAGGCATTTTTCGTCCATCCTGCGGCTTACCCCGCAAGTCATCTGCGGGGACGGTTATTGGTCTAATTTAATAGCCGTAAATCCTACTTTCAACGTTACGGGCTACGTTGTAAGACGTAGCCCGAATTTAATGAGGCTGTATGTCTAACTTCCATGTTTTACTGATGTCATGATGATGGTCTAAAAAGTAAATTATGGGCTTTCTTAAATATTGTCAGATCATATGATCACGCCCCCTGAAATCCTACTTACATTGAATCAATAGAATACATCTAAACCACTAGAGAGTCATTTTCAGACTTCTAATAGAATAGGGCTCAGTGTTACCAACTGTGTATGTCAAGACTAAAATAGAATTTTTGTTTTGGAAAATCTTATTATATGTGTATAATTTTAGCAGTCTGTAGAAGGTTCCATCTTGTCTGTCTACAGTAGTAAAGCCTGAGAATAGCTGCTTATCTTTTAAGTAGCAGTGGAAGAGGGGAGGGATTTGTTATTTAATTTCCTGAGAACAGCTTTTGGTATTTGATACCTACCTCCTCTTTGCACATGCTCTAAAGTGGGCAGTTGCAAAGTAAACTGCAAAGCCTGCTCCTGCAAAGATGTAAACCCCTCTCTCATACACACAAAGCTTCAAATTAATATTGTGTAATTAAAAACTAGGTTTGTGAGTTTTTACATGGCTAATTGTGCTCTTTACCAGACTTTGACAAACATGCAGTCATTTAAACTCACTCAAACATGGGGAGTCATCACCCAACTTTATTGAAGGAACCCACTGTCTGGTTTGATTTCTTCCTGAAGTTTTCAATCTTATGTTCCAAGGCCATGCAATTGGCAGCTCTTAACCATTCCAGTCCAGACAATGCTAACTAAGGTGTAACTGTAAAAAAAAAATATATATATTGGCCTGCTCAGATCGTAACCATGCAGATTTAACACCAACAATTTAGGGCAGCCACAATGGTCCATATAGCCAACTATTGTGCCCAACACTTTCTGCCAATGCAACCCTTAATGCCCAGCCAGCAAACTTCAAACTCCTGGGCTTTCAAGCCCGGATGCAGTTCATTGGACAGGATGAGGGGACTAACATAAATTATCAGAAAGGAAACAGCAAATTGGAATGTAAGAACTGAAACCCTGTGAGTTCCATCTTCTAATATTACAATTAACATCCTCACCTAAATTCAAAAGGAGCCTCCTCAGTTGCAGTGCCAGTACTGAATGAACTAGAAACCTCATAAACTGTGATTTGAATAGGTAAGAGCCATCAGTGAGTACAAACAAGGTCCACCAACTCCAAGCTAAAAAGATGCAATGGAACAAAGTAAAATGCAAGCACATGCATCTCCCCCAAGGGATAAAGAAACAAGTTTTATTCTGGCCTCTTGATCAGTTTTTACCTTTCAATCAGAATAGAAAGGTGAGAGCCGTTGTCAATTACAAGTGTATCAGGGACAGACTTATTAGGACTTACAAGCTAACTGAGTCAAATGCCCCATAGAAGGCCAACGAGAAAGACACTCTAAGCAAGGAAACATGTCAAAACCAGCCAACAGGGCAGCCATAGACTTGGACAACATACAGTAGAATATGAAATAGACCATCTAGTGTAAAAAAAATACTTTACTAGTTTTAAGACATTTCACCACTTGCTTAACATAGGTAAATGTTTCCACCCTTGTAATTTGAACCAAAATGCTAGGGCTGTCACATACTTGTCAATGGCTGAGCGAGATGATCCTTTCTCTTTACATCACAGGATAAAGTAAAGATCTTATAGTAATCTGTGATAAGATAAAGAAAGGCCAGTCCAGCTCATCATCATTCATGGTATGTTCTCTGATAATCTACTCATGAGGAGTGGTAAGGAATTACATTTGAACCTGGCTATCTCCGGAAGCCAAGGTGCCATAAATAACAAGAGATGGGAAGAATCCTCTCCAGCTACCAGTGAGACAACCACTGTTATCAACCACTGGAACGTTTCTCACCCTGAGCCAGGGATTAACAGCCTTATTAAATTGTGATTCTGTAAATTTTAAAGGGCTCTATTTAAGCACACAGCATATTTTATTTACAGAAGTTTTTAGTTAGTGAAGACCATGCTTTTGGATAGAAGTTCACTAACTAAAAACATCTGTAAAAAAATATGCTGTGTGCTTAAATAGAGCCCTTTTAAATTTACTAAATCGCAATTTAATAAGGCTGTAAGCTTCAGGATATCTAACGTAAGATGCTAAAGCAACCTCACCACAGATAGAGAAGAGGCTGATTGCGAATTGATGACTTGAACTGCTCACAAATTATCTGTAAAGAAGACAACCTGACTGTTGCAAAAGTTATCTTCCTGGAGTAACAGAGAGAAGACAATTGGGAAGAGATCTTAGAAAGCCACGTTTTTAGAAGGCCTCAATCTGCTCCTGAGGCAATCACCCAACACCACTGGCTTTGGAAGTCCCGACACTGATAGAACCATAAGTATGGAGTGCTCATTGTATCACTCAAATGAAACCCACAGTTTAATATCCTCTTTGATGGACCAAACTAGTCTGATGTAGTGATGAGGAAGCCTAATTCCTGCCATGGCCAAGGAAAGATGCCAACAAAATTCTGCCCACAGCAATTAATTTGAAATCAAATTAAAGCTTCCTCATTACTGGCTGAAGAACCTGAAGGGTAGTATTTGACCCCACTAACAAAGCTTTGCACTTAGATCATAGATCATGAAGCTTTTCCATAAGCAATCTGCATTCCATAAGCTCAGAATCAGTTGTTTTCCCTAGTAACTGCTAATTGACTTGTTCAGCACCAAAGGACCACTGAGTGATGACATAACCAACAGGAAAGCTTTTTTTGGAGTTTCCAACCAGTTGGGGTGTCCAATGAGCTCATCCTGAAAAAGTGTCAAGTGGACCATGTCTGAAGTACCAGAAACTTGTGAGACCACCCATCCAAGGAAAGAGCTAAACAAAACATGAGGAGGAAATCTAGCATTCCTGGAGAGGCAAATATCCACATAAAAGTTCACAAAAAAGCAACATTTCTCCTTGTGAACAGGTAGAAGACAAATGCGGTGCATTTAATATCCTCCTTGCCCATCAAAGCTCCCCTACCAGTTTTCTTGTCCAACCAACTTCTTGGCCAAAAGAAGTTTAGGAAACTTGTAAACTCTTTGTCGATTGCACCTATGCCTATGGGTGGACCATACAAACTTTACCTGGGTCCTTTTTGGCACCAGTCCCAAGGGTGAAATATTTAAGTTAGGAAGAGGTCGGCACCCTACATGGGCTTGCCATGTGGCCTAAAGACACTTCCTTATCCAATTATAACAGAATAACTTGTGTTTTTTTGCTGCACAGACAATACATTTGGATATCAAAGCAATACTTAGAAACAAACAAATCACACTGGGTGCCCTCCTTGAAATAGCTGAATTGTATCTCTCATGGAGATCATGGTGTCCATGTCTTTGTTTGTCCATATCAAAGAGAGGGTAACCAATGGGCCAGATGAGCTCAAATGTTACATAGGCCTTGTCCACCAAGAAGGAGAAAGAAGGGACAGCAGTCATGCCAGCCAAAGCACCCCTAGGGGGGATCCATTGGAGCCCATATCTTTTGTCTGGCTCCCGAGCAGCTCCTGATTTAAAATCCAGGTCCACTGTCCATTGGCCTTATCCTATAGAGGAGTGCTCTGGAGGGGAGCAGCACACAAAGGAAGAGAGGCATCAGCACTTGGCCTCTAGCTTATATCACCTCCCAGCTCCCTCAAATCTCCCCCACCCCTTTCCTGCTGTTTTCATGCTCCTTATGTTAATTTCTTCCTCCGGGGGTTGCAAAATATAAAGTTTTTTTTCTGGAAATATTTTTCACATTATCATATTCAGTTTAAAAAAAAAATGTGATCATGGTAGTGCATGATATACATTATGCATGTTAATTGTTCTGTTGATAGACCTTTGCAAATCTAAAATGTTTTCACTTACTGTCTTTTTGAAGAATGCTTGTAAAGAACTAATGAAAATCCAACGTGCAATCGAACCTTTGAAGACAAAAAATAAATATCATGATTCTAATTTGACAGAGGAGTTTAAGAGAATTCAGTGTCTTCTTGATAGGTTTGAATATATCAAGGCGTATGTTGAATTAAGGTGAGTGAACAAACCCAAACAAGTTAGTCTCTGTGCGCTCTCTCTGTGCTCTGTCTGTGCGCTCCCTCTGTGGATGTGTGTGTGCTCTAGGCTCTGTACCCCTCCCTCTCTCTCTCTGTGCTCTGTCTGTGCGCTCCCTCTGTGGATGTGTGTGTGCTCTAGGCTCTGTACCCCTCCCTCTCTCTCTCTGTGCGCTCTATGTCTGTAACTCTTTCTCTCTGTGTGCTTTCTGTGCACTCTCTCTCTGTGCACTCTCTCTCTGTGCGCTCTCTGTCTGTGTGCTCTCTCTCTGTACGCTCTGTCTGTGTGCTCTCTGTCTCTGCGCTCTCTGTCTCTGCGTTCTCTGTCTCTGTGTTCTCTGTCTCTGTGTGCTCTCTGTCTCTGTGCGCTCTCTGTCTCTGTGGGCTCTCTCTGTGCTCTGTTTGTGTTCGCTGCCTCTGTCTGTGTGTGAAGTCGGCTCTGTACCACTCTCTCTCTGTACCCCTCTGTGTCGCTCTCTCTCTCTGAGTGCTCTCTGTCTGTGCACTCTCTTTGTCTCTGTGCGTTCTGTCTGTGTGCTATCTCTCTAGGCAGGCTCTCTCTCTCTGAACTGTCTGTGCTTTCTATGTGTGCGCTCTCGCTCTGTACCCCTCTCTCTCTCTGTGTCTCTCTCTCTGTACCTCTCTCATTCACTTTGCTGTCTGTCTCTGTGCTGTGTGTGTGTCTCTCTCTCTGTGCTGTCTGTGTACTCTCTGTGAGCTGTCTGTGCTTTCTCTGTCTGTGTGCAGTCCTCTTTCTGTGTCTCTCTCTCTCTCTGTACCTCTCTCTCATTTTGCTGTCTGTCTCTCTGTGCTGTGTGTCTCTCTCTCTGTACCTCTCTCTCTCCTTCACTTTGGTCTGTGTCTATCTTTGCGAGGTTTTCTCTGTGCCTACTGCTTTTAGGCCCCGCCCTGATTATGTCATGAACACGCCCCTCGATGACATCATAGTTACACACTATGAAAACTATTATAGTGATTAAACATATCTGTTGAATTAATTTAATTGTAATATAGATATCCATTGACAATCTGAGTATCACTGTATCCTACCAGAGTTTCTTTGAGGATATGTAGCTTCACACCAAAGACATTTTTTAGAGTATGATCTTTTCTTTAAAAAGATCCTATTGACCATACTATTAAAAGAGATAGTGTTAAGCATTACAAAAGTTCTTTGCATGGCTTGAGTGCCACAAAGGTTAAAAAACATTCTTTTAATACAGCTGCAAACTGCTATTCTAGCAATGCCATCCTGTCTAAAGAGTAGAATTAAATCTCCATAAAGTGCTCAAGTTGTGCCCTGACACAACTTAATTTGCATTACTCAGTAGGAGCTACACAACTGTGCCAGATTTTGCGTAACTCTAATTTACCATGCAAAAAAAAACAACATTTATAATGTTTAAAACCTGCTCCTAGATGCATTACTTTTGCATTTTAGATTCTTTTTAAAAATAATTCAAGACATTCGGGCTTATGTAATGTTGAATATTTCTGTCGGCACCAACAAAAGTTCAGGCCTAGGGCAGCACATTTTCTGGAATCAACAGATTGCTGACCCTAATATATTCTATATATTTCCTCACTTCAATCCAATATATAAATTGCTTCTTTTAGCATATGCCTGCTGTTATAACACAGCTTTCATGCCTATCTTAGAATGGATTATGCACGAGTTAGGAAACCTACCAACAGACTGCCATTGTTTCGATATTAAATACATTCAGGGCTTATTTGCATGGCCCTGCCTCGTTTCCCAGAGTGCAGTGCAAGAGTTCTGAGAAATACAGTTATTGCACTGCACTCTGGGAACTGGGCAGGGCATGCAAATGAGCCCATATATCATGAACATCTCTTGCTAATCATTGATTTAATATATTCGTTTATTGATTGTGTCAATTTGTGTACCTTTCTTGATAAATTACTTTTTTTGGTATATAAACACTGGTTTCTTGCTTTCAGACAGTATATGCTTAAGACATTTGAGAAGCAGTTTGATGTTTGGATGGAGCAGGGGAAGCTCATGAAGATTTGGTTGGCAGAAATGATGTCCCTGCAGGAGAGACTCCACAGCACAGCTTGTGATAGTGAAGAGGTCATCAGACAACTACTAAAGCTACAAATGGTACAAAAGTGGTAATAAAAGCTGTTGTGTACGACCATATACATAATATTAAAAATTCACATCTTTATATAGGGACTCTTTTTGTTTGACTTAATTAATTGTATCCTCCTTGATGTAAGTGCCATATAAAATTTACATTTTAAGAAGCCTCCAGAGTAACAGATTCTCACCTTCTGCAACCTCCACCTTTCTTGCTGCTCTTTCTTATGTAGGGTTCCATCTTTCACAGCTATGACCCAAAACCATGCCCACATGGAGGCTCTTGACATTATTAGTGTTTCATAATGCTCATACATACAGTATTTCACTTTGAGATAGTATGAGAGTGTGAGTGTGAAGTCTCTCCCTGTGGGCACAGCCTTAAGTCTTAGCTGTGGCACCCTACATGAGAGAGAACATGAAGAAACGGGAAAGCTGGAGATGGTGAGAAACTCTTACTCTGTGGGCCTCTTAATCTATATTTTATGTGACAATTACATTATGCTTACTAAATTTAATTTAGTCTCCTACTTAAAATATTTAAATAGAAAAATGCCCTTTTAAAGGAATGAATGATATAACATATTGTAATTATTTGGGTTTTGCATGCTATTAAGAGAGAAAAACATGTTTAGTTTGGCTTAACAGAGAGCTTAACGAACAACTAGAGGTAATCTGACCACCTACATATATTTTTGGATTTTTATTGACCCCTAAGGTCATTTATCTTGTTTACAGGGAGGGATTATTTGCACTGATGCCCTTCATTCACCAGTTCCTCCTCTGATCTAGACCTTCCTGTGCTACTTCTTCATGTAGATCATTTAACCTTTTTTTTTCTTTTTTTTTTTTTACTCCTGATTGACACCCGACGATGACTTGTGGTCCATGGACCACACTGTGGGATCCTCTGCTCCACACAACCTTTGGTGGTCTACTTTGGTTACAAATCTCTCTGAACAAGCATTATTCTCATTTATACTATAGATCATGACCCTCTACAGCTTGGCTTTTTTCTTGACCACCATGAAACTGACCAACACGTTTAGATTAATCTTTACCGACCTTACACCTTAAGTTCAAGACATAATAATCTCTAAATGTCACTGGATACTTCATCGCCCACCAAAATCTGAATGTAATATGTCTAAAGCAGAACTCCTAATATTTATCACATACTCTTCCTTGGTAGCTGATGGGTGCTGCCTTGGTATCTTCCAAGGGGGAAAGTTATCCTTCTGGCATTTGCCTCTCTGTTCAGTCCTGTTGTTAAGTGGCTATTCATGAAGGCAGTCTTATAATAGAACTGAATAGAAATGTTATTGTTCTTTAATAGATGCAAAAAGCCAATTTTCTCCAAATTGTGTATAAAATATTTGTAAACATAAAGAATCATATTAAAGGGACATGGAACAAAACTGTGGCTTCTCATTTTTTTAAATAAGGATGTTTTAAACATTATTTTTTGTATGAAAAATATGAAGTAAAAGCTATACAAACCTCATTGAAGCTATCAGGAAGTGCAGAGTGCGTAGATCTCATTGGCTGAGAGAGGGCAAGCCCCCAAGAACAGATAAATGTCTAAGTCCAAAGTTAAAAAAACAAAACACACAGTGACATATTTACAAAGGCCCTCTCTTGTCCCTTTAATAAGTCTTGTTGCTTGGATCAGTCTTGAAGCCGCTAAGTGGATATCTTTTCTGGGACCTTGCGTGTTAGACTAGCGCAACTCGTGTGCGCTTACTGCGATGTTCCATTCAGGTTCTGAGTGAGAAGTGCTGTATCCACTTAAGGTGGATTACTACAGTAACAGTTAGAACAATCATATAGTAGCAGAAAAAGTGTTATAGGTGGTGGTGGCTGGTAGGAGCTCAAAATGGGGGACCTGGGGAGTGTGGGGGGAAGGGGTAGGAGCTCAGAGTGAGGGATGGGGGGGCACACCAACCCCCCGACCATTATTCTACCCCTATTAACCCCTCCCACACCCCCAGGTCCCTCATTATGAGCTCCTACCTCACCCCCCGGATCACCCATTCTGAGCTCCTACACCCCCCCCCCCCCCCCACCACCACCTATAACACTCTTCCTGCTTCTTTATTATTGTTCTAACTGTAACTGTAGTAATCTACCTTAAGTGGACACAGCACTTCTCACTCAGGACCTGAATGGAACGCGATCGCTGTGAGTGCACACAAGTTGCGCTAGCCTAATACACAAGGTCCCTTTTCTGCAAAGAAATGTTATGGCAGCCTTTAGCTAATCCAGTTGATAGCTGCAGCTCTCTGTTCCCTCTGTGCTTCTGTTCCCTCTGACATCAGCATTGGAGTTCCCAAGCAATACAACAGTAACATCCACTGTGGTAATAATCTCTTTACACATTTCACATGCTATTTTTTTTATTTTGTTGCTCTTTTACCCGAAAACACGTGAGAGATCTCCTTTACCTGTATATAAACTAAATGTGTGATAGGCAATATGGAATTTAATTTTAGTGTAAAATAAATTGAATAGTGTACAGTGCAATGTGAGGAGATATGACAGGAGTTATCTCTTTTTTTTCTTTCAGGTCGTTATGAAGGAAAGCAAGGTTATGGAAGGAAAGCTGGATGTGTGTAAGGCATCAGCATGCGAACTGATAGATATATTAAAGGTATTATCAGGGCTATTAACATGCAGAGTATGTGGGGTTTAATTCCATGCAACTGTTCAATGTCTGATTATTTATAAGGATTTGGAAGGTTTCTGGATTTTACTAGGTATATAATATACCTGTGTATCTATTTACTTTTATATATAGTACTTTATTATATTAAGAAGTGCTTACTGTCTAAAATCATACAAATATTCTCTCAATGGGTCTGCCCAATGTAGCATATGCAGACACAGACTGTGTAGGACTGTATGTGCAGTGTAGTGTCCTAGCCTATCAGGGACCACATCTCAGCAGCATGTTGCAGAGTGTTGCTGAGAGATGGTCACTGATTGGTTAGTATGAGACACTGCACACCCAGTACTGCAGAGTTTGTGTCTTTGTGAGCTGTAAAGGGCAAACCTTGGATGCTTTTAGACAGTAAAAACAGAGCTTAAAGGCACCTCTTAATAAAATAAAGCACATAAAAGTAAACAGATACACAAGTACAGTTGTGCTCAAAAGTTTGCATACCCTGGCAGAAATTGTGAAATTTTGGCATTTATTTTGAAAATATTACTGATTGTGCAAACAAAAAAAACAATTGTCTTTTATGGATGGACTAGCGACTTGCCCGTCAAAAATTACGGGGCAATAACATTTGAAGCCATGGCAATGCTGTTTGCCACACAATGTAAACCTTTTTGTACTCTGAGGATCATCGGCGCTCATTGCGAGCCTCTCCTCTCGTGTACTTTCGCTCCTCTGAGCACCTTCATCACGCATCACAAAGAGAGATATATATTTATCTATATTTAGTTGATTAATAATGAATGAATTAATTACTGAATAAATTAATATACTTTTCTATTTTTAATTAATATATCCAGCAATCAATAGCCTGAAGAGCTAACAATCTGTTTATATTTTCCAGCAGCATACAATGTACAGTTTGAGTTGCTGCCCTGAGGAGAAAGTGTCATGAATGTCCCAAAATAGGCTGCGTGCGCAAGGGTAAACTGTTGGTTTAGTTGTGTAAAGCGCCATTGTAGATTCGTAATGTTATTAATGTGTTAGGTGGCTCGCGAGCATTTTCCGTCATTTGTAATAGTGTATTTTGTAGCTCGCACGTGTGAAAGTGCTACGCTTTTGGCGGGGTTGTGCATAGTCCGGGATCGTGTAGCCTCATTTTCATTTTTTTGGGCGGCCTTTTTTTTTCTCGTTCAGGCGATTTTTGAGTGGCGTCCAAATCAACTTAAACTAGTGATCCACCTCGTTAGCGTTTGCGCGGTTCAGCCGTTAACCTTGTTTTTTTCCTATGGCGTATATTTTTTTTCAATGTCCTGTGTCTCGTAATTATAATTTTTTTTTAAAGTTCCACGTTTGTCAACTGCTGGCAGGCTGGTGATCCTGCATTTACTAAGTGTTTGTTGTCTAAGTCCCACGAGCAGGCAATGAGCACCTTTGGCGCACATCGCCTAAGTGCTGCAAGTTAACAGCTCGCCTCACAAGTGATGAGCTCCTTTGTCGCTCATTGCCTGACTCATATGCACCACGCAAAGCGTTACAACGTCTTGTAGTTTGACAACTATTATATGTGATAGTGATGATATGAAGCCATTTATTATCACATAGTTGTTTGGCTCCTTTTTAAATCATAATGATAACAGAAATCACCCAAATGGCCCTGACTAAAAGTTTGCATACCCTTAGTTCGTATTTCTCCTGAGGTTACCTTTGGGTTCTTCTTTGTATTATGAACAAAATAAATGCCAAAATGTCACAATTTCTGCCAGGGTATGCAAACTTTTGAGCACAACTGTATTTTATATATATATAGTAAAATCCATTTCCCTTTTTTTATACAACTGTAAGCGACCCTGATGCCTGGTTATTAACATGATTGCTTTTTAAAGCTCTGGCAAAAGGACTGTGAGCATTGACGTCACCACTTGATAGGTCAAGAATTGTGTATCTATAAAACCAACAATAAACATGTCATAGGCTGCGTCCACCTCCTTCATGTCATATGACTTGCATTGTTTGTCTAGAAGCCATTAACGTTACCTAGCAGCACTATAGCATAGAATTCTGGTCTCACTCAAGAGTGATCCAGCCAAAGAATACCAGGCAATTCTCCCATCACAGGAGAAACATGCAAATCTTACATGTACATTTTGATCTTTCTTGGGCATAGTCATTGAGGAGTAGTTATACTCCTTAAGGCACCAACTTAAATGTTTATTCTCAGATGGTGCACCCCTGGCTGTACTTTGCTTGTATGCAAATGACCCTTGGAGTTTAGTCTCCTAAAGGGGTTATATAGGACACCAGACATGGACTCCTTGCTCAGTGCCCCTCATTTCAGCCTTTCTTGGGCCTCATCAGTGAGGAGTAACTGCACTCCAAAAGGCACAGTGATTCCATGCTTAGTCATATATGCCACTTCAGGAGACTAAACCCCAAGGGTCATTTGCATGCAAGCAAAAACATACACAGAGGTACCCCATCTGAGAACAAACACCTATTTTTTTTGAAATTAGTTTTAATTTAGGCACTCTTTTTATAAGGTTCATTAACCTTTAGTGATGTTAACCATTAACATCACTTATCACATCACGTGGGGGTGTGGTTACACATATACACAGCACAGGGATAGGGGTGATAAGTCACAACTCCTGAATAATTAAACAGCTTCCAGGTGATGTCAATATCTTCCGGACTAACAATGTGGATCATATTACTCGTGGGAGGTGGAACAGACCTAGTATCTCGGACAGGTAACATTTATTTTAAAACCATTTTATTTATAGATGACTTTATAAACACACATTTATTGAACTAACAAGTGGTGAACTAGATACTCACAGCCCTTTATCTGGTGCTTACACTAGCCCTTTAAAGGGTCTTAGTAGTCAATTTTTTTATGTGTGGTCTTTTAAATAATCTTGGTAATGGGGAAAATGTTATTAGAAAACCAGCTTTAAGTATTTCATTTTAGATTATTATATATTGTGCAACTCCATGAGCTTATGCATGGGAAGTGCAAAATAACTCATTTGTTTGGGGTAGATAACATGTCCCCAAACCGCTGCATTTTATCTAAATGTTGTACTAATATTTTTATTTTTCAAAAAACGTACATTTGATAAATGACATTGATCTATAAGTTATGTCTTACCTGACCCTTTTTTTAAAGGTCTCTTGAGCAAATTTTATTTTGTTTTATATACAATAAATGTTTTAATTAATTTTAACCTCCTAAATGTAATTGTCAGGTAAAATTCATACTTCACTTCTAAGAAGCCCTCAAAGTAACAGATTCTTATCTTGTGGAATCACCCGTTTCTTTCTGTTTATAGGATGACATGTTCCACAGCTGTGACCTAAAGTCACGCCCAAAGGGGAGGGGCTTCACACTACCAATGTCTCATTCTGCTGCAAGCCAACAGTGCCCTGCTGGGTGTCTGCATGCAGCAGCATTACACTGGAGTGTGTAGCCCATCCCTGGCGTTAAGTCACAGCTGTGTAACATGGCACCCTATATAAGAGATACAAGGAAGAAAGGGGAATGTTCCATAAGGTAATAATCTATAATGTGGAGGCTTCATAGAAGTAAATAAAGTATACATTTTATGTCCAAGGTAACATTTATATAAAATAACAATGGTTAAAGAGCTCCTTTACCATATAATTAGAAGAAATATAACGTGTTTGCTTTTTATTTATAGAAAATGTATATTTCATTCTTGAACTATTTTTAGTGTAAAACACAGTGGATTAAGACGTCAGGAAAAATGTTTCAACCATGTGTCAGATCAGTACACAATTGTTAGCTTAAAGGCCTTTTTTTATGCCCTAGCGAGAGGGGCTAATTAATTCAATTAAGCATTGATCGTTTATTAATTAATTCCTACTTTATAATTTAGAATAAAAATATCCATTATTATAAGATTAGAGTATCAGCCTCCAGCTGAGGAGTTGTCTCCACCCTGATAAGGTCATTAAAGGAAGGGCAGGTGTTTTGGCTGAGGGATAAGTTTACAGAGTTTTAAGAACAATCTGAATAAATAATGATTTATAGACTTGTCCAAAAAGCAAAAGCTTGTTGCTAAGAGAAACCTCTAACACAACAAGTCTCCAGCCACTCTGTTGGCACTCTTTATGTCTGAAAATTTAGATTGTGTCTGATTCTTTAAATGTAAGTTTAATGTTGAATATTGTTTTTTTTATTTTTTTTTTTAAATCATTGATTATGATCAATGCCTATTTAAAATATTTAACCTTTAAATGACCACTGAAGTGTGCTCTTATGAGGACCTTTATAGGATAAATGACAAATAGTTTTTACAGAGTTTAAAATACATAAACACAGCTTTTTAACCACTGTCTTCTGTTTTGCTTTAATGGAGGAAGACATTTACTTTTACTCCTAAAATAATTAAACAAAATTAGTTGAACCTTGGATGCAGATTTGTATTCAGTTTTGTTTAAAAGCTATCACTAAGCAGCAACATGACAATAAGATAAGTGCAAGTCATGTCTACCTCAGCCAAGAAGCAGACAAGAAATGGAAGATGGAAGCCCCTATGACATAAGCAGAGTCTGCTAAATGTAAGATTTTATGTAAAAATGATGTTATGCTCATTGCTTACATATCTTGTATCATGATAAGTCTCTCATTCTATTAATATAGGAGATCAGAATTTGGTCAGAACAATTGCAGTGGGCGCTTCATCGTAAAGCCTTCCAGAATGGAACAAAAACGTGGAATGATGTTCTGATTGGTTCAATAATGGAAGAGGTAATATTTTTGCTTTCAGTTGACTTTAATCAGGCAATTAATGGAATTATTTTTTCTCAATTAAAATGAGTCTTAGGGCCCATGGTTTGCATGTTCCTGGTGCTCCTGCAATCCCTACTATCAGCAAAAAAAGCAAATAATCCGACAAGGATTCGATAAAATTTACTTCTTGAGATCGGGGAGATTTAAAACTTCAGATGCCCCGAAACAAGACTCTGCAGCTAATTTGTAGCTGGAGCTCTTCCTGTTTATTTTTATACATCTATTGTTCCAGTAAAGGGACTCTTTACCCATTTGTTTCATTTTATATACATTTTTTAACTACTGTAGATGAATCAATTATTTTTATCCACATCAGTGTAATTATAATTTAAAATGTACACTTCACTCCGCCCAGAGTAACAGATGCTAACCTTCTGGAGCCCTTTTTCTTCTTATTCTCTCTCATGAGAGCTGCCAGCTGTGATTTAACCACTCCCACAGGGGAGGGGCTTCACACTACCAGTTGCTCGTGCAGCTACGAATCCGACAGTGACATGCTTGTGTCTGAGCGTCTTGAGACATTGATAGTGCAAAGCCCTTGATTTTTATATATGGATTTAAAACATACTATATAAATAAATATTTGATCTGAATATATAAAACAAACAAATCACATATATAGTTGTGAGCAATATGGGTTGTTGCTAATGCAAAGCGAGGGCCGTAGTTGCTGGCAAGAAGCACCAAAGGCGCTCCTTGCGCTGATGGAGATGAACGCCGTAGGCGCTCATCCCTACGGTCCCGTACCACTTAGGCAGGGAGTGCTGAAGGCACTCACAACGCTGGTGGAGACGAGCGCGGAACTGCACATCAACACAAAACTCAATTACGCAATTCAGAATGCAACACCAGTTTGAAAAAAACGCATGAAAAAATTACGGCCTGTAACACTTTGCAAAAAGGAAAGCGAGTCACACAAAAACAAATATGACCCACTGCACTTATAAAAAAAAATATGAGGTCCAAAAAATACGAAGTTAATGGTCGAACCGCGCACCTACAAAAACAACAATAACAGCACAAAAAATACAAAAAAAAACAAAAAAAACACATCACTCACAGCACGGGGGGACACCCACGACGTCTGGGAGTGAGGTTGCATGACAATTTACCCACAATTTGACGAGTTTTGGCACACAAAAATCGCTTAAGCGACAAAAAAAATGGCGGCCGAAAAAAACAAAAACAAGGCTACACCACCAATAAACACGCAAAAACCCGCCAGACACATAAGACGTACGAGGTATAAAATACACTATTAGGGAGGACGTAAAATGCTCCACACCCGCGTAACACATACACAATCGCCACTATTTTACAACACTAATGAAACTAATAACATTACCAATCCAAAATGCTGAACTACTCCTAAACAAACGGTTTTCTACTTACACTACACACTTAACACATTGCTGACACTTACACCTCAGCTCAGCAAGAGTGCAAATGTACATTGTATGCTGCACGAAAATCAAAAATGATTGTGAGCTCTTCAGGATATTGCTTGCTGCATATATTAATTACAAATAGGTAAAGTATATTAATTTATGATTTTATTAATTAATTAATCATCATTAAAAAATACATCTACAGAAAAAAAAATTAATCTATATATTAACATATAGCTATTTTGCTTTCCTTGCAATTTATAGACAGTTTTCATGCCCTATAAGATGAAAACTGCTTTTTTGGTTGTCTCTTTAAGCATTTTTTAATATGGGTTCTAAAGAATTAACTCAAATAATTTATTTCATCAGATGGAGCAGATTGCTAGACGTTTCTCTGCAGTGATCAATATAAGTGAGTGTTTCTGCTTCCACCTTGAAGATCTGCTGAGGAATTTCCAAAGAACCAGGACAAAAAGTCATAAAAACAATTTATAACAAGAAAAAGTCAATTCCTTGAAATGTTTTCAAAGTGATGAACTGTAAAAACAACAGAACCCATTGGAACTGGAGTTATTCTGGCATTGGGTCTGAAGTACCTAAAAGAACAGATCTCCAGTTGGATTCAAGATTGTCTTTCAGTCAGATTCTTAATTGAATAAAATGTTATAGTTTTGTATTTCTTTTTGGAATGGCATCTATGAACATGGTCGTTTCACAAGCCATTCTTCTGAGGACTGTAAGATACAAGATAAATATTATGGCATGGACAAATCGTATTTATATTACCTTGTTGGTCGTTTTTCAAGATGGCCTTGTTTTTTTCATCTCTGACATTTTTGTGTCAATGAAACAATCTCATATTTTTATTTTATTATTTTTAAAACATTTTTGGAAATTTCCAACATTTTATACAGAGCAAAGAGAAAATACATTGAATACAGTGAACATGTAGTGCATAAGAATACAATAAAAAAAATGTATACAGAGGGAGTAGAAGTCGCCTTCATTGACAAATTACATCTGAAGGAAGATGATTGGGCACGTGATGCACAATGAGTTGGGGAGATAAGTAAGCGATAGTAGGTCAGAGGAGGTGTCTGTGTGCCATGGTGAAGACTGGCCAACTGGACAGCTGATATGCCCATCTTGGTGACACTATGTGGTAAAGTTCACAGCTTCAATAAGGTACACAAGCCCCTTCACCAGGACAAGAAAGGGGACAGAGCAAGGTATGGAGTTCCAAAGGACAGGGCGTGACCCTGGAGAAGTTCTCTATGTGGCAGTAGGAAGAAACTACCAGACAGGAAGAAGGAGGAGGTTCTGAGCAGAGTAAATTGAGTGGTTTGGGGTATACCTTCCAACATTAATGGTGCAGGCAGTGACTGAAGGCTATGTAGTTGAATGAGGGTTGTGGTGGGTGTATACAACTTGAGGTAAAAAGTGAATAATAGGAAAAGATTATTTCTTACTATTTATTTATTTTTGTAATTATAGTTTTGGCGCCCTTTAGATGTAACATGCGAATGCGGAATGGGGTAGGCTACATTTTTCTCTATAAGCTGTGATGCAGGCTGCTATTTTAACACATCTACTGTCCTAACTGGGAATGAGGCAAAGTAAAAACTCAGAGCGACACATGATAACCCTCATCACATTACAATTAGTGTGAGCCACTGCGTATATTTGTGTGTACTGGGAGTGTGTGTGTGCGTATATATGTGTGTGTCTGCTGGCATCCATAAGTTAATCATTGTGTCAGTAAGTGTGTGTAGGTGGATCAGTCAGTTAATTGGTGTGTGAGTTCTGGGATCAGTCAGTAAATGTGTTATATATCTATATAAAAAAAGAATAGTACATCTGTGTTCACATTTAAATTTCTAAAACAAGTTAAAAAACCTGCTTCCAGCTCAGAATTTCGAGAAAAACAGTTATTACATTGAATTCTGGGAAGCCGAGCTGGGACTTGCAAATGTGCCCACAAATGCCTCACTCTTCATTCCATAGGCATTATCAAACATGGCTTCCTTTAAGCTTATGCATGCTGTATTATTACACAGCTTTAATGCAAAGCCAAGGTTGGATTAAACACAAGCTGGGAATCATATCCATGTACAGCTGTTTCATCAGCATGGAGCGGGATCTCAGCCTGTGTTGTGGAAATTATGAGTAGGTAGTTCACCACAACAATCATTTATAATATGGTGGGCAAAATAGCGATAGAAGCCCACCACCATACAGTAATACAGTAAATAAAAAGTACATCTGTGTTCACATTTGAATGTCTAAAGCAAGTTAAAAAACCTGCTTCCAGCTCAGAATTTCATGAAAAACAGTTATTACACTGCATTCTGGGAAGCTGAGCTGGGACATGTGCCCACAAATGCCTCGCTCTTCAATCCATAGCCATTATCAAACATGGCTTCCTTTAAGCTTATGCATGCTGTATTACACAGCCTTAATGCGTGGAGCGGGATCCCAGCTTGTGTTGTGCATATATATATATATATATATATATATATATATATATATATATATATATATATATATATATCAGTTAGCTCATTTGTTTGCACTGGGATTAGTCGGTTTATTAGTCCGTGTGTATACTGGGATCAGTCGGTTAATTTGAGTATGTGCACTGGATCAGTCAGTAAGTGTGTGTGTGTGTTGGGTTCATTCAGTTAATTTGTATGTATACTGTGATCAGTTAGTATGTGTTTGTGCTTTTAATCAGTCAGTTAGTAAGTATATACGTGTGTGTTTACAAGGATCCATCGGCCACATAATGTGTGAGCAGTGGGATCAGTCAGTTAATTAGTGCATTTAATGGGATTAATTACCATGAGCCTCATTCAATTGTGAGTTGGCCAATTGAATAGGGCTCTATATAAGCACATAACATATTTTTTATACAGAACTTTTTAGTTACTGAACTTCTATCCACAATCAAGGTCTTCAATAACTAAAAACTTCTGTCAAAAAATATGTTATGTGCTTATATAGAGCCCTCTTCAATTGCCAAAATTGCAATTGAATGAGGACCCAAGTATGCTGGGTTATATGAGTTAATTTGTGTGTGTGTACTGGGATCGATCAGTGACTGTGTGTGTGTACAATGATCAGTCAATAAATTAATATGTGTTTATACTGGATCAACCGGTTAGTGAATGTGTGTACTGGGGATCACCCAGTCAATTAGTGCTAGTAATTGAGGAAATCCGTTAACCCTGCTGGCGACTCAGCGCCGTCAAGATGCGACACGTCTGAGAATGGAATAGTTCTTTGCCTGCAGTATATTTTTACACCACCAGGTGGTGCTGTGGCGCAGAGCTCAACCCCACTGTTCTGAATCTGTGCGGCCGTTGAAAAAGACTAGATCCTTTAAGATTTTTATAAATTTCACCTTTAATACAAGCAATCAGTAATACAGTCTCTAATGTATCCCCTTATGTACAATGATGCTGCTGTGGAATCTGCCATTTTAGTTTATGCTGATGAATTTTGTGAAAGCTCCTATCTGTAGTCACAGTGGGAATGTGGCAGCTAAAACAAGTGAAGACTAATATAGTATATTTACAAGCACACAGCTCCTGAGAAAGCAGCATACAACATCAGGTTAGAAAAAATAATTGCAGTAAAAAATAATTTCATATAAAAAGGTACTGATGTAAAAATAGAAAAATGGTTTTGTCCACATACAGCCTTATTAAATTGTGATTCAGTAAATTTAAAAGGGCTTTATATAAGCACATGGCATATTTTAGTTTTTAGTTAGTGAACTTCTATCCAAAAGCAAGGTCTTCACTAACTAAAAACTTCTGTAAATAAAATATGCTGTGTGCTTATATAGAGCCCTTTTAAATTTACTGAATAGCAATTTAATAAGGCTGATAATGTCCAGTTATTTAAATAATTGACATTTTACTCATATATTTGAATTGCCTCCCTGCGCAAACAAGTTATTTTAATCCATCTATTATACATTAATTAAGTAATTCTAGGTTCAAGACAGCAATGTAATGGATGCGTTAAGTTGTGAAAATGTCCTTAAATTGCTTTTATTGCAGTTTGTTGCAGTGACTATGTGCTGTAATTACTTAATTTTGTGGTAATCAACATACCATATAATGACACACAAAGGTGTATTTCATCACATGGCCTCATTAGATTAAATCCAATGGCCCTCATTCTATTGAAATTTGGCCAATTGAATAGGGGTCAAAATAAGCACATAGCATTTTTTTTTTAAAGAAGTTTTTAGTTAGTGAAATCCTTGCTTTTGGATAGATGTTTACTAACTAAAAACTTATTTTAAAAAAAAATGTTGTGTGCTTATTTTGACCCCTATTCAATTGGCCAAATTGCAATTGAATGAGGGCCAATGTCATTACAGTAGTTCTATAATATTGCACTGATATACCTGATAAACCTCTACATTTCCTATACTATTCTATGGAGCCTATTTAGTAAAGATTATACACATTTGTCCCCTTCTGGATCGCTACCTTGTCATGGTGAAGGGGCTTGTGTACTTCAATGAAGCTGTGAGCTATACCATGTAGGGTCACCCAAGATGTGCAGGTCATAGCAAAGAGGTCAGGCAAATCACGGTCCACTAGAGAAGGAATTGGCAACTCACTCCAGTATATTTGCCAGCAAAAACATATGGATAAGCACAATCAGAAACACAGAAAGATGTGCCACATGTGCTGCCTCCATATGGTCACTAAGAGTCGGACATAACTTAAGGACAACAACAATAACACTCATTTGTACACAAGATCAGGTGACAACACTCCCATGCACACTATAGTGAGGCACGCCGGTGGGACAAAGATAACGAGCCATACCATCTACATTGTAGTGCTCAATGCCAAACAGCAGCTGCAAAGGCAAGTAAAGTATTAGCATGTATTAAGAAGGGTATGGAACTCTGTACCAAAAGAGTCTTTAACAACAGATTCAGTAAATGTACTGTATGTAAACATGTAAGAATCGATTATTTATATTATAGTACATTAAATGTTGAAATATTAGACCATTAGTGGATTTATTTTCCTTCTTTACTGTTGTGCATTTATGGAGAGAAAGAAGTGTATTGCATCAACCATATTTGCCCTAAGTCTGTTCGACTCCAGTCAGGGAACCATCCTAAAGCCATGCAGGGTTGGGCCTGGTCAGTACTTGGATGGGAGACCACCTAGGGCTACCAGGAGCTGTATACTGTGGCCCACTGAAGAAGGAACTGGCAAACCACTCCAGTATCTCTGCCATGAATACCAAGTGGATCAGCATGACCACAGACATATAGAAGTCACGGAGAGTCGGAAACCACTGAACAACACAAAAAAACAAATGCTGAATAAAACAAGCAGTTAAGTCTTGTTTAATAAATGAGTCAGAAATTGCAAGGTACGATTTAAAAAATCTTTGCACTTTTTTTCTGTTTTTGAGCTTTGTTAATTTTTAAGAAGAAAAAAAGCTGATTAAAAAAAATGGTAGCTCTATTGGTCACTGGAGCCATTCCTGATACTTTGGTGGAATCTACATTTCTGGAAAGCTGTGTTTGCATCTAATGATGCAAGCTGCCTGTTTCTGGGCACATGAAGGGGAAGGTGTAAGTTTCAGGCAGGCGCAAATATCTATCAAATACTTCAGTCCTTTTCCCTCTTCCCCCCTCCTTCCACTAATTAATAATAAATACAACCTAATGATCCTCATGAAGTGTTGCAACAAAAATAAGATAATTTCCTATATTATAAAAAAATCAGATTTTTGTTAAAAAAAATGATGTGCTTGTGGCTTACACAGCTGCTAGTCTATTACATACTTCACAAACAAGAGCACTTCTAAAGAGCAATAGAAAGTTGTTCCTTAATTAATATTGTTATGTGCCCAGTATATGTCTCACTTCTGACCTTTGTGGTGGGGGTAGGCAATGTCAGACCTCAAGAGCTGGTCAGACCAGAACTTCAGGATTGTCCTGCTGTGCACATGAATCAGTCAGGATGCCTATGTACAGTAGGGAAATCCTGAAATGCTGGCCTCTTATGTACTTGTGAACCAACATGCCACTGTATCCGCACTAACAATTAAATGGCTACTGTGGTCATTTGTTTGCTGTTATTGAATGGCTATATCTGATAACAGACAAAAATGATTAATGGATGCAAAAATATTGCCATGGGCATCCTTTAAGAACCCCTATAGTATGGGGTTAATTATTTGATGCAAGGGGCTCTGTTATGAACTTCTATGGTATTCTTTTTAGCACATTTTCAACAATGTAATTATGATTAGCTTTGGCCACATGGTGGCAGTAGAGTGTAGTTATACATGTACATGTCTAGGAAATGCATTGGTTTGTTCTAGTATGGACACACACCTATGCTATTAGTCTAGAGTCAATGATGTGCATTAGCTTTAAATAAAGTCATTATATAGTGAAGCAAGAAATGAGCCCTAATAAAAGTGCTGTAATTTAGACAAAATATGTTATACAGTCACTTTAAATCCAGCGATTATGTCATTTATGTGACTAATGTACAATATATATGGAGTGTGTTTGGCCGCAAATGTCGCCTAGTACCACTTTGTGCCTACACTATAAATAAACCTGTATTCCACAAGACAAAGTATTGCAGCTTGTTAATAGAATCTAGAACAGATTTAATTGTCGGCTTCTGTATCACTACAACAATTCCAGACTGGACTGCTGTGTGCCATTCTACTAGTACATATATATATAAGTCTATATAAGTATAAGATCTCCATGCCATGCCTCATGTTGCGAAAATATCAATCACATTTACTTGTAAATCAGTTACCAGCATTCACTTCACACACCTTAACAAAACCTATGAGAAATGCCCTTTGAATGCTAGTAAAGTAAAATCGTAACTTGACCCATTGTTGTTTCCTAAAAAAACACACCTTGTTCCTGTAGTGACATCTCAGCACTCGAAGGGTTACTTGTAAGTCCTTACAAATGCTGAAATCTTAAAAAAATCCTATATGTACTTTCACCCACCCCATGAAACACAAAACATGTCTCTGAGAAGCTTACATGTGACAAATCTGACACTATCAACAAACTATCACCTTAATTGGGAGTCTGGATTCCTCTTATCAGACACAATTAAGTGGGTAATAGTGCTACCCCCGTAAGCTTGGGGAACCCAGGGATTCTCCTTGCCCATGCACCATAAGCTGTGAAATTACCTGGGATTCCCCCTTCTCACGGGCCAGCAACTATGATCCAAGTATTGCCCATGTAAATGATAACAATGGGGGTCGCTATAGACCACCATGGCACCTAACATTAACCACTATACCATGGGGGTCTCCACAGACCCCCATGGTATATTGTACTATAACCATGGGGTACATATAGAAGGGGGAAGGAGGAAATCATGGCACCTAAATCTAACCCCTATACCACGAGGGTCCTCATCGGACCCCCCGAGCATCTAAATCAAACCCCTATACCACGGGAGCCCACATCGGACTCCTCACAAACCAAACACTGCCATGAAGACCAAGTAACTCTCCAAACAAGTAAGGGACAATGTTGTTGAGAAGTACAAATCATAATTAGGTTATAAAAAAAATCCAAATCTTTGATGATCCCCAGGAGCACCATCAAATCTATCATAACCAAATGGAAAGAACATGGCACAACAGCAAACCTACCAAGAGACGGCCGCCCACCAAAACTCACGGACCGGGCAAGGAGGGCACTAATCAGAGAGGCAGCACAGAGACCTAAGGTAACCTTGGAGGAGCTGCAGAGTTCCACAGCAGAGACTGGAGTATTTGTACATAGGACGACAATAAGCCGTACGCTCCATAGAGTTGGGCTTTATGGCAGAGTGGCCAGAAGAAAGCCATTACTTTCAGCAAAAAACAAAATGGCACATTTTGAGTTTGCGAAAAGGCATGTGGGAGACTCCCAAAAATGTATGGAGGAAGGTGCTCTGGTCTGATGAGACGAAAATTGAACTTTTCGGCCATCAAAGAAAACGCTATGTCTGGCGCAAACCCAACACATCACATCACCCAAAGAACACCAGCAGCCGGGACAGGGAAACTGATCCGAGTTGAGGGAAAGATGGATGGTGCTAAATACAGAGATATTCTTGAGCAAAACCTGTACCACTCTGTGCGTGATTTGAGGCTAGGACGGAGGTTCACCTCCCAGCAGGACAATGACCACAAACACACTGCTAAAGCAACACTTGAATGGTTTAAGGGGAAACATGTAAATGTGTTGGAATGGCCTAGTCAAAGCCCAGACCTCAATCCAATAGAAAATCTGTGGTCAGACTTAAAGATTGCTGTTCACAAGCGCAAACCATCCAACTTGAAGGAGCTGGGGCAGTTTTGCGAGGAGGAATGGGCAAAAATCCCAGTGGTAAGATGCGGCAAGCTCATAGAGACTTATCCAAAGCGACTTGGAGTTGTGATTTACACACGCAAAAGGTGGCTCTACAAAGTATTGACTTTAGGGGGTGAATAGTTATGCACATTGACTTTTTCTGTTATTTTGTCCTATTTATTGTTTACTTCACAATAATATAAAAAAGGCTGTGAGGCAATAAAACAAGAAAAATGCCAAGGGGGAGAATACTTTTGCAAGTCACTGTAAATCTAACCCTCCCCAAGGACCCCCATAGTAAAACTAACTATAACCAATAGCACCTAAAATTAATCACTGTGCCATGAATGTCTACAAGGACCCCCATGGCGCCCTTCCTATCACCACAGGGGACCTCATGTAACCTAGCCCCCTCCGTATTGGACCTCATGTAACCTAACCCCATCCGTAACACAAACTACAGACTAAACTACTTCTAATGGAGCTCCTCTTTGGAGGAGCTCCCACGCTGACTAACAACTTGCTTTCTTGCATTAAATTAGAATTTGAAGTATTCTGATTGGCTTTTTGATTGAAAACATTGTCTAACCAATCAGTAGGCATGGATTTACAGTTAGGCGGTATGGGGGTTCCTGAGGACCCCTGTAGTTATAGTTAGTTTTACCATGGGGTTATGTTAAGAACCCTTGTGGTATGAGGGTAATTATTAGATGCCAGGGGTTCTGTTAAGGACATCTTTGGTATTTTTTAGCTAATTTTTCAATAATGTAATTATTATTAGCTTTGGCCACATGGTGGCAATAGAGTGTCGTTCTTGTACATGTTTAGGAAATGCATTGGTTTGTTCTTGTATAGATACACACCAATTTTATTAGTCTAAAGAGAAAATGATGTGCATTAGCTTTAAATTACCATCTGGTGGCATCATACACATGTCCTCATCAAGGATAATACAATATTTTATTACATGTGTTAATTGAGAGGAACAGTGCAGGCAAATAAAGTAATTATATAGTGTAGCAAGTAATTAGCCCGAATAAAAGTGCTGTAATTATGAGAAATGATGTTATACAGTGAAATCAAATCCAGTGATTATGTCATTTATGTGAGTAATGTACAATATACATGGACTGTGTTTGGCCAGATATGTCGCCTAGTACCACTTTGTGCCTACACTATAAATAACCCTGTATTTCACAAGATAAAGTGTTGCAGTTTGTTAATAGACTTTAATTGTTGGTTTCTGCATCAGTGCAATAATTCCGGACTAGAGTACTGTGTGCCATTGTACTAATACATGTGCACTCATATAGATAGATAGATAGATAGATAGATAGAGATTCATAGTCTTTGGGCAGGGACTATGAAACCCATTGGTGGTCTTTATGTTACTTGCCTTTGTATTGCTTCTGTAATATACTGTGCACATTGATAGCGCCATGCAACTAAAATTACTATACAATCACATATATAGTTCTCAGCAGCGCGGGCTTGCCAAAAATGTTGGTAACGCAACGTTAAAATTGCAGGCTCGCGAAGCAAGGGCCGAAGTTACAGGCCGCGGTTGAGGCCAGGCAAGGAGCGCCAAAGGCGCTCATTGCCCTGGTGGAGATGAGTGCCATAGGCGCTCATCCCTACAACCCCGGATGACTTAGGCAGGGAGCGCCGAAAGCACTCACTGCACTGGTGGAGATGAGCGCCATAGGCGCTCATCCCTACGACACGCGGAACTACACATCAACAGAAATCTCAATTACACCATTCACAATGCGAGACCCGTAGCAGTTTGAAAAAAAAAGCATGGAAAAATTACGGACGCAATAACAACACAAAATTAACAAATAAAAACAACCACAGGACGGGGGGACAGGCACGACGTCTGGGAGTCAGGTTGCACGAAAATGTAACCACAATTTGCAGAGTTTCCACACACGAAAATCACCTAAGCGACAAAAAATATGGCGGCCGAAAAAAAGGAAAATGAGGCTACACGACCCCTAAACACGCAAAATACCGCCAGGCACATAAGAATTTTACACAGGCACGTACAAGGTACAAAATACACTATTAGGAAGGAAGGAAAATGCTCGAGACCCGGGTAACACATACACGCTCGCCTCCATTTTACAACACTACCTTAAAAAACGAATAATATTACCATTCTAAAATAACTCATTACACAACTAAACAAACGGTTTAGCCTCATGAACGCAGCCTATTTACACTGCACACTTGCCACATTGCTGACACTTTCTCCTCAGATCACCAACAGTCCAAATGAACATTGTATGCTACAGGAAAATCAAAAGCGATTGTT
This sequence comes from Discoglossus pictus, assembly GCA_027410445.1. Lineage (NCBI taxonomy): Eukaryota > Metazoa > Chordata > Amphibia > Anura > Alytidae > Discoglossus > Discoglossus pictus. Next base: position 124,374,315 of record CM050169.1, on the reverse strand, counting down.
AGCTCTTCAGCATATTGATTACTGGATATATTCATTACAAATAGGTCAAGTATAATCATTTTCTTATTTAATGAATGAATGAATTATTATAAAAAAATATATTTATATAAAAAAAAAAACAGAGCAGAGGAGACACTCGCTTTGCCAAAGGTGCTCACCGCGGGGCTTGCAATGTGCACCGAAGATGCTCAGATGACCAAAAGTACATGAGAGTACATGAGATTGCAATGAGGACTAAAAGCCTTACATTGTGTGGCAAACAACATTACCTGCCTTACAATTTTATTGCCGTAATTTCTTGATGGGCAAGTTGCTAGTATATTATATATATATAACGGCAATACAATTTGAAGCCTGGCAATGCTGTTTGCCATAAAATGCAAGACTCTCCCCCCCCCCCCCCCTCTAATTTGTGGTCCTCGTGATGACCTTTGGCCCTTATTGAGGGATCCGCAATGAGACGCTTTGCCTCTTATTGCAGGCCGCGGCATGCACTGTGCGCTTGCCCAAGCCCTCCCCTCCCCCCTGCACTTTACGGGTCTCGCAATAAGCTCCTTCTATGTTCATTGCTGGCTGTGGCATGCTCTGTGCGCATGAGCAAGCCCGTAACTAAGAGCTTTACAAACGCTCTCACCCCTGTGTCTCTTTTCCCCTCTCTCCCTCCCCTGTGTCTCTTTGCCCTGCTCTCCCTCCCCTGTGTCTCTTTCCCCTAACTCCCTCCCCTGTGGCTCTTTCCCCCCTCTTCCTCCTCAACCCCCACCGGTATATTTCTTCCCCCTCTCCCTTCTCTGTGCTTCTTTTACCATTTATAGGTGTGAAAACATTAGTGGGCTTGGGGAAATTGATCAATTTCCCCAAGCCCAAAAAGTGTTTTTTAACGGCAGCCATTTTTTTTCAAGCCCGTAACTCGGAAGCCGTTGAGAGGCCGCCAAAAGATGCCAAATGAGTAGCAAATTAGCCTGTAACCTCACTTACGGACTCCCGGCCCATAAGTGAGTTTGCAAGCTAATTTCCTATTCAATTGGCGTCTTTTGGCGGCCTCCCAATGGCTTCCAAGTTACAGGCTTTAGAAAAAAAATGGCGGTAGTTACATTTTGAGGCCAGTAGCTCGGGTGCTCATTGCGAGTCTCTCCCTGCCAACTAACTTTCGGGCCTCATCGATGGCCTTATTTTGAAGCCTGTAATGCGGGCCTTGCGATGAGCACCTTCACCTCTTATTGCGGGCCTCGCAATGAGCACCTTTGGCGTTCATTGCAAGTCTCTTCCCCCCATCTAACTTTATGTAGTCGTGATGAGAACCGTAACATTTAAAATTGTGTTACAAACAAACTCGCAATTACAACTAAATATATCTATCTATCTATATATATATATATATATATATATATATATATATATATATCTATATCTATATATATATATATATATTTATATATATATATACACAGTACATGTATATGTACAATGTGTCTTCTTCTCAAAAAGTAAGTCTAAGCATTTTGAATTGTAACAAAAAAGGAACCGACGTTTTCAAGTTTAGAAACTCTAGAATGAAACCCAATGGTTCCATAGAAACTCTAATTTAGTGTAGAACCTGATTTATACAACATAAGGACACCTACAGTATAAATACCATAATGCAACAGGACTGAGTGCATCATTCCTATTGAAAGTTGAGCAAATGTATTGGCAGAAATGCTAAATTATGTACTATGTGGATCCTGTGTTATTTTGCAGAATGTGGTGGCTTTCACAAGTCAACTGTCGAAAATATTAAGCTCCATTAAAAGGGATGGACGTTTCCAAAATAGCTCTTTTCAACTAAATTAACCTAAATTTAAAGTAGTATATAATAGGCTTATGGAAGACCCAATACAAATCTCATTTCAGTTCCTACTCACTAATAGGATCTAGAATACATAGAAGCATTCATAGATAATTACTGGTTTACGTTCTTGTCAGTATGAAATATCTACTTTATATTTATATATATGTTATTTTTTGTGGCAATAAAAGTGTTTGTGCTTTAAATGGTGTGGAAATGATTAAAGCCTATCCACCATGTATATTTAGTAACTGAAAACTAATGGTCACCTTTGTACCATTCTATTAATGTGAACTCTCCAAGGATAATATCCCATTTCCTTTCACTCGTGCCTGTAGGCGCTCCCCAGTATCCACTAATGGGCGTATGATCATTCCGCCCCTGAGAGTTTCAACTATGCAGGGGAAAAAATACTGTATCTCTTTGATAAAAGGATTTAAAGACAAGTATTACTTAATCCAGATGTCGGTCGTTAAAATAATGATAACAAGAAATCATAGGAAAAATGTTTTTCCAAACCACAAGTGTTCATTGTATTTTACAGAGCCAAATGAAATCTTCCTTGGCAGGTCCGTCAACTGAGAACTGATATGGGAACGAACAGCAGGACACCAGGCGCCATCCCCAGGTTCTGGTCTCCGGCATTACAAGAGAACAGATAAAATATAATATATAATATCTTGCAGGGCCCTCTAGGGCTTTGGATATGAACTATATTTAAAGTGGAAAAACATCAGAGGACAGAAAACCTAAGCAAACCAATTATCCAACCTCTTTTCCAAAATTTCATGCAAGTCATATTTCTATCAATTTTAGTTTTTCATTTCCGCCCCTGACCTTTCTCCTCGGTATTAATATTGTGGCTTATTCTGTTACCTGTGAAAAGTTTATCATGGAATGTATGGGCAAAAATCTTCAATAAGGCGTTTTGGCTGTGACTTTTTTCGTATAGTTTTTTGAATAACTAAACTTGATAATGAGCAATGTTTTTAGAAACACAAAGAGTTAGCACAGTGTTGAAAATGAATTTTCATCCCATTAAAGCACTGGCAGTTTTAGCTGACCCGTTTCCACTGTTTATCATCCTTTGCATTGAAAGTCTCATCCCACCTCAGGAAGTAGTCATAAGAAAACAAAATGGTAGATTCCACTGTAGCATAATTGCATAAGAAAGGTGATACAGGTGGTCCCCAGGTTACAGACGACCCGAATTATATAAGTTCCGCACTTAAGAACGTGTTTCAAGGATTTTTGTATGAGTTTGTTTTTATGTTCTGTTTGTTTGATTAAAAGAAAGAGCACAATCATGGGTGTAGGAACTGGGGGGGACGGGGACGAGGACAAACCCCCCTCAGATTTTGGTGTGTGTATTTTTATACTATATGCGGTATCCCCCACCCCCCAAGATTTTCTTTGGCTCCGACACCCATGAGCACAATAGTTTCTGTAACATTATTACAGTACAAAGATATTATTATTTTTATTATTACAGTATTAAAATGTATTATTATTACCACATATGAGCCATTATAGTATTGTAATTATTATTATTATTGCTCAGGGATACGGTTTAATGACATCACCAGGAACATATCTGGTCCTTAACCGCTAGGACATTAATGCTTTTTTTACTTTTTAAATTAATTTGGATTTAGATTACTGTATATACTCGAGTATAAGCCGACCGAGTATAAGCAGAGGCACCTATTTTACCACAAAATACTGGGAAAAATGAGTGACTCGAGTATAAGCCAAGGGTGGGAAATGTGCTGCCCCCTGTGTCCCTCTTGTGCCCTCTGTGTCCCCCTCTTGTGTGCCCTTTTCTTGTGTCCCCCCTCTCTCTCCCCTGTGTCTCTTCTCCCCTCTTCCTCCCCTGTGTCTCTTCCCCCTCTCCCTTCTCTGTGTCTCTTCCCCCTCTCCCTTCACTGTGTCTTTCCCCCCCTCCCTTATCACCCTCCTCAACCCCCCTCCTCATTCTCAACCCACCTCCTCAACCCCCCTCCTCATTCTCAACCTCCCTCCTCAACCCCCCTCCTCATTATCAACCTCCCTCCTCAACCCTCCTCCTCATCCTCAACCCCCTCCTCAACCCCCCTCCTCATCCTCAACCTCCCTCCTCATCCTCCCTCCTCATCCTCAACCTCCCTCCTCATCCTTAACCTCCCTCCTCCTCAACCGCCCTCCTCATCCTCAACCTCCCACCTCCTCAACCTCCCACCTCCTCAACCTCCCTCCTCATTCTAAACCCCCTCCTCAACCTCCCTCCTCAACCTCAACGCCCCCTCCTCAACCCCCAATCCTCATCCTCAACACCCCCATCCTTTACCCCCCTCCTCATCCTCAACCCCCTCCTCAACCTTCCTCCTCAACCTCAACCCCCCTCCTCATCCTCAACCTCCCTCCTCATCCTCAACCTCCCTCCTCAACCCCCTCCTCAACCTCCCTCCTCAACCTCCCTCCTCATCCTCAACCTCCCTCCTCATTTTCAACCTCCCTCCTCAACCTCCCTCCTCAACCTCAACCCCCCTCCTCATCCTCAACCTCCCTCCTCAACCTCAACCTCCGTCCTCAACCCCCCTCCTCATTCTAAACCCCCTCCTCAACCTCTCTCCTCAGCCCCCCTCCTCAACCTCAACCCCCCATCCTCAACCCCCCATCCTCATCCTCAAGCCCCCACTCATCCTCACCCCCCCTCATCCTCACCCCCCTCATCCTCAACCCCCATCCTCATCCTCAACCCCCCCATCCTAAATCCCCCATCCTAAACCCCCCTCCTCAACCTCAACCCCCCTCCTCATCCTCAACCTCCCTCCTCTTCCTCAACTTCCCTTCCCATCCCCCCTCCTCATCCTCAACCTCCCTCCTCATCCTAAGACAACGTCCTCACTTTACCCCTCTAAATACCTCCCCCTCTCCCTTTCTCCTCACTTACCTTCATCTGCAGCTTCTCCTCCGGTCCCCGCTCCTTCCTGCGTCGGCACCCGGTATATGCTAATGATGTGACGTCACATGCGCGCCACGTCATGAGCATATACCGGGTGCCGACGCAGGACGGAGCGGAGGCCGGAGCAGAAGTTGCAGATGAAGGTAAGTGAGGGGATAGGGAGTGGGGGAGGTATTTAGAGGGGTAAAGTGAGGAGGGGGGTTTAGAATGAGGAGGGGAGTTGAGGATGAGGAGGAGGGAGGGGGGGTTGCGTCGGCACCCGGTATATGCTAATGACGTGACATCACATGCGCGCCACGTCATTAGCATATACTGTGTGCCGAAGCAGGAAGGAGCGGAGGCCGGAGGAGAAGCTGCAAATGAAGGTAAGTGGGAGTAAAGTGAGGAGGGGGGTTTAGAATGAGGAGGGGGGGATTAGAATGAGGAGGGGGGTTGAGGATGAGGAGGGGGGAGGGAAAGAGACACGGGGGGTTAGAGGGACACGGAGGGGTAGAGAGACACGGGGGGGTAGACAGACACGGGGGGGTTAGAGAGACACGGGGGGGTTAGAGAGACACGGGGAGGCCGGCAGAGTGACTCGAGTATAAGCCGAGGGGGCCCTTTTTAGCCTTAAAAAAAGGGCTGAAAAACTCGGCTTATACTCGAGTATATACGGTATTGACAAAAAGAGTATATTTTGAAGATAAAATTACAGTACAGTGGCACAAGATATATTTTTAATTCAAATTCAAATTTTCCAATATGGTCTTTTGAAGAGCTGGAATAAATAATAGTCAAATATTTTTATAATATTAAAGAGAAAGGAGTGGTAGATTTTATATAGAGTTTAGGCAGTAAGAACTTATGAGCTGATGGCAAGTCTGGACAAGCTAGTAAAAAGAGATATTACACTATCAACAAAGCACTGATGTATGGTATGTTATACTGTACAGTAAAATTACCATGGCCAGATTACCCATTAGGCCAACTAGGCAGCCGCCCAGAAGCACTTCCATGTGAGGGGCGCTACTTAGAAAAAAAAATGGTTCCTTGCTTAAAAAAAATTAAATGCTGCAGTTCATAAACTGGCTACTATGGAGTAACCACCTAGAACAAGAGAATTACAACAGGAAAAGGAACTTACACACACAGATGCAAAAATGGGTCTGTACTTACCTCACAGGGGCTCCTCCACTTCACTGCCTAGGGGCTTCAAAAAGGTAGATCTGGCCCTGACCATTGCTGCCTGTAAGATCCCACTCAGCAATAAATTCAGTAAAAAATAGAATATATATATATATATACATATATATATATATATATATAGACACAGATAGATAGATGGATAGATAGATAGATAGATAGATAGATAGATAGATAGATAGATAGATAGTAAATAAATAGTACATTTGGCTTCCCATTTGAATGTCTAAAATAAAACTCGGAATTCCAAGAAACACAGTATTGCACTGCATTTTAAACATGGCTCCCTTTAAGTATATGCCTGATGTAATACACAGCTTTAAGCAAAGCCCGGGATGGATTATGAATTAGATAGATACGATAGATAGATAGATAGATAGATAGATAGATAGATAGATATAAATATATTCCAGTATTTAGTGATACTGTTTTTATTTTACAAACATTTTATTAGGAGTGACAAGCTTTCAAGAATTGCACCTCTCTTTATCAAGTCAGAAGCAATACTGATTAAAAAGCAATAATGATCAAGGTTTATATACTGCAATTCTCTACTCAACATCTGTTGTGCTTTTGTGTACCTCTTAATGCAAATATCAGTTGTACATTTGTACATTTACTGCTTGCCAGTTAATTACTCCATCAGGGGCAATTTGAAAATTTGCAGCTATTTCACACTGTAGATAGTATCTACGCTAGTTCCTGCAATTGATTATAAAAAGGAGGAAAAGTTAATAACAGGAACTAGACCACAGAACTTTTCATGTAGAATTGGTATTTTACAATAAAGTCTCGGAACCCTATCTGGTGACTCATTTACAAAACCAGCAGAATATTATTTAATATACCGTATATTATTAATATTAATGTTATTACTTTATATTTAGAGTACACCAAAATACACAGAATGACAGGAAAGGACCGGCTCTACCATATGGGTGAAATACTAGGCGGCCCATTGCACCAGGTTACAAGGGGCGCCATAAAGGATGGAACATTGTGCACATTATTAACATCTCAGGTCAAAACTAAGCTCACTGCCCTCTAGCAGCAATAAAGGTGTTAGAATAAATTATACTATCCAAATGGAGAAGACGTCTTATGCTATGTTGGAGAAGGAAGACCGATTATAGAATATTTGCAAACAATGTGCTGGATATAGTAATTTAGATTTAATATCATTTTGGTAATAATCATAATAATGGCCTCAACCATTGTACCCAACTGGCCTGGACTTGTAAATAACATGGCAGAGATGCCAGTATGGTAATAAAAACATGGCAGAGAGGTCAGTTTGTCTCAGTGCTAAATAAATATATTTTCTCTTCAGATGAATACATTATATTTTTAATTCAAACATGGGGGTGGTGGCTTTATTAGAGTCTAATATTGCTGGGTGGGTATATCCAGCATCAGCCCATAAGGTTTTAACTTAAATTCTCTTAGAACTCCATCCAAATCTCACACGTGCCCCTCCACCATAACCCATAACTAGGTTTTATCTCCTGGTATCTCGAAATATTGACACATGTTAATCATTATATGGAGAGCAGATGATTCGGAAAACTTGGGATCATTTGCCCTTTGAGCGGATTATTTTAGATTCCCTGGAGAGGTCTGTGTTTCCCATGCCAGAACTGGCCTTAACACTTTCATCTCTGGCAGCATTTCTGTAATAGGTTTTACACATGATCATTATCTACACTTGTAAAGTTCATTGTTAAAGGGCAAATTATAGTATAATTTATTTCAAAGTACTAGTAAGTATTTGAAACCAGCTGCTTATATATATATTTATATGTACTGTATATTACTGGACATTCATAGCTACTTTACTTGTTTGTCAGTCAGCCATTCTAATCCACAAGCTTTATATCTTGGCTTTGTCATAGATAATCTAATAAAGTGCTATACCACTCCTTGCCTCCCTTTAAACACCTTCACTTCAGAACAGACACCCTCCTGCCTTTACTCTGCACATTTACTGTATATTACTGTGCTATTGCTCCGCCTGTAGCACTTTTACTCGTATTCACGCAGCCATTGCTTGGATCTTCATCTTTTTCAAACACTACCAATACTATCACTACAAAACACTACTAATAATTGAATAAATATTCATTTCATGCTTTTGAAGACACAAATAGTCATTTTACTAGACATGGACATTTTCCATGAATACCATTTTTGATATTCCATTACCTGGGATAAAGCTTGAGCTTTGGTTATTATCCGTGTTATTGACGCATTTTGATCATAATCCATAGTGTTGTGCAATGAAGAGTTTCTATGTAGCCTCTTTTATAGGTTCTTATATTGACAGCTCTTTTCTATATATCCATGAGCTTATCTGACAGAATGCTGGAGAGAGGTTAAATTAAATTAAATTAAATTAAGATTTAATTAGCTAATTAGCCACATCTGATCACAGCTGTTACAAGACAGGAGCAGAGATATGGCTGTGGCCACTTAAGGGACTGCAGCATGGAGTTTGCAAAAGCTTGTTTGGGGCCTGCAGCTTGTATGAACGCAAACGAAGGGAAGTTTTGCTTATACAGACTCACTAATATGTATGTTGGAACGTTACCCAGACATGACCCATTTGGGCTGGTTTCTAGCAATAAAAGACGCAACACTGAAATGGGAGACAACGGGCCATACTTTTTATTAATTTACATAGTAAATTAGTAAACATATGTAATAACTGATAACTTCTTGACGTATTATGGAGGAGGAGCCCAGCCACGGACAGTTACCTCACACCTTGGGCCTGTACCCAAGGCCCCCCAATGCTTAACCTTTAAGCACGCCCGTGAGGTAGGACTACACCCACTTAGGCCAGTGGGCTGGGCAACTCACCTCCCGCCACAGAGCAGGCAAGGGAACCCTCCTGCGCCTACAATCCCCCCCACTACTATGCAAAGCCAGAGCCCGTTTAACCCCTTCTGTGAATTCCAGCATGAGGTACTCAAGGCCAATCTCCATCAGATGAACCTTATCTTTGCTGAAGAACTCATCCGCCGCTTCCGAATCGCACCAGACATCTGTTTGTTTATCTTTTGGCGCTCTTTGTCCAGCAGCTCTGGATCCCTCGCGTTAGGCCAGGCTTGTCTCCTAATCATCTCTGTCCAGATGACTGTAAGGCCAGGGAATGTCTATGCCCATTTTTCTACACCCCATCTCATCGTTTTTAAAATGTGACGCATAGGAACTACCGAGGTCATTCCCTCCTGCATGAATGAACAAGAAATTGGGACTTCAACAGCGCTGGGCATAACCTTCCAGCATTCCATTTACCTGGGACCACGAATCCCGAGCCCGAGCCATCTCACGTGCAAGTCCATGACCAGAAAGCCCAGCTGTACCATATCCTGTGTGACTGCGTCTAACCGGTGGGCCCAGTACACGTAAGAATGACTCACGATTCAAAGTTGCTTCTACTCCGCCTAATCAGAAAAGACACCTGTCAAACCACCGCCTCAGGCCTTATGTAAGTCCTAAAGCGCTGTGATTCCCATCTTCCAATCCGTTTTAATGCTGCATCTGGCAGCCCTAGCCTCGCCGCCTCCGTGGTCGCACCTATACGAAATGAGTGCGTCCGGAAATCCGAAGTATTGAGCCCCAAACTCTGCAACACGCCTTTTAACACCTTTTCAAACTAGTACCGTGATAACGCTGTTCCATTGGCATGGATGAACAGCAAACACCGTCCCACCGGTCGCTGACTGAGGTACTCCTTTGCACATTCTTTGGGGCAACACTCCGTACCCACCTTGTGCAATACCACCTCTTTACCTCTACCAGCCTGGTCTGTTTTAGCCCGCTTAACCATATCACTACCCTGTCGTCCCTCAGACAGGTATTCGCCCATTGCAAACCCCCTGAACCGTGTCTGCTGCTCGTGACCAACTCCCCTATTCTAAATGCCCCGAAGAACGCCAGGGAAAAGGCTGTACGAAACAGCAGAGATTCAAAAGGGGTTCTACAAGTTCTCTCCAGAACCTGTGGCATTCGTAACAATAGCGAAAATGTGAAAGGCCGTCTCGAGTCTCGCCTACTCACGCCGTTGAATATCCCATGTACCACCCGTCGAACCACAAATTCCTTTTTGAGGTCTTTTTACCCAGCCAGCTTGAACAGAAAAGCCAGGGCCATGACCTGGCGCATTCCGCAGCATTTGAGTCTCCAAACACCTTAACAGATACCATAACAGGATTCCTATACTTTTGTCTTTCGCTGGGGCACCCCCGGCCACCTGTACCAGATCCTGCCACTTGGCCCAGACCTTCCTGTGCGCGGCCCACATCGCAGGGGCAACATACTGTCTAACTAGTCTCGCTACCTGTCCACTCCAAGCTCCCACAGCTCATTGGGAATGATCTCCCTGTGTAGTTCTGCCCCCAGCGCCAATGTCCGAAACAGCATTTCCTGAAATGAAAGGGCATCAGCAATTCCATTCTCCACTCCCTCCTTTTGCCTGGAGCATCTCGACTGAGGATGTTCAATTCGAGCACACGTCAGTTGGGGGCCCACTTGCAGACCCCTTCATTGAACTCGTAACAAGCTTTAAATACCGCCGCCCTACGAAAGGGCGGCATGACTCGCAAGGTCATGATGTTAAGCCAATAGGCCACCGCTCCAGGACATTGTTGGCCTGGATGCCATCTATAAGCGGAACTCCTCCTCATACTGCCACCAAGCCATTCCCCAATATGTTTTGTAGGCATTTCGGATCTCCTTGAGATATACGAAGAGACCTGAACACTGTTCCAGGTGATGTTCATCAAGAATGCAAGCCATAATAGAAAAAGCCTGAAGCCACGTATCAAAGGTGTGCGGCAACCTTCTGAATGATTTTCTCAGATCATCGACGTCTCTGGACCCTCTTTCACTTGGTTATAACTGCCGCAACGCGGGGAGCAAGGAGAAAAGTTCAATGAACTCCCTCCTCCAGATATTTGCTTTTACCTCCAAGGGCACTTGCGCCCCCAAATTGTCCATTGCACAAAGGACGATGGGCCTTACCGCCCCTTCCGTTCCTCTGGCCGCCTCCCCGCTAACCTGGTTGACTACTGACGTCACTGGCCCAAGCGCTGCACTTGCGCTCGTCAATGTAGGGGGCACCCCATGTGTCTGCCTTCCTGAAGGCAATTGTTCCACCCACGAGCTTCTGGCTAAACTGTCTACCCATGAACCTAAGTCCCGCTCGTTCACCACAATGTTATGCGTGGCTAGCAAAGATTTGTCCGATCGTGTGATGTGTTTTTTCGTGTTGTATCTTCTACTTGTGTAGATGGTGCACGCTCACCTTCTTCCAGAAGCCTTGGTGTAGACGTCACCAGTGGAGTGTCCCTGTGTCTGTCTGGACGCTCCTGGGACTGTGACGTTCTGGCCCTCCACGGACTCCGCCCTCTCTTTGAACCCGAGCAGGCACAGCTGCATCAGCAGGACCGCCTGCTCCTTGACCTCGACCTGCACTCAGACCTGGGGAGAAAAGAGGAGCAGCCACTAGTTCTAGGTTGTCTATGCACCGGGGACCAAACCGTCAACTCTTCCTCTGAGGACTGGCCTGGCTCACTCACTCCTGCACTGCCTAGATCCACCAGCACCGTTGGACTTGTCGCTTCCTGGTCTCGAACATGGTCAGGTCCCTTAGCTAGGTCCGTCAAACATTCTTTCCGTAAATCAGTACCAGTCATCCTATGCTGTGGCCTAACTGGTTGGCCACCAGCCGAGACGATCTGGCGCCTAGCTGGTGAGCTAGAGAAAAGCAACGGACTGTACCTGATCGCGGTCTTCCGGGCCCTGGCGGGGCGCGTTTGCCTCGATGCCACCTGTTCCAGGTTACGATGCAACAAAACATGAAAAATGCCAAGGGGGTGAATACTATTACTAGGCACTATATGTAAGTATGCATTCCAGTAGTAGAGGGACTGGATTATAAAAATACACCTTGGTTTGATTCTTACCACAGACTTATTACTATTTTGTTGAAATAATTATTTTTATTTTGCTTACAATATGAAATTAAAGCTATATGTAAAGGTTTGATATCAGATAAATGAGGGGGTTGTAATTCTGTTAAAATTATTATTTTACATAAAAAATAATATTAATGTAATAAACAAAAAAGGTATAAACGGGAACTTGAGCATAGAACCAACAGCTCTAAAACCAAAGCTTTTACACACACAACCACATCTCTGTATGTAAAAGGGACATGGAACATAACTATTATTATTATTATTATTATTATGATTATTGTTATTATTATTATTATTATTATTATTATTATTATTATTATTATTATTATGCATTTAATAAAAGAGCATGCTTTACACACCAAAGCTGTATTTTGCAGAAAAAAAAGGGGGAAAAAAACACTTTAACTTTAACATTAAAACTAATAGAAGATGCATTATGCACTGTAGGTTTCATTAGCCAACAAATATGGCTCATAGATATATATTACTACTCATTGGCAAGAAGCAAGCCCCCAGATGAGTTAAACATTTGAATCCGTTTTTCTTCTGATTTGTGAGTTTTATTTGAAAAGAAAAAGCAAAGTCGTACATTATCAAATACCCTCTTTCAGATACACATACAAATGTTTTCAATTTATGCAAATTATATACCAACTAGCGAATTTTTGACGGGAATGAAATTGTAAGTGAGTTAATGCTGTTTGGTGTGTAATAATGAAATATATAATACATTAATAAATGAATATACTTTACCTATTTTGAAGCATTGTGTTGAAGAGCTGCAATCTGTTTTGATGTTGCTGGTGTGGAGCTGCTGTGTAAGCGTGCTGAATGTGTGCAGTGTAATACTGTGCGTGCGCGAGACCAAACCGTTAGCGTAGTCGTGTACTTTGCATTGGCGTAAAATGGCGGGTAATGTGTGGTATGCGTCTTAGCGGAATATCCGTAGGTCTTTTGTGGTGTTTTGCGAGTTTCTTGTGGTGTTTTGCGAGTTTTTTGTGGTGTTTTGCGTGTTTAGAGTGCTGTAGCCTCGTTTTCATTTTGTTCGGCGGCCATTTTTTCTCTTTTATTTTGAGTGAAATGAAGGTGTAAGTTGCTTTTTTGAGGTCCTGGATGGTCCCTCTTGCTGTAGGTAAGCTTTTTATGTATGTGTTGCATGTATTTATTGAGTTTTACATTTTGTTATGTTCGAGGGTTGCGGGCGATTTTTGCGAGGTCGTAATGTGTGCTAACGTGTCTCGTATGTTGTTTGCGTTTGTAGCCTCGTTTTCGTTTTGTTCGGCGGCCATTGTTTCTCTCACTTAGCAAATTTTTTTGTGTCTAATCTCTTTTATTTTGAGTGAAATGAAGGTGTAAGTTGCTTTTTTGAGGTCCTGGATGCTCCCTCTTGCTGTAGGTAAGGATTTTATGTATGTGCTGTGTGTATTTATTGTGTTTTGAATTTTGTAATGTTCGCGAGTTGCGTCCGAGTGTTGCAAGGTCGTAATGTGTGTTAACGTGTCTCGTATGTTTGTTTGCATTGCGAGGTAAAGTTTGCGAGGGTCGTAGTTGGTGTGTTGTGTTGTTTGCGTTGCGGCGTAAAGTTTGCGAGGGTCGCAGTTGCTGGCAAGGAGCGCCTTTGGCGCTCCATGCCAGCAACTGAGGCCCTCGCCCGCAGCCCTTGCTACGCGAGGGCCGCGGCTCGCTCACGCTTCGCGAGGACCGCGGCTTGCTACGCTAGCCCGCAAGCGTTAGCAACAACTCGTATGCTCACAACTATACAGGGAGTGCAGAATTATTAGGCAAATGAGTATTTTGACCACATCATCCTCTTTATGCATGTTGTCTTACTCCAAGCTGTATAGGCTCGAAAGCCTACTACCAATTAAGCATATTAGGTGATGTGCATCGCTGTAATGAGAAGGGGTGTGGTCTAATGACATCAACACCCTACATCAGGTGTGCATAATTATTAGGCAACTTCCTTTCCTTTGGCAAAATGGGTCAAAAGAAGGACTTGACAGGCTCAGAAAAGTCAAAAATAGTGAGATATCTTGCAGAGGGATGCAGCACTCTTAAAATTGCAAAGCTTCTGAAGCGTGATCATCGAACAATCAAGCGTTTCATTAAAAATAGTCAACAGGGTCACAAGAAGCGTGTGGAAAAACCAAGGCGCAAAATAACTGCCCATGAACTGAGAAAAGTCAAGCGTGCAGCTGCCACGATGCCACTTGCCACCAGTTTGGCCATATTTCAGAGCTGCAACATCACTGGAGTGCCCAAAAGCACAAGGTGTGCAATACTCCGAGACATGACCAAGGTAAGAAAGGCTGAAAGACGACCACCACTGAACAAGACACACAAGCTGAAACGTCAAGACTGGGCCAAGAAATATCTCAAGACTGATTTTTCTAAGGTTTTATGGACTGATGAAATGAGAGTGAGTCTTGATGGGCCAGATGGATGGGCCCGTGGCTGGATTGGTAAAGGGCAGAGAGCTCCAGTCCGACTCAGACGCCAGCAAGGTGGAGGTGGAGTACTGGTTTGGGCTGGTATCATCAAAGATGAGCTTGTGGGGCCTTTTCGGGTTGAGGATGGAGTCAAGCTCAACTCCCAGTCCTACTGCCAGTTCCTGGAAGACACCTTCTTCAAGCAGTGGTACAGGAAGAAGTCTGCATCCTTCAAGAAAAACATGATTTTCATGCAGGACAATGCTCCATCACACGCGCCCAAGTACTCCACAGCGTGGCTGGCAAGAAAGGGTATAAAAGAAGAAAATCTAATGACATGGCCTCCTTGTTCACCTGATCTGAACCCCATTGAGAACCTGTGGTCCATCATCAAATGTGAGATTTACAAGGAGGGGAAACAGTACACCTCTCTGAACAGTGTCTGGGAGGCTGTGGTTGCTGCTGCACGCAATGTTGATGGTGAACAGATCAAAAAACTGACATAATCCATGGATGGCAGGCTTTTGAGTGTCCTTGCAAAGAAAGGTGGCTATATTGGTCACTGATTTGTTTTTGTTTTGTTTTTGAATGTCAGAAATGTATATTTGTGAATGTTGAGATGTTATATGGGTTTCACTGGTAAAAATAAATAATTGAAATGGGTATATATTTGTTTTTTGTTAAGTTGCCTAATAATTATGCACAGTAATAGTCACCTGCACACACAGATATCCCCCTAAAATAGCTAAAACTAAAAACAAACTAAAAACTACTTCCAAAAATATTCAGCTTTGATATTAATGAGTTTTTTGGGTTCATTGAGAACATGGTTGTTGTTCAATAATAAAATTAATCCTCAAAAATACAACTTGCCTAATAATTCTGCACTCCCTGTATATGTGATAAATAAAGCTGAAATCAAATGAACCTCATTGACTATGCAGATTCTGGGGGAAGGGCTTAAAGACCCATAGCGGCTATAGCTTAAAATTATATTATCTTAAATATTATTCTTAAATCAGTATAAAACATTTAAAAAGCATTTCCACGTAATGGTGCAGAATGCATATGTTAATTTCAGTGTCCATTTAAGTAGATAGATTAAACAATGAAGATGTTGAATCCAATATTTAACCTGATCTATTCTACCAAATCTGTCGTCATCATTCATTTTTCTCTTTGGATCCATTGTGGAATATTGTGTTCTCTCTATATAGATGTGCCAGAGGAAGTATAGCTGAATACAAAGTAAAACACCAGGGTTGGCTTTAAATACTGGCTTACTGAATCATTCAATGTCTGCCAGTACAATAAAGACATCTCCATCAAGACCAAGGTTTAATCTGAGAATTAGAATATCCTTTTGTAAGTTCTTCCTATTCTTTCAGTGGGCACCTTAAGGCAAATTCTAATCTGTGTCATATGACCCGTCCATATCAACCACAAGCTGTCTATTTATATCAAAGGTTTAGGTTACCTATCATCAGTGGCGTATTTAAGTCTATTTACCTGTCACCAACATGGACACTACATTCTGAGGAATCGAGCTTCCTTACATTTAATCTTATTTGCTGCAAAGTAATTACAAGATCAAGAAAGGATGGCTCTTCCATTTGAGCTAATTTCTCACAGAATCTTGTGAGAAAGGTCAAATGAGTAAGGATGGGTTTATCAGAGCACAAAACCAAGCCACTATAAAATAGTAGGTGGAAACTGTAAACGGTATCTGTGAGATAATGTCACTAGGTTGGTCCAGTGGAAATGTGGTATCCAGAGATTGCGGGAACTTGGCAGATTTAAAGACTCTCCTAATAAGGAAAATAATGTATGGCAAGCAAATTTTATATAGCAATAAATGTGGGTCATCAGGGAGATAAAGAGAGAAATCAAATGTATATATGTATTTATGTGTATTTAAGTGTGTATATATATATATATATATATATATATATATATATATATATATATATATGCTATATAAATAGTTAATTTGTGTTTGAATGTCTAAAACAAGTTAGAAAAAACTAGTTTCTTGCTCAGAATTCCAAGAAATACAGTAATTACACTGTATTCTAGGAAGCTGAGCAGGGACATGCGAATGTGCCCACAAACGCTACGCTCTTCAATCCATAACTATTTTAAACATGGCTTCCTTTAAGCTTATGCCCCCTGCATTACATAGCTTTTTTGCAAAGCCAAGGTTGGATAATACACAAGCTGGGAATCCTACCAACGGACAGCCATTTCAAGGTTACTGGCTATCATCAGCATGGAGCAGGATCTCAGCTTGTGTTGTGGACCTTATGAGTAGGTAGTTCAACACAACAATCAATTAATATATGGTGGGCAAAAGTGTGATAGAAGCCCTCCATTGTGCAGTAGTACAGTAAATAAATAGTACATCTGTGTTCACATTTGAATGTCTAAAACAAGTTAAAAAAACAGTTTCCAGCTCAGAATTCTGAGAAATACAGTTATTACACTGCATTCTGGGAAGCTGAGCAGGGACATGCAAATGTGTCAACAAATGCTATTTATATATATACTAGCGACTTGCCCGTCAAAAAATGATGGTCAATAAAATTTTAAGCCATGGGAAAGCTATTTGAAACATAATTGAAACCTTTTATACTGTGAGGACCTTCGGCGCTCATTGCGAGCCTCTCATGTTGTGTACTTTTGGTCCTCTGTGAGAGATATATATTTATATGTATATGTAGTTAAGTAATAATTAATTATTTCTGCAATAAGTAAATATACTTGAATTATTTATATTTGATAAATGCAGCGAGCAATAGGCTGAAGAGCTAACAATCTGTTTGTAGTTTTCACACAGAATATACATTGTGAGTGTTGGTGCCCTGCTTATAAAGTGTAATTAATGTTCTAAGTGTGCATTCTAAATAGGCTGCGTGCGCGAGGTAAAGCCGTTGGTTTATTGTGTAAAGCGGCATTGTATAGTCGTAATGTTATTAATGTGTTACATGTCTCATGAGCATTTTCCTGCTTTTGTAATAGTGTATTTTGCAGGTCGTAGTTTGATATGTAAAGGGCTACGCGTTTTGCAGTGTTCTGCGTGGTTCAGGGTCGTGTAGCCTCGTTTTCAGTTTTCCGGCGGTCATTTTTTTTCCTCGCTTAGGTGATTTTCGTGTGGCGAGAATCGTCTAAATCAAGTTAAATTCACGTTCCACCTCACTCACAGATGTCCTGGCTGTTGCCCCATGCTGTCTGTGATGTTTTTGTATTTTTTTTAGGTGTAGTTAGTGTGTTTTTCGGGTTTTTGGTTCGGCCGCTAATCTCGTAATTTTTTGCGTCTCGTATCTTTTTTTTTCTAAGTCGCGCGTCTCATATTTTTTTCAGGTCGGATTTTGTTTGGCTAAGTCCCGCTAAAAGTGCTCTGGGTTTAATGGCTCGCCTCGCCGGCAATGAGCGCCTTCGGCGATCATTGCCTAAGTGCTCCGGGTTTAACGGCTCGCCTCGCTACGTGTGGCTCGCCGGCAATGAGCACCTTTGGCTATGTCCCGCTAAAAGTGCTCCGGGTTTAACGGCTTGCTGGCAGTGAGCACCGAAGGTTCTCTGGGTTTAACCTGCGGCGCTCGGAGCTAAGTCGTACGGACCACGCAAACAGCGTGACGACGATTTGTAGTTGGACAATTATAATATGTGATATATATATATATATATATATATATATATATATATATATATATATATATATATATACAGTGGATATAAAAAGTCTGCACACCCCTGTTAAAATGTCAGGTTTCTGTGCTGTAAAAAAATTAGACAAAGATAAATAATTTCAGAACTTTTTCCACCTTTAATGTGACCTATAAACTGTACAACTCAATTGAAAAACAATCTGAAATCTTTTAGGTAGAGGGAAGAAAAAATATAAAAATAAAATAATATGGTATGCACACCCTTAAACTAATACTTTGTTAAAGCACCTTTTGATTTTATTACAGCACTCAGTCTTTTTGGGTATGAGTCTATCAGCATGGCACATTTTGACTTGGCAAGATTTGCCCACTCTTCTTTGCAAAAACACTCCAAATCTGTCAGATTGCGAGGGCATCTCCTGTGCACAGCCCTCTTCAGATCACCCCACAGTTTTTCAATCGGATTCAGGTCTGGGCTCTGGCTGGGCCATTCCAGAACTTTAATCTTCTTCTGGTAAAGCCATTCCTTTGTTGATTTGGATGTATGCTCTGGGTCGTTGTCATGCTGAAAGATGAAGTTCTTCTTCATGTTCAGCTTTCTAGCAGAAGCCTGAATGTTTTGTGCCAATATTGACTGGTATTTGGAACTGTTCATAATTTCCTCTATCTTAACTAAGGCCCCAGTTCCAGCTGAAGAAAAACAGCCCCAAAGCATGATGCTGCCACCTCCATGCTTCACTGTGGGTATGGTGTTCTTTTGGTGATGTGCAGTGTTATTTTTGAGCCAAAAATATATTTTGGAATTATGGCCAAAAAGTTAAACCTTGGTTTCATCAGACCATAACACCTTTTCCCACATGCTTTTGGGAGACTTCAGATGTGTTTTCGCAATGTAGCCTGGCTTGGAGGTTTTTCTTCGTAAGAAAAGGCTTTCCGCTTTCCCTTCTACCCCATAGCCCAGACATATAAAGAATATAGGAGATTGTTGTCACATGTACCACACAGCCAGTACTTGCCAGATACTCCTGCAGCTCCTTTAATGTTGCTGTAGGCCTCTTGGTAGCCTCCCAGACCAGTTTTCTTCTCGTCTTTTCATCAATTTTGGAGAGAGCTCCAGTTCTTGGTAATGTCACTGTTGTGCCATATTTTATCCACTTTATCCTCTTCACTGTGTTCCATGGTATATCTAATGCCTTGGAAATTCTTTTGTACCCTTCTCCTGACTGATACCTTTTAACAATGAGATCCCTCTGATGCTTTGGAAGCTCTCTGTGGACCATGGCTTTTGCTGTGGGATGTAACTAAGAAAATTTTGATTCTCTATAGCGCTGTCTCGCTATAACGCTGTTTTTGCCTGCCAGACCCCTTTTAACACTCTGATTCTCTATAGCGCTGCCTCACTATAACTCTGTTTTTGCCTGCCGGACCCCTTTTAACACTCTGATTCTCTATAGCGCTGGCTCGCTATAATGCTGCTTTTGCCTGCCGGACCCCTTTTAACACTCTGATTCTCTATAGCGCTGTCTCGCTATAATGCTGTTTTTGCCTGCCGGACCCCTTTTAACACTCTGATTCTCTATAGCGCTGCCTCGCTATAATGCTGTTTTTGCCTGCCAGACCCATTTTAACACTCTGATTCTCTATAGCGCTGCCTCGCTATAATGCTGCTTTTGCCTGCCGGACCCCTTTTAACACTCTGATTCTCTATAGCGCTGCCTTGTTATAATGCTGTTTGTGCCTGCCAGACCCCTTTTAACACTCTGATTCTCTATAGCGCTGCCTCGCTATAATGCTGTTTTTGCCTGCTGGACCCATTTTAACACTCTGATTCTCTATAGCGCTGCCTTGTTATAATGCTGTTTTTGCCTGCCGGACCCATTTTAACACTCTGATTCTCTATAGCGCTGCCTCGCTATAATGCTGTTTTTGCCTGCCGGACCCATTTTAACACTCTGATTCTCTATAGCGCTGCCTCGCTATAATGCTGTTTTTGCCTGCCAGACCCATTTTAACACTCTGATTCTCTATAGCGCTGCCTCGTTATAACGCTGCTTTTGCCTGCCGGACCCATTTTAACACTCTGATTCTCTGTAGCGCTGCCTCGCTATAATGCTGTTTTTGCCTGCCAGACCCATTTTAACACTTTGATTCTCTATAGCGCTGCCTTGTTATAATGCTGTTTTTGCCTGCTGGACCCCTTTTAACGCTCTAATTATCTATAACGCTGGCTCGCCATAATGCTGCTTTTGCCTGCCGGACCCCTTTTAACACTCTGATTCTCTATAGCGCTGCCTTGTTATAATGCTGCTTTTGCCTGCCGGACCCCTTTTAACACTCTGATTCTCTATAGCGCAGCCTCGTTATAACACTGTTTTGGCCTGCTGGACCCCTTTTAACGCTCTAATTATCTATAACGCTGGCTCGCCATAATGCTGCTTTTGCCTGCCGGACCCCTTTTAACACTCTGATTCTCTATAGCGCTGCCTTGTTATAATGCTGCTTTTGCCTGCCGGACCCCTTTTAACACTCTGATTCTCTATAGCGCTGCCTCACTATAATGCTGTTTTTGCCTGCCAGACCCCTTTTAACACTCTGATTCTCTATAGCGCTTCCTCGCTATAACGCTGTTTTTGCCTGCCAGACCCATTTTAACACTCTGATTCTCTATAGCGCTTCCTCGCTATAACGCTGTTTTTGCCTGCCAGACCCATTTTAACACTCTGATTCTCTATAGCGCTTCCTCGCCATAATGCTGTTTTTGCCTGCCAGACCCATTTTAACACTCTGATTCTCTATAGCGCTGCCTTGTTATAATGCTGCTTTTGCCTGCCGGACCCCTTTTAACACTCTGATTCTCTATAGCGCTGCCTTGTTATAATGCTGCTTTTGCCTGCCGGACCCCTTTTAACACTCTGATTCTCTATAGCGCAGCCTCGTTATAACACTGTTTTGGCCTGCTGGACCCCTTTTAACGCTCTAATTATCTATAACGCTGGCTCGCCATAATGCTGCTTTTGCCTGCCGGACCCCTTTTAACACTCTGATTCTCTATAGCGCTGCCTTGTTATAATGCTGCTTTTGCCTGCCGGACCCCTTTTAACACTCTGATTCTCTATAGCGCTGCCTCACTATAATGCTGTTTTTGCCTGCCAGACCCCTTTTAACACTCTGATTCTCTATAGCGCTTCCTCACTATAATGCTGCTTTTGCCTGCCGGACCCCTTTTAACACTCTGATTCTCTATAGCGCTGCCTCACTATAATGCTGTTTTTGCCTGCCAGACCCCTTTTAACACTCTGATTCTCTATAGCGCTGCCTCACTATAATGCTGCTTTTGCCTGCCGGACCCCTTTTAACACTCTGATTCTCTATAGCGCTTCCTCGCTATAACGCAGTTTTTGCCTGCCAGACCCATTTTAACACTCTGATTCTCTATAGCGCTTCCTCGCCATAATGCTGTTTTTGCCTGCCAGACCCATTTTAACACTCTGATTCTCTATAGCGCTGCCTTGTTATAATGCTGCTTTTGCCTGCCGGACCCCTTTTAACACTCTGATTCTCTATAGCGCTGCCTTGTTATAATGCTGCTTTTGCCTGCCGGACCCCTTTTAACACTCTGATTCTCTATAGCGCTGCCTCACTATAATGCTGTTTTTGCCTGCCAGACCCCTTTTAACACTCTGATTCTCTATAGCGCTTCCTCGCTATAACGCTGTTTTTGCCTGCCGGACCCATTTTAACACTCTGATTCTCTATAGCGCTGCCTCGCTATAATGCTGTTTTTGCCTGCCAGACCCATTTTAACACTCTGATTCTCTATAGCGCTGCCTCACTATAATGCTGTTTTTGCCTGCCAGACCCATTTTAACACTCTGATTCTCTATAGCACTGCCTCGTTATAATGCTGTTTTGGCCTGCTGGACCCCTTTTAACGCTCTAATTATCTATAACGCTGGCTCGCCATAATGCTGCTTTTGCCTGCCGGACCCCTTTTAACACTCTGATTCTCTATAGCGCTGCCTTGTTATAATGCTGCTTTTGCCTGCCGGACCCCTTTTAACACTCTGATTCTCTATAGCGCTGCCTCGTTATAACACTGTTTTGGCCTGCTGGACCCCTTTTAACGCTCTAATTATCTATAGCGCTGGCTCGCCATAATGCTGCTTTTGCCTGCCGGACCCCTTTTAACACTCTGATTCTCTATAGCGCTGCCTTGTTATAATGCTGCTTTTGCCTGCCGGACCCCTTTTAACACTCTGATTCTCTATAGCGCTGCCTCGTTATAACACTGTTTTGGCCTGCTGGACCCCTTTTAACGCTCTAATTATCTATAGCGCTGCTTGACTATAACGCTGTTTTTTCCTGCCGGACCCCTTTAAAACTCTGTTTTACTATAACACTGTTTTTTTTCTCCAAAGAAGCTTCAACATCAATAATTTAAAGTTTATACTTCTGCTAATGTTCAGTTTGTGTTCGTGTTATGTTTGCTGTTTCTTTGAAGTTCATATTAAACCAAAAAAGTTTAAATGTTAATTAAAATTGTGTTTTTTTTTTCATGAGTTCCCCTATCCTTATCTTTCCCATGTTAAACTGCCCCATTTTCACTCCTATTGCCTGGAACCATCTACAGCATTAAACAAGGTATTCCTGTACCTTATTAACTTTCTGGGGCTCCTCTAAATCCACTCTAAAAATACTGCACACAAACAAAATAAATATATGATCCCATTCAGTGTTAGTAAATGGAGGGAATTGGTGCACATCCATTTGGGGCCCACCATGGCAACCTTTCATTGTTCAAAGTATCTGTAGGGATCATTAGGCAAGCCAGAAATGTATGGTCACCTATCTATAAAAATAATCTTCTGCCCATCTCCCCTATTAACGGTAGTAGTCCCTCCTTTACTCCACGAGCAGCCTTTTGTGGGCCCTTGTGCTTTGCATCTCCACCACTCACCCCATTTCAATATAATGACAGAATTTGAGATTAAAATATTTAATACAGAAAGGATGAAGTCTGAATGGTTATTGAGAAGATTTCCCATATCCAAAATCTTTGGAAGAAGAGGACGAAGCTGGGGTGCAAATAAAGAATCCATGCAATGGATAGTACATTTTGGTGTGCCTCCTAGTCCAGAAAGCATCCATGATACAGATGAAAGTTGTATATTTGAAAGTAGGGCTTGCATTTACCTTGTAAATTATATGTTTCTGAGAATATACATGGGGTACACGTCAAATATTTTAAGCTTCAATGTAAAGTTCACAAATAAGATTAATCTCTGCTACTTTTCTCAAAAATCATGTTTTATGTGGAATGCACAGACTATATATATATATATATATATATATATATATATATATATATATATATATATTAGTAACATATAAGTAAACATAAAGGTTCTTATAAGGGATTGTTTTTTTATTTATATAAATGTTATACTTACACTTTAACTATGTCACTTAATTAATCATATCCCCTTCAATTTATTTGTGATAGGAAATTTACATTTTACTTATTTCTAAGATGCCATCATGATAACAAATTCTCACCTTCCCTCTTTCTTCCTGTTCTCTCTCATGTAGGAAGTCATGTTTCACAGCTGTGACCTAAGGCTAAATCCATAGGGGATGGGCTTTAATCTACCAGTGCATTGCTGCTACATGCAGACAAACATGTCACTGTCTACGGCAATGGTAGTATGAAGTTCCTCCCATATGTCACAGCTATGAAACATGGCACCCTTTGGTAAAGAAATGGTGAGGCGAGAATCTGGGAGCTTCTTAGAATTAAGTGAAGTGTACATTTTATATGATAATTACGAGTGGGATAAGATTAAGTTATCTAGTACCAAATATGAAAAAAAAATGCCTAGCGCTAACTGGATAGTGAAAATAATTTACTATTGTTGAAAATTTGCAAAATAGATGCAATTTGAGTATGATGAATATACAAATAGGACATTAAGTAAATCTGCATGAAGCATCCAGAAGTAGGGAGGACACTCATGTAATTACATCGCTGCGGTTGCGGCCAGGCAAGGAGCACCGTACCACTTTCGGACCGCAAATGCGGACCTTCACGAATCAAGGGGCCGCATTTGTGGAGGTGGAGGCTCCCACGTCGGCTGCAATTGCAGACCGAAAATGCTGACAAAACACCAAATGACTACATACGGACTTACACAAAAAATACGAGCCGCAAGACTTACAAAAAAAAAATTGCGGACTTACAGAAAAAAAATACGTGCCGCGGGACTTAGAAAAAATCCATTATGGACTCGCAAAAATACGACCTTAACGGACAACCCGTGCACAGTCAAAAACATAAAAAAAATGCTAAATACACACAAAAAACAAAAAACAAAATTACCCACAGCAAAAAGGGACACCCAGCACGTCTGCAAGACAGGTTACACCGAGGCTCGGTGCTCATTGCGAGCCATGTGATGAGCGCCAAAGGCGTTCAGCGCGAGGCTCGCAATGAGCGCTGAAGGATCTCACACCACCAAAATTCTTACTGTCTGTTGCAAACAGCATTACCTGCCTTACAATTTTATTGCCCCGTCATTTTTGATGGGCAAGTCGCTAGTATGTAAGAATATACAACCGATCTAGAGAACATTTAAATCTATTAAAATATAATAATAGGCATGCAGTCATACTCTTATTAATAATAATAATAATAATAATAATAATAATAATAATAGACTGTAATGATGGCATCCTCCATACATCCTCCAAATACCTCTGATGGATGTACAGCTTCTGTTCAGGTCATAATTGTGAGAGCAGTGCTTGCATCTTGGACCTGTGAGGGGGAAGGGTGGTGGTGTCAATTTGAAACAGATCTTATTAACTAAAAAATACTACTGACCTCTCTCTCTTTCCTCCCTCAACTGAAAAGCACATCCCTCATGATTGAGTTCTCAGGAAGTGATGCAACAAAGACAAAATGTTATCCTGTATTCTAAAACAAATATTCAATATATTCAAATATTATGTTTTTCTAGAGTACATATCTTACATAGTTGCTAATGGTGTTAGTTTGATAGATACTTCACAAACAAGTGCAGTTTTTCTTAAACTACAGTGCCCTTTGGATCTCTAGAACACCTACACAGTAAACTCGGATCTTTGTGTTTTGAGTCTGAGATATTTTGTAATGATAAAAAGCATGAAGTCACTTCCAAATGCAGAATACTGAAGCTTGTACCCTCGATAGGATTGAACGCGGTGTACCACTTATCTGTATCTGTTCCCTATTATAATGAATTTAATTGCACATTTTATCAAGCTGTTATTGTGCAATATTTTGAAAAAATGCCTGATTAAAAATGTCTGAGAAAAATGTGCTTATTTATAATACATTCTTATTGGGGGGGGGGAAACATCTTTTTCCAATTTGAATAATATAAATGTCAAAGAAATTGGTATGTAGCTGGAATCAATTGTTTTTCTATATTTTTTGTTTAAATTATATTAACGTGCAGGTTTTAAAACCATAGGGATAATACCAGATGGTAAAGTCGTTGTTTGGACGCAATTAATTGTGTAGCGAAAGGGACAAGAGATGGAAAAATATTGATTGCCCACATTGTTTGATTACAAGATAATATTAAGATACTGGAAAAAATGAACATTATACAAGTGGATCTAATATAATGATGCATTGGCAATGGCTGTGTTGGAAGCTTGAACTCCATTACTGCATCATATGGGCGAAGGATAGATTCGATTGTCTATCTGTATTAAAGGGCCACTGTAGTGCGCCAACAACATGACCTAAATAAATGTTCACCCCCTATAAGGTCAATGGGGTAGGTGGATTTGCCAGACAGCTATTACATTTTCAGACATGCCACCAACCATAATGATCTCCATTGGCTGTAGATTTGGTATGGTTGAGATTACAGTTGGCAATAAGTTTGCTGTTGGGACATTCGATCAATGATTGTTTATTCTCTTATAGGATCTGATTGTTCTTTAGACCTGTCTCGCACCCACACCACTCACCTTGCAATTAGTAACCTCATCAGGAGGGAGGCAAACATTCCCATGCAGGCTTATACTCTAATCGTTAAAAATAATGTAATATTTAAAATTGCTATTATAAATTATTATTATAAGTAGTTTTTTGTTTTACATATGACTGAAGAAAATACATTGAAAGCCTGTGGGACCACAACCAGTTATTGGTAATGATGTGCAATTAACAGGAGATACAGGCTGCCTTTAGTGAGTGGATCAGAAATGCTAACTGACGGATACAAATTGCAAACTTCAATGTAAGTTCACTGTAGAAAAATAATTTCTTTAAGAAGTAACTTTAATTGCTATTCAATTGTATTACCTTTAGTTTTAAATTATACCATATCTGGAACCTACAATCTGTTATTAATGAAACTATCCTTATCAATTTGTATATGTATGTATATGTATAATATACCTTAAAAAGAGCTTGTACAGATATTCAGCCTTATTAAATTGCAATTCGGCCAATTGAATAGGGCTCTATATAAGCACAGGGCATATTTTTTTTGCAGAAGTTTTTAGTTAGTGAACTTCTATCCAAAAGCAAGGTCTTCACTAACTAAAAACTTCTGCAAAAAAAATAAACTCTGTGCTTATATAGAGCCCTATTCAATTGGCCGAATCGCAATTTAATACATCTTAGGAAGTGATGTAATTAAGACAATATAATATATAATATTATATGTATAATATTTTGGGGGAAATCAAATTTCTGAAAATCCTTTATGAGCAGAGGAATCAATTTTGTTTTGGTTACATAACTTCCTTCTCATAGGCTCAGAAGCAGGAAGCTTGCATCAGGAAATGCAAACATCACTCTCCAGGAATTCAAACGCTGCTCTCATACACACACACATCTACCACCAACATATCATGAATATCTCCATGGTCTAGTAGAGGCATTACATTTTTTTTCTTAATAAAATCTAGCTTTAGGACATTTTCCCTGCTTAATTTTTCTCTTAGTCAGACACAGCATTATTTATGACAGGGGAAGGTTTACCTGCACAGGTGACTGCAGGGAAAGAAGCAGATACAAACTCCTATCTGGACAACCTTCTGGGCTGATCCCCTCCCACCTCCTTGAAACCACTTGGGGATAAAGACATGCAGATCTGATGAAGTTTGAAACACTGCAGTTCACATTTAAGCTACACCAAACTTTTCTTTCTTCAACTATTGAGGTAATTGCCATCCCATTACTAAACAAACAAAACCCTATTGTACAATAACTAAAGTGGTACTTTATTATATTTAGATAAGTTTCCAGATCATATTAAACATTATTCTTGTGTAAATTGAATATATATAATAATATTTTAAACAAATTCTTGTGCAGATATAGATATCAAACTATTTGCTTCTAATTGCATTATAATATGTGATTTATATAAAATATATATATATATATATAATATATATATAAAATAATTCAAACATTATTAACAAAAATGAAAAAACATTAGGTATTTAATATATATATATATATATATATATATATATATATATATATATATACTAGCAACTTGCCCATCAAAAATGACGGCAATAAAACTGTAAGCCAGGCAATGCTGTTTGCCACGCAATGTGAGGCTTTTGCTTCTCTGAGCATCTTTGGCGCTCATCGTGAGCCCCTTCGGCGCACACTGCATTGGCTTGCAATGAGCGCCTTCGCCGCTCATTGCGAACCTTTCCTATCGCCTAAACTACAAGTTTAGTGCTTGGGAATGCCATGTGTCTCTTTAAAGCATCTCCCCCCTGTCCCTTCCCTGTGTCTTTCTCCTCTGTGTGTGTTCTCAATGTTTGTGTGGCGCACGCTGATTGGCGTTTGTTTATTTTCCAAAGTTTTGCATGCCTGGCGTTGTTGGTGTAACTGTCTTTGCCGTTGTGTATTTTCTAAGTCCCTCCTCCCTGGCGTTGTTCCTGTAAGTGTTACTGTCTTTGCCATTGTGTATTTTCTAAGTCCTGCATGCCTGGCTTTGCTCAGCCTCGTTTTCATCCAGTTTCCGAATTATTTACGCTTTTTGTCCGCCCTTTTTTTCTCGCTTAGCCGTTTTTCGAGTGATGAAACACATCAAATAAGGCTCAAAATCACTTGCAAACTCACTCCCATGATTCCTGGCACTCCCCCTGTGCCGTATGTGAATGTTTTTTATTGCTTTTAAATTATTTTTCTTGCATTTCGATTTCCGCGGGTCAGCCGTTAAATTCGTATTTTTCCAAGGTCGTAAAAAAAGCAAAAAAGCTTAATAATTATAAAAACAATTTTAACACACACAGCACAGGGGGAGAGCCAGGAAGCCTAGGAGTGAAGGTGCAAACAAATTGGAGGCATATTTGCCATTTTCCGCTGCTCAAAAATCAGCTAAGCAAGTGAAAAAATGACGGGCGAAAAAAGTAAAAATTCGGAAACAGGATGAAAACGAGGCTCTGCAACGCCAGTCACGCAGAACTTAGAAAATAAAACCAACGAGGGCATTGTATGCCAACCATCATTGCCAGCCTTAAAATTTAATTCCTGGGCAATTTCCTAGTATATATATATATATATTTCACATCAAGTGGTGTATAATCTCTATGTTTTTTCCATAAAAAATAGCCCTAAAAAATAGACAACAATTGTACAATAGCCTTAAAATTATCGACTAAAATCATAAATTGATTCCAAATAGGAGTTTAAACATTCTTCACATTTCCTGTGGCTTCCTGTCATCTCTGGCCACTTTCACGCTACATGTCCAAGCCCTCTTGTGTCAGATGTTGATACCACTACGACGCGTTTCACTGATGATTTCATCAGTAGATTTTTTTTACAAATTAAGGTTGTTTGGGCACAAATATTTTTCCAATTTGATTAATATAAATGGCAAAACATTGGTATGTAACTGAAATTAATTAATTTTCCTTTTCTCTTTTTTTTAAATCTTTTTTAGTTACATTAACATGACATTCTTAATAGCATGAAATACCGGCAACGTTTCGTTTTGGATGCAAATAATTGAGCAGGGAACGAAACAGTAAGATGGAAATGTGTTGATTGCAATTGGTCTTGCCCACATTTTGTTGTTTGCGGATTCACTTATAAGATAATATTAAGATACTGGAGAAAAATATTATAACCAGTGAAGCAGTGGAAATAACAATACATTTACAATCACGGAGTTGGAAGTTTTAATGCTTTTCAAAAAACATTACATGTTTGGGAAGTATGGAACAAACTACCAGCTATGTAACGTATGTTAGTCAATTCTGTTTTCTCATCAGGAGACTCCTTATAGCCAGAGTGGCCTGTTATTCTGAAACTTAGTTTTATACAGTATTTAGTTATTTTATCAGTCAAGTGATTATGTAGCATGAAAGCTTTCAGCAGACCTGAAAAGATATCGTATCTGATTCCACAGTGAACTTTATTCCACCTAAATAGTATTAGGAACAAAGACAAAATGTCTTTCATAATCTAATCTTCAAACCATGTAAGAATATTTGTCGGTTATCAAATCACATTCAAGAGTGTATACTATAAATATGACCCCTCAGTGGTCCAATAAATGACATTTATAATTTGCAGATATCCATAACCAATTTAATATTGCAAATTTAGGGATCAAGCTATTACTAGACATTGTGTCAGTAAGATGTTGCAATATTAGAGAGATTTGGCATAAATTGACTAAGCCACTGCAAGGCATTTTTGTTCCAACATTCTCTTAACCATGGAATAATATTATTAAAAGTTTAAAATCCAAATGTAATAAGAGCACCGTTCTAAATTATGGGCCAAGCAAATACATGTATTACAAGGTGTCTCTGTTCTGATATATGACAAATGTCAAATTAGTCATATTTCGGTTACAAATGAGAGATGTGTTACATCTAATCTATGTTCATCTAATCTCCAATGAACCCCATTTGTCTGACCTCTCTACCATGACCTGCTCATCTTGGGTGACCCTACATGGTATGGCTCACAGCTTCATTGAAGTAAACAAGCCCAAACAAGGTAGAGATCCAGAAGGGGCCAACTATTTTATATAGTGTTAACTTTAAATAAGTATAATACCCTAAGGTAACTGATAATAGCGTTCATTATATTACAAGTGGGGAAAACAAACGTGGAAAAAATGCATTCTTAAAGAGACATAGAAAAGGTTTCAATTATTGCAGAAATGTCATGAACACATAAAAATAATAATAATTGTTGTTGCTTGTAACTAAAATGTTGCTGACATTACTCAAAATAGATATAGAAGTTTTATGTATAACGTTATTTAAAATCCACCCTCTTAGGTAATGGCCCTATCAACAGCAATTAAGGTTAGCAGTGTGGGTGAGGTTAATAAAGCAGAAGAGTATTTACAATAACAAAAATTGTAACAGCGACAGAGACATTTAACGATGGAACAATTAAATATAACTATTAAAGCTCTCTGTAACTATTACAATTATTTTCAAATGGACACACTTTTCTACCCCTTCAACTAATTTTAACTAATTGCATTACCTCAAGGGTTGGATATTTGTACATAAAATAACTGTTAATCTTCTAATGGCATTTGTAGCTGCCACTTTCCAACTGTTTAGATAGAAGAGTTCTCTCTGCATTTAAAGTCTCCTCCCAACTAAGGACGTAGATCAAATGTAAACGAAAGTAGTAGAAAACAAATAAAAGTAATACATACAAGCATTAGCGGCTGTAATACTTTTTTCTTAGTTTAAAAACATGTTGCCAATAGTTCTTTTTTAAGGACTCAAAATGGAACAATTAATTTCATAAACTCCCCCATATTCTATACAAAACATCAATAGAAAATTATATTGATTTCAAAATCAAATAAGAAAAATCATTATTAAACATTCTTCTGCCTAGTTCTTCCAAGCATCAATTATGGTTATATGGCAGAACGTCTGGGCCAGATTCCATCATGGAACACATTAGTCTATCAAATTGGGTGGAAATACTTCAAAGAGCCCTTTACTCACAAAATGCTGCTGCAGATTACCCTATACTGCTTTAGATTCCAGCACATGGATGCAATTATTATTTATGGAATTGTGTTTGATATCAGCACTTTATGGTCATCCTAAAAACAGCACATTTCTGCTCCATAATTTTCTCATGAATTACTGAATTATGAGAAACACTTCACATATTTTTGAAGTAAGTAACAAACTAAAAAATTGGGAGCTAGTAAGCCATGAGCCCCTTATGCTTTTAGTCAGAGTCAGTCATATATATGCCACAACAATCATTTAACTTATGGTGGGCTGAGGAGTGATAGAAGCCCTCCGCCATACAGATTCAGTATTATAGAAAACTAGCGACTTGCCCGTCAAAAAAAGACGGTCAATAAAAGAAAGTGTTGAAATGCTGTTTGTCACACAATGTGAGTGTACTGTGTGCCTCAAGTAACTAAATTCATCAAAAAGCAGAAATCTACATTACATAAAATAAGAAAAACTAAAATCACCCCAAAAAAAAATGTACATTACAGAACAACAAAAAAAAACTAAGTCACAGAAATAAAAAAAGGAACATTACAGAAAATAAAAAAATACATTACACCCCCCACCACAAAAAAAAAAAAAAAAAATTACACACCTGAAAAGGAAATACATATAATACATACAATACAATACATACATATAATACATACAATACAATACAATTAAATAAAATACAATACAATTAAATACAATACAATACAATTAAATACAATACACCCCTATCTAATCTACATGCCACGATCTAATATACATGCCACTATGTAATATAGATCTCCCTATGTAATATACATCCCACTATGTAATATACGTCCCAGTATGTAATATACATCCCACTATATAATGTAATATACATCCCACTATCTAATATACATACATAAACATAAAACAAAGTGAAATAAACACAATGTACATACATACCTGTCAGTGCAACCAATCAGAATGCTCAGAGGCTCCAACCAATCACCCTGTGGGGGTGTATTCCATTGTGATTGGCTGAAGGCATCTGCGCCTTGTGATTGGTTTAAATAAAGATTGACAGGTGCATTATCCAATCAGAGTGGGATTTTAGGGTATATCCCTTTGTGATTGGTTCACACATTGGCGCCTCCTGATTGGGTGAATTTGATAGACAGCGTTTTCAACCAATCAGAAGGCGCCATTGCTTATTTTCTTCCGGAAAAGTCTCTGGGAGCCTCATTAGCGTCGGGGATGTCCGTTAGTGCGGATGTAAGTATATATATATATATATATATATTTTTTTTTATACAGGGCGGGGCAGAATAGGATCCGGAGGAGGCTGGAGACATCGCGGAGAGG
Source organism: Discoglossus pictus (assembly GCA_027410445.1). Classification (NCBI taxonomy): domain Eukaryota; kingdom Metazoa; phylum Chordata; class Amphibia; order Anura; family Alytidae; genus Discoglossus; species Discoglossus pictus. The sequence continues at coordinate 124,341,928 of CM050169.1, read as the reverse complement.
TAAGTAGAATGTAGATTATGTTTATTTTATTTTGATGTATGTGTATTAATGTTCTGTTTTTTTTTAACAGGTGCCACGCCGGAGAAGGATTAAAAGAATAAGGACGGGACATGCCGGAAAGGTGAGTAGAATATTTAGAATGTATAGAATGTTTATTTATGTAGTGTAAACGTGTTGCACTAATTATTTTTTTTCCGTAGGTGGCTGATCTGAATGGACATCTGCAAAGGTAAGTGGTCTTAATTATTTTATTTTTGCTTAGAATTAGATTAGTTTATATATAGATAGCATTTATTGTATGTTAGCTAGGGGTATGCGTTTTATATAGATAGCATAGGATGTATTGCATAATAAATTGTGGTATTTATTTAGATAGATTGGGGGTGTATTATTATATAGATAGCATATATATTAGATTATGGTATTTATTTAGATAGATTGTGTGATGTATATTAGATAGGGGTGTATTGTATTGTATGTAATTGCATTGTATTGTATTGTATTGTATGTAATTGTATTGTATTGTATTTGTATTGTATTGTATGTACCGTATTTTTCGCCATATAAGACGCACCTGCACATAAGACACACCTAGTTTTTAGAGGAGGAAAACAAGAAAAAAAAATTCAAACACAAATACACTCCACACACAGATACACACCTACATTACACACAAATATATATATATATATATATATATATATATATATATATATATACAGACATACATATACATATACATACATATACATACATATACATACATACATACACATATACATACATACATACATAACATATATACATATACATATACATACATATACATACACATACATACATATACATATACATATACATACATACATACACATACACATACACATATACATACACACATACATACACACATATACATACACATATACATACATACATACACACATACACATACACATTTTTGGAGCATTTGGGAGCCTCCAGGAGCTCTTGACCCTCCCTGACCCTCCTGATCCTCACCTTTCTTCTCCCCTCTGCCCATCCATGATCATCCCTTGGCCCATCTTGATCTCACCCCATCACGCAGCGCTTCCTACCAGCACTCCTCCTGTACTGCAGCCTTCCCTTGCGTCGCGTGTGTGACGTCACTAGGATGCACCGGCCGACGCGATGCAGTTTAGAGGCATGCTGGTGCTGTAGGAAGCGCCAATGGGGGGATCAGGAGTGGGGATCTATAGGGGGGCAACGGAAGGATCAGAGGGGTTGAAGGGGAGAATCAGGAGGGGGAGAGGATCAAGAGGGCAGAAAGAGGCAATTTTAAAAGGTATATTCGTCGTATAAGACGCACCAACTCTCCCCCCCCCCCCCAGTTTTGGGGAAGAAAAAGTGCGTCTTATACGGCAAAAAATACGGTAATTGTATTGTATGTATTTCCTTTTCAGGTGTGTAATTTTTTTTTTTCTGTAGTGAGGGGGGCGGTTGTAATGTTTTTTTTATTTTCTGTAATGTTTCTTTTTTTGTGACTTAGTTTTTTTTATTTTCTGTAATGTAGATTATTTTTTTGTGTGACCTTAGGGCTTTTTTATTTTCTGTAATTAGAGTGGTGGGGATTATTAGGGGGTAGGTAGTGTAGGTGTTAATAGGTTAGTGTAGAGGGTGTTTAGTTGATATTTAATGTTTTATTGGGGGGGTATAGTGCAGTGTAGTGTTTATACTAAGTGTCATGATGGTCCTTGAGGACCATCATGGCACTTATGTGGTTAATGTAGTGTTGTAACAGGCCCATAATGGTCTTAATATACCCTTATGGGACTGATGGGGTTAAATAGAGGCTTATGAGGGTCTGTATGGACCCCCATGAGTGAGGGGGTTAATGAAGTGCTTATGGGGGTCTGTATTGACCCCCATGAGTGACAGGGTTAATGAAGGGCTTATGGGGGTCTGTATTGACCCCCATGAGTGACAGGGTTAATGAGGGGCTTATGGGGGTCTATATTGATCCCCATGAGTGACAGGGTTAATGAGGGGTTTATGGGGGTCTGTATTAACCCCCATGATTGACAGGGTGACAGTGTATATATTTTTTCTTTTACAACGGGTCCTTTAAGGACCTTTATGGTCCTTTAAGGACCTGTAACGCGGGAATTTAGAATTTTGATTGCAGCGGGGGTCCCCGATCGCGTGCAATCGGGACCCCCACTGCGATGGTTAATGTGGGGTTAATGCAGGGCTCCGAGCTTATCTCGGATCCCCTGGGGTAATGCGGGTTTCCAAGCTTATCTCGAATCCCTTCTTGGGTAAGTTGTACGTGTCTCGGCTGTGAGCCTCATTTTCGTTTTTTTCGGTGGCCATTTTTTCTCTCGTTTAGGTGATTTTCGTGTGTCTGAACTCAGGAATTTGGACTTAAATGGAGGTGCAACTTCACTTTCAGAGGTCCTGGGTGCCCCCCTTGCTATGGGTAAGCTTTTTATGTAGTTTTTGTGAGTATTTGGTGTGTATTTTTAGTTGCGCGCGGGTCGGCCGTTATAGTCATATTTTTAGTGCGTGTGGGGGTTTGTTACGTTAAGGTTGGTTCCGAGGTGTGTTTTTTTTTCTAAGTCGTGCGTGTGACGGGTTTAAAGATTCAGGGGTGGGTTGCCAGTTCCTTCTCTAAATAGACTGCAATTTGTCGGACCTCTCTGCTATGACATGTCTATCTTGGGTAACCCTAGTTCACAGTTTCATTGTAGTATCCAAGTCCCTTCACCTCAACAAGGTAGCTATCCAGAAGAGGAAATATATGTTATCTTTACTCTTAAAGTACCGCCTTAGCGTCTTAGGTCTTATAAAGGGGTCTCCAAAGAATAGGTGGATAGGGTTTGATAAATAATTTTTTTTTATTAAGCCCTTACTGTACATTTAAACTATTAATTACTATGTTTCTGTCATGCACCCAGCCTCTATGAGCTCCATATATCTCCACCCCCTGAATAATGTTTTGTCACCTAGGAAGGGGCTATCTAAATTGGCATGTCACAACTGCAACACGATAGTGGTGACCAGAAAGTGTGTTTGCACATAGCTAGCACTACTCCCTTCTGCTAATGTGTGATTCAGAGAGTGGTTTTAGTTTGGCACTTCCCCCTGGGCATGTCCAGATGATAATAATTCAGATACTTATTTCCAATGATGTATTTGAGGATTATTATTATTTCCTTTATTTGTAACGCAGCAACATAATCCAGTTATACATACATATAAATATATATACGCACAGAGGAGGGAGCCCAAGTGCCTAAAATTCCTGCTCCTTATTCCTATGTTATTTATATAATGCATCTCCATGAAGGGTTTATTTCCAGAATCCTAAAAACCAGGCTATCTGGCTCCTAAAAATCTCCCTGATTCCCGTGTTGTAGATATTCTAGGTGCAGTGACAGATCTCCAAACACTGTATACAATACAACAGACATTTTCCTGACATAATGAAGCTATATAAGTATTTGTACCATATAGTAACATCTGTGAAGCTAGTTAAGAAAATCAGTTTAGCTTTATCATAATTATTTTGATAAATATCCCCCATAGATCTTCAAATAGTCACAGCAAAACAAAAACAGACATGTACACAATAAATGCACAGGAGACTATTAATCATACTTAATGCACTACAGATTTTATCTTTGGTTGTTTTTAAACAGGCCTTAAAGGAATACTGTACTGCTCAAACTTGCATTTGAATTGTAGTGTTGCAGGCCCTAGTAGATCTGCTTCTCTCCAACCCACATTAGGTGTCTAGGAAGTGGGAACAGATTTGTTGAGTAGACTGTCCTTACATTTTTATTAGGATGATCTGTTTCGCTGCAGTTATCACTGTAGAGGAGGAGGCAGATAAAGACTCCTATTAGAACAATTACTTGTGCAGATCATCTCTCATTCCCTCGCCTTTGTAAATATGGTAGAAAAGAAAAAAAAGCGAAATAATTTATTGCTAATAAGTTATTAAATAAGCAATTGGAACCAATCAAAACACTTTGTGTCTCCTTCTCTGGCTCCTCTTATTCACCTCGCACTCTGTCTGTTGGCATACCCCAAGGATCAGTCCTAGGCCCCCTCCTCTTCTCAATCTATACAACCTACCTTGGTACCCTGATAAAAACTTTTGGACTTTGGACTATGCAGATGAGAGTCAAATCTACCTCTCAGCACAAGATCTATCTTCCTCTCTTCTAGATCAAGTTGCCAACTGCCTCTCTAGCATATCCTACTGGATGTCCGCCCATCAACTAAAACTCAACATGTCTAAGACTGAGCTCCTAATCTTCCCACCCTCTACTACAGCTTCCACTCCTCAAATATATCCTTGACATCATCACTCCCATCTCCCAGGCCCATTTTCTTGCGGTTTTACTGGACCCTGCCCTCTCTTTCATTCCTCACATACAATCAATCACAAAATCATGTAATTTTCCCAAAAAAACTGCAAAAATTGGAATCCAGTCTCTCATATCTCTCCTTGACTACTGTAGCTGTCTCCTTGCTCTCCACTCTAATCCATACTAAACGCATCCGGTAGACTCATGTACCATACTCATAGATCAATGTCTGCAGCTCCTCTCTGTCAGTCACTCCACTGGCTTCCCATAGCCTAAAGAATACAACTAAAATCATGAGCCTAAAGTATAAAGCCCTCAACAATAGTGCACCCCTCTTATATCTCTGCTCTTGCCTCAAAATACTCTCTCAACTTCTCTGTTCTGCTAACAACCTTCTTCTTTTCATTTCTCTTATCACCCCTCTCACTCTCACCTTTATTGTGCTGCCCCTACTCTATGGCACTCCTTACCTCGCTCAGCTAGACTATCCTCCTGTCTCAAAATTCTCAAAACATCACTAAAAATACATCTGTTTAAAGAAGCTTATCACCTTCAGACTTAACATGGACCTCACCCATACCCTCTAGATTGTAAGCTTGAGAGTTTTCAATCTTGTAAAGTGCTTTGGTGAAAGCACGGTGCATGTTTGACTTTAAGCCCAATAACAGGGCCCGACATTCTTTGCAATGTGTTAAAAGTTTTTGACTTGTTGTTAATCCCTGTTTAGTTCTACAGAGAATGTTGGCGCATACAAATAAAGGATAATTATAATAATAATAACCCTATTGTATACCCACTTGATGGATCAGTGAGACAGTTGCACCTGATCAGAGAGATCCTGAAAAACTGGACTGATTTTGGCCCCTAAGAATTGGAGTTAGATACACCTGACTGTCTGGAAATGCCGCTTTGAGGCACAGTCAGTACCTCCCTCTGATAAATTATGATTTGGTTGTTTGAATACAGCTTAATAACTCAGTTGGTGCAGGGCTACAACACATTCGTAACATATTAACATTGTTGCAAATGCAGATTGCAGGCAGATTCTATATATTCAGATTATAACTTTGTTGTGTTTTTCATTAAGAATGCTCTTTTAAATGCATGCTAGACAATAATTGTAGTTCTATGTCCCACTAATGAACCACTGTAGTTTGGGAAAGACTTTACATGTTTGTGGAATATGTTAACAAACAATATTAGCAATTATGTAAGCCATGAGAATAAGAGCATTTTTACTTCTTTCTTGGACTCCTTGTCCAGCTCCGACTGGGGATTGTTCTTCTATTTAATTTTATTGTCATGTGTTCTATTTTGAGTGACAGTTTTCAACAGCAATAAATCCACAATGCCTCACGCTTTCCCAGGTGTCTAATCCTTGTGAAAGGCACCATGTCTCATGATATTAAAACAAAACTGAATAAATAAGTTATTAATTAAACACGGATTTTATTTATTTTAAACATCCTAAAAACACATTACCAAGTCATGTTCTTGAGCATACTATAAATACCACACATTAGTGACCTTTTAAAAGCAGGCAAAAGCATAAAAATGGAAATAAATATACCATTGAGCATACTTTTTGTTGAAACAACAGAGAAGACACTTTCTTCTTAAATGACCACTATATCATAAAAAAAACATAAGTTCATATAAAAAGGCAGGAAGAATGTCCTAAAGCTAGCCTTTATTTGGAAAAAAAGGAAGGGGGGTCAAAAACTACTCTTTTACTTCCTTTGTTAGATAAATTATACACATACCTCAAGATTTTCTCTAAAAATGCTCATATGATGCTCATGCTTTCTGATGTTTCCTAAATTGCCTCTTAGAAAGCCGCTTATTGTGGGACGAAACGGCTGTAAGGATTAGTTTAATTAAATCTTGCCAGTATTAGGGCTTGTTATTAATAGTGCTCCAGATAGAAATCTTGGAGCATGGCTAATTCATCTCTGCCCAGCATTTGTTGTTTTATATCTTAGACCAAATTATACTTTATATACTCTATTATATACTTCTATACTATTTATCTACTCTATTATACTTTATATACTCTATTTTCTTTTGGCTGCTAATACTGTCTGTTACGTTCTCCACAGGGTGTATCCTTGTAACTAATTAGCCTTCCAGTACTGCTACTGAATGCTTTGGCTTTTGTAGATGCCACATTTCCATTGTGTAGGTAGAAATCAAAGTCTCCTCCATATTGCATATTTTCAAGCGCAGTTCTTAAAAATAATATATTTTTTTAAATATATGACCACAGTGGATGGATAGAAAATAATGAGAAGATTGTGTGATTTTTAAATAGGATATTACATTTTTTTTAAATCTAATTTAATAATGTTTCCATCTTCCGTAAGTAAAAACAGCATACTTGGCAAAAACCTTTCAGATTAACTCAAAATGAGTCTTAAGTATGAAGTATGAAACTTAATATTTTAAGCTTGTATCATCTGACGCAAGCAACAAAAAAGGAATAATTGTTTGACCATATGATGGTAAAGCGTCTTCTTATAAATATATTTATTGGAATTTTTAACTTTCCCAGATTTGTGTAAGGAATCATTCAGCTAAAACACACAGTCACTTCATCTCTTTGTTTTATGTCTTCTGAAATCCTATGAATTATTTAGAAGTCTGGTTTTTATCTTGAAATGACAGTAGGTTATTTGGAGCCAAAAAAGCCCCCATCCATTCTTTAGTGTACAAATCCATAGAAGCTGTAAGTCATTTTCCTATCCTGGTTAATGACCAGTTTCCTCTGAAGAATTCTAATTTCTTATCATAGGAAGAATACTGGATAAAGTGTATTAACTGTAACCCCTCCACTGCTGGACCATGCACCATAGCACATCCAACCTCCACCACTGATGTCTTTGGAAGTCCAACCATTACATTAGTCCTAAAATGGACACCAAACCCATATTTTAACAGTGTACACTTTTGAAGAACTTGATAAGAGACATTTCTATAGAAATTCAAATATTAACTATAGCATTTTATACAAACAAATAGCTTGATGGCAGATAAATACCAAAAAAACATTGAATCCCTAGGTGGGCAACCTATTTTGCAATGTAGACCGAAGGCACCCGAAGAAGGGGATGGCAGAGATGGATAGATTAGAACATTGAAGTAATGGCCATGAGCTTGAGGGCGCTCAGAGGGGCTGTGGCTGACAGATGTGCCTGGCGTGCTGCGGTACATAGGATAACTGAACAACTAAACAATAACAACACTGCTGTGGAGAATTAAATTAGCCACATCATGCAAAAATAGAAAAATTAGGTTGCTCAATCAAAAATGTAAAAAATACAAAACACATTGTTTGAACAGGTTTATTTAAAACACTAACATTTTAAATATTTAGTCACAACTGCCTCAGAAACAAACGATGAAGCAAATTGAACGTTTTTTTTTTAATATATGTTTATTTTGTATATCTTTATTGAGAGAAAGGGTTCACATAGAAATGGTAGGCATTCATGAATTTTAACATATGGTGTGGAAGTGAATGATATAGATATTCAATGTATTGTATCACCTGCTGAGAACAGTAAATTATGAGTAAATACAAATAATAAAAGTATCACCTGCTGAGAACAGTAAATTATGAGTAAATAAAAATAATAAAATTATATAATTGCCAACTTTTACAAGAATGCCCCCTCCCTCTTTTGTCTCTCTCTCTCTCTCTCTTTCCTTTCCTCTCTCTCTCTCACTCTCTCTCACACACACAAAAGAAAGATGTATTTATAATTCCCCTGGATGAATTTCATTAATTGCAAGGAAAAAAAAGAATAAAAGAAGAGGGAAAAAAAACGTAATCAGTATATATCGAAAAGGCTAATCACCTGGTTCATTCCGCATAGGAACAATCATCTAGAAACAAAAGTATGAAAATGTAAGGGCCGATGACACTTTCCACTAAAGCCACAAAAGACATCCAGTCCATCATCCCGTGTCCAACCTTCTATATGATAAGGCTTAGCATACACTTGGAATTTAGTAATTGGGGTGGGTGCTTAAATAATTTTGTGTCTTAATTGTAAGGGGATAGCATGGATTGTGAATGATATTTTTTATTTTCTATTTCTTATAGTGTGAGATATTGTAAATTATTCAAAAATACTGGACCGTGTTTACTATTATGTTTATTGCCTTAGATTAAGCTCAATAGCTGGCCAGGAGCCTCTGATAGATTGAATGAGAATACACTGTGTATGGAGGAATCGGTTCATTACGGATAAGAAGAGAACAGACGCTTAATCTTTTTCTCAATGTCTGTATAATCCAAATGAGTAAATGTAATGCAACATTTCACAATTATTTTGTCGCACAAGTTGCATAAATGTTGGCTAAATATCTGAACTTGGCGAAAATCTTCTGGGCTGTTCTGACCAAATAGTTTCCTGTAGTGAGGATTCAGTTCCTTTAATGGAAGCACAATTTATGGCTATGCTATGGAAGCATTCATGGACCTCCGTAGAAGGTCAGCGAGTCTTGTCCTCACCCACACTCTAACAGACAGCCTCTCTTTACTGAGTGTAAAGAGGTAAGCAAGCCAGAGCAGAATTCAAAGGAAAGATGAAATAATCAAATGTTATTGTTTATTTGCTCATATTTAGTGCTTAAAAGTTTTAAATAACCCCCTTTGAAGAACTACACTTAAAATAAAAAAACAGGGTTTTAGAATGCACAAAAATAATATAACCTCTAATTTAATATTTTTTATATGTAATGTATGATGCTGTGGAATCTACCAGATTAGTTTCCACTGATCAACTTCCTGATGTGGCTCTAAATTAGATAGTTGTTTTAGCTACTTTAATTTTCTAGATTTAATTGTTGGTTACAAATAAAAATTCAGATTACAGAATATTTCTCAATTTACTAAATTTCCATTTATTTACCATGTATTGCTCTTAAAAATCAGGTTGTAATAGAAAAATAAGAATTGTTTGAAGTTTGCCTGGTGTCTTGAGTCACCAAAAATTCATTCAAACAAATGGCACTGAAAGGGCAAATGTCAGGGGTGATCCATGTACTTGAAAAAACAATTAATCATCATTACCCCTAGTAGAATTCCAAATATGGAACTAGGGCTGAAGAAAGCTTGATAGCTTTCTATACAGTTTTGGTCATGGGAAATTGTATTCTCTCAGGGTGGAGCATTTTGAGCTTTTTTCTCTCACTTGTACAGTAGTAAGAAAGGTTTTTCCTATTTTATTGTTTGTGCGCACTAAAGTAATAATTAAAAATGTATGGAAGGCCCATTTAATGGCCCTTTTGAAGTCAAATATAATAATATTTATTTTTCAATGTATTGCCATTTTAATAAAGTTGATATTTTGTGAGGAAACTTATTTTCCCACCATCTTTGCACAAAGTGTGAAGCAGACTTTTCTGCATCTATTTCATTACTTCCCAGCTTTAGTGGCACAGTGTGGGAAAATATGCTGTACAATCAGCCACAGTTTACAGAATGTGGGAGGAGTTAAAACCAAAAGATGAGAGCCAACCCTGCATTTTCAGTGTATGTTTTTCCTCAGAAAAAAGACATATTGTTAATGACAATAAATTGATAAGATATTTATACTGAATTTAAATATTTTAAGTAGTAAAAGCTGGGTCATGTTATGTCCACAAATCCCCTCATAGCTCTTTTATATCAGTAACTACACCGTTTTCCTTATTTAAAGCTAGTGATACTTATAGAATGTTATTCTGTTCAGGAAAATCCAAGGGCAGTTGCTGGAAGTACTCAGAGTACTAATATGTAAGCAGAATAGCCTTTTTATCCTTGGGTTGGCAATGGGATACAAGATGGCTGCCTTAATTTACCTCAGTCGTGTCATACAAAATAATGATAGCTTTACTAAATCACTTTATCTGTAAATGGTAGGGTTTTAGTATATAAATTAGTTATTCCCAGCCTAAGAATGATCTGCCAGAACATTTATTTGCAGATTTAGCTAAGAGACACTGCTCTCATGTGTATCTTTATGTCACAGTGAGTGTATGACAGCCAGACGTGGAAGCCATTTTACCTTTGATGCTATGTGACTGACTGCCAGTAAGTGACATCATGCCTGCACTGGATGTCAAGTTTTGGTGTGTATCTGCACTTGGCCAGACTCACTGTCTGTGTTGCATTAAATTACATAAATGATCTTTCAGACACAGCCCCATCCATAATGTCCTTCAGTGTGATTTATAAAAAGAGTCTCTATGCCAAAATACTGTTTTTCCCTGTACAAATATAATTTTAGGTTAAAATTAAAACTGCACATATTTGCAGTGTGAAATATCAAATACCAAATGACACAAGTCACTTCTACCTCTGTGATCGATTACTAAATAAGATTTTACAGTACCATAAATGCCCCAACACCCCTATTAGGGGGTTATATTACTTGTGTATCACTTAGAATGGATGAGTACCAACCCTGACAAGACAGAGGTACTTATAAAAACAAAAATAAAGCAGGAACAGATGACTAGCCTAGAATATGGAAGGTTAAAGATACAGAATTCATAATAAGTCTGAGATCTTGGTGAGGAACTTGACTGCCAATTAACACTTGAGCATCAAGTATCAACAGCAATCAAGACTTCCTTCCACTTAAAAATGATATCAAGGATTAAGATCTTGATTCCTTCAGAGGATCTGGCTATATTGATCCTTGCCTTTGTGACTTCATTGCTTAACTACTCCAATGCACTATTCCTGGGATTTCTAGAAAAGCAGTTACACCAAGTGAAGATGGTGCAGAATGCTGTTGCAAGGCTGCTGACAAACAAGATCTGCTTCTGTCACATGACACCCATTTTTCCTTCTCTGAACTGGTTATCTATCAAATGAGAATGCATTTCAAGGTTGCTTCGAAATGATCATGGCCCCAAATACCTGAAAGAAGTCTTGGTTCCTACATCAGCTACTTGTGCTCTCCGATCAGCAAGTGAACCACAGCTAATTGTACCAAGAGCTCGCAAAAAGAGTCATGTAACTCCAGTTCTGTGGAACTCTCTACCCATAACAGTTCAAGAGTTTTATCATTGGATATTTAAAAAAAAATAAGTTTAAGACTTATCTGTTTACCCGAACCCTTGGATACCACAATATCTAGTGAAGTGCTGTAAAGAGCTAACTAGGAGAAAAGTTCTATATAAGTTATTGGTGTCATCATACTAGAATAATGATAAAGAACCTATGTTACTTAAAAGACTGCAGATGTGTCTGCAGAGTCATCAAAAGGCAGGTATGGTAAAGAAGTTAGCTGCCCAGTTGTCAAGTCGCCATCTTACTAGGGCCACCATCAAGGGAGTAAACTTTTGCACAGAATTTGTGCATCGGGCCAAGATGGAGCTGCTCCCTGTCCTGTAGTAACCATACATATGTCAGAATAAGGCTGTATTTTTAAATATTTTGTCATCTTTTGTTTCACTTTTCTTTTTATTATTGTTATTTATTTGCTCTAGATATAAATATATTAAATGGCAAAGAGGAAAGACGAAGGAAGGAACAGAATATATAATATTTATATGTAGATGCTAATATTATCAGGCATTGTTGTTGACAATAACAAGCAGCGTGGTAAGGTCTCTAAGTATTTCACCCACTACAGGGCTTCTACAAGATTGCATACTAAGGGTCCTAATCAATTGCAAGCCCGCAACTCGATCCTTGTAGGCCGTATGTCTGCGGGTATGTTTTGGGCTCCAATTCGTCTCCGATTACGATGCTATTCAATTGCTCAAGCCCGTAAGTTACTGTCCCAAAGCCGAAACCGTAAACCATGCACTGGTTTGTAGCAGTTCAGGCCGGGAACATGATCAATTAAGCAATTCCGTAACTTTCCCATTTCAAATCAGCTAATAGAAAATGAGGTTACATGTCAATCAATTAGGTTCGGGGGTCCAATATGCGATCAGACTCGCAAACCCGCAAAATAAAGAATTATGAAAATGAATGCCAATACTGTTCTAGTCCATGCAGGTAGGCTGATATGTATTAAATCATTGATTTAACCTGACGATTTGCGAGCTTGAGACAGTTGTGCAATTAATTCTAATGTCTTTCATCGCTTTCCCCGTTATTTACAGTGCAGTAGTGATTTTTTATTTTCATTTACAGTGCTAGGAACAGGTGTTTAACCCCTTTGCGGGTCCTCTCTAGCACATGTAGGATTTTCTCCTTCTTTTGCCATTTACGGGTGTGAAAATTGAGCAATTGAATAGTGATTTGCGATGATAGCCATCGTAACTCTTCCGAAAGTGAAAGATCAAAGGCTTTGGGAGGCGGTAAGTTACTGGTTTAACCATTGCAATTTTTTCAAGGCCGTAACTCGTAACCCGTTTGGAGCCCACAAAGAGACGCCAATTGAATAGCAAAATAACTTGCAACCTCACTTACGGGCTACTGGATCGAGCAAGAGCTCAATTGAAGCTCTAAGGGACTGAAATTTTGCAGTTAACTTGGCTCCAAAATGTTTTGCATTGCTATGAAGGGCTATCTTTCTGGCTCCTATAAATTCATCCTAAATATATAGTTATACATATGTGTTGGATACTTAAAACAAAAGGTAAAATTTAAGAGAAAAACATGAGGTGTAGAAAAGAGGAATAAATGAGGTAATAGTAGAACACATAATGTGGAGATGTGTTTTGCGGGACAAGAGCGATAGATGTAATAATGTTGAGAGGAGCAATGGACTGCACTGTCACAGAAGATCCTGATTTCAGGGAACACCCCAGGCCTATCCAAACTTAGTGAATGTGCATGTTATGCTTCCATTCAGTACATGAAACCATAAAATAACACCATCTATCAAATAATTTTTATTCTGTATACTTCTCAGCTGAAGAGACCTGGACAAGTTCAAAAATAGATGACTTTTCATAACCTCTCTTAAGACTTCAGGGATAATTCTATCCGATTCAATGAAAGAAATGTAAATACTTTGAAGGCCAGGATTAGTGTCTGCCCTGTGTTGATAGGTCACTGAATTTCAAAGCACTAGTTGGTTTAATGGTATGTCAAGAGTTTTTTTTTTTTTTGACATGGCATTTTCTTCCAACTGGCACAGTGGATGTTAATAAGCTTTTGCTAACAGCTTTGTTTTCAGGATAAGCAGAAACATTTATTGACTGAAAGCTTGGAGGGCAGGACATTATGCTCTGAATATTCAGGGTTACACACTGATTCTTTTCTAGGCGATGGAGTACTTTTTTTAATGTTAAATGGGTGCAAACAACAGCTGAGAACCTTATAGAGCGCACTCAATCACCATTATTGTTGTTGTTTAGTCATTCAGTCGAGTCTGACCCTCCATGACCATATGGTCCACAGCATGCCAGTCACATCTTGGGTCCGGTTGTGCCAATCCAAAAAGCTTTCATGGCAAAGATACTGGAGTGGATTGAAAGTTCCTTTTCCAGTGGACCACAATTTGTCTGACCTCTCATCTATGACCTGCCCATCTTGGGTGGCCCTACATAGTATAGCTTACAGCTTCATTTAGGTACACAAGCCCCTTCACCACGACAAGGTAGCAGTCCTAAAGAGGCTGTCATCATTACCAATGTTTATTATATCAATAATTTACCAAATTTCATTACTCAAAAAAAATTGCCATAAAACAGTATCATAATGTGGGAAATCCATTAATATCATTATATTAATGACAAATATTGGTGACAGACTACTGTATAAAAAATACAGAGATTATAACTTTATTAGTGATTACTATATTGTGACTCAAACCCTTGTAATTGGGGTTCCCATCTTAATATTTTATCCCTGTTCCTCTTGGAATATGTTTACTTTCTGTAGGTTTTAATAATATCGCAATGTAAAATGCACAAAAAATGTTATACACCTGTATACCATTGCATTTTTTATATACTGCTGGATCAAATTACTATTTAAAGAGTAAAGTTAACTGGATTTTCACTCAAACTGTTTTTTGTTTTTTTTGTATAATATTCTCCATTTCACAAAAATCTCAATATCATAGATACAGTTGAAAGCTAATATAGCCCTAATATAGCATCAATTTCCATTTCTGCATCGATCAGCAAGACCCAAATATGGTGCACTCACTATTAACTATGGGAGATGTAACGGAAGGTGATAAATTGGTAAATGAGCTGCTTCGAAATGCAAATATATGACAATTTACTAAGATGACAAGTTCTTGAGGGAGTTTTACTAAGTCCTGTTCCCTAGCAAACACACATTTCATTGCCATGAATCAATACCTATCACTGTTGGGGTGTTTCATGTGTGTGTTGTATGTAAAACACTAGGCGTGATCTCCATTACAGTATCCAGTAAAATAGTGCTGTGAACAGAAGAGGCCCGTCATAGGTTTTCAATAGTGCACGGTCTGCAAGGTTTCCTAAAAAATAATAATAAAGTATTTGTAAATTTAAACATGTTTAAACACTTGGGACACCATATATAATAGTTGCACTGTAAAGCCTGCCTAGCTATGTTAATCCCCATTGCCTAAAACATTGTGAGCAAACTGCTACGGGTCACTGCTCCGAGTGAATTTCACGAAACACGCAAAAAGCAAGGCATAAATCTCCATTGATTTTTGTGCTGAGAATAAATTACAAGTTACTCCCTGACACTCTAACACCCAAACACTATGCTAATAAGATTTTACAGATTACTCGCTAAACAGGGCACTGCCGTAATTGAAAAAGCAGAAGAAAGATTTACTGCTTCCAAACACCACACGCAAGTAGTTTTAAAACCTTTGCTGAGTCTTCCAGAAGCATTTACAGTGACAGTATAGCACAAAAAGCAAAACAAAATGATGAAATATCAACATTATTTGACAATTAACAATCAGATATCAACATATGTGTAATGTAAAAAATATGATATATTTGAATTAAGGTTTATGATACAAAATTCAGGGTAACACACAATCCAGTACTCAACGGGTTAATACACGTCACAAAACTACATTGCCTAGGAACAAACACTCTAATGCATTATCTATAAATATATATTTGGTATAGCTCACAGCTTAATTCACTATACAAGCCCCTTCACCATCACAACTTTGCAAACCACAAGGGGACCAGGGGAACATTTACCACACTAATCTACTCTAACCCATCAGGAAGGGCCGCAAAAACACATGGAGGCTGTGCAGAGGCACGTGTAGCAACAGCCAACTCACCTCCATCCCATGCCATTGCTGGTGGCCATGTGCCAAGATGTATAGCCATTCTCATTTGGTGACCTCCAATTATGTTTTGCTATTCATCAATTTACATTAGTGTGGTGTATGTTCCCCTGGTCCCCTTCTGGATTAATAGGTGGTGGTGGTGAAGGGGCTTGTGTACCTGAATGAAGCTGTGAGCTATACCATGTAGGGCCACTGTAGGTGGGCAGGTCATACCAGAGAGGTCAGACAAATCACATTCCACTAGAGAAGGAACTGGCAACCCACTCCAGTATTACCTGTAATATTGTTATCAGGCCCTCAGGGGAATGTTGATACTCCACAGTATCACTAATTGATCTTTGCATGGTTATTACACCTTTATTTGGATTATATCACATATTATAATTGTCTAACTACGATTCGTCGTCAAGCTGCGTTGCGTAGTGCGTACGACTTATCGATGAGCGCTGCAGGCGTTCATCGCCCGGCGAGTCTCGCGCAGCGAGGCGAGATACTAAGCCGCTCTGTTGCGTTGTGCGTACGACTTAGCGATGAGCGCTGCAGGCGCTCATCGCCCGGCGAGCCTCGCGCAGCGAGGCGAGCTGTTAAATCGTAGCACTTTGGCAATGAGCGCCACAGGCGCTCATTGCAGGCAAGCCTCGCGCAGTGAGGCGAGCCGTTAAACAGTAGCACTTTGGCAATGAGCGCCGCAGGCGCTCATTGCAGGCGAGCCTCGCGTAGCGAGGCGAGCCGTTAAACCGTAGCACTTAGGGAAAAAAAACGAGGGGAAAAAAATTACGAGATAAGCAGCGGAACAAAAACAGTAAAAAAAAACACTAAATACACACTAAAAAATAAAACAAAGGTCACTTACAGCATGGGGAACCAGGCAGGACGTCTGGAAGTGAGTTGGAACTGCAATTTAGATTGATTTAGCCGAGTTACAAAGATCGAAAATCGGCTAAGCGAGAAAAAAATGGCCGCCGAAAAAAATGAAAACAAGGCTATACTACTACGAACTGCGTAAAACACAGCCACAGTCGTATGTGTTTGAAAAACAACGAGATAAAGGATGCAGATTAACCGCGCAATGAGTAAAAAGACAGTAGCGAGTACATTTTACGAAACACAATTATAGATTTACGCATTAACACAGATTTAACGACTTTGTCTCGGCCAACATCGGATTTCCCGCCTAAACCAACGCATTTGATGTGAAATATAAGTTGCAAGTTACAAAAATAAAAATGTAAAAAAAAAAAAATTGTATTTATTTAAAGAAAAAAAAAAGGGACAAATGTAGAGTCATGTTGTGTGGCAAACAAATTTCACTACATTTAATTTTTATTGACCGTCATTTGACCATTTTACCATATTTACTGTTAAACCGTAGTACTTTAGCGGGCTGAGCGATGAGCGCCACAGGCGATCATTGCGCAGCGAGGCGAGCCGTTAAACCGTAGTACTTTGGCAATGAGCGCCGCAGAAAAAATGCCGCACGAACAAAACGAAAAACTGGCGACAGCACTATAACTACGGAAAACACGTACCGATAATCCGCTAAGACGCATACCTTACATTATCCGCCATTTTAGAAAATGCCGAAGTACACAGCTACGTTAACGGTTTCGGATCGCGCACGCACACTATTACACTGCACACGTTCATCACGCTTACACAGTACCTCCACACCACTAATGCTGCTGCAACATCAACACAGATTGCCAGCTCTTCAACACAATGCATAAAAATACGTAAATTCATTTATTAATTTGATTTCTATATTTCAGTAGTACACAGAAAACAGCATTACAATTCCATATGTATATTAATAACTAAACAACTTTTAAAACATACACATCTGATTGCCGTCATTTTTTGACGGGCAATTCGCTAGTATGATATATATTATTACATGACTAGTGACATGCCCGTCATAAATGATGGCATGATGAAGTTTTATAAATTGTTTCCCCCCCCCTCCCTTTTGTCTCTTCCCCCCTCTCCCTCCCCTGTGTCTCTCCCCCTGTGTCTCTTGCCCCTTCTCTTTCCTTCCTCGTCTCTCTTTGCTGCTCTCTCCCTCCACTGTCTCTCTTTGCTCTCTCCCTCCACTGTCTCTCCTTGCCACCTCTCTCCCTTCCCTTTCGCTCTTTGCCCCCTCTCTCCCTCCCATTTTTCCTTGTCCCAGCTCTCCCTCCCCAGTCTCACTTTGCCCCTCTCTCCCTCTCCTGTCTCTCTTTACCCCCTCTCTCCCTCCGCTGTCTCTCCTTGCCACTTCTCTCACTCCCCAGTCTATCTTTCTGCTCCTCTCTACCTCTTCTGTATCTCTTTGCCCCTCTCTCCCTCTCCTGTCTCTCTTTGCCCCTCTCTACCTCCCTAGTCTCTCTTTGCTCCCTCTCTCCCTCCCCAGTCTCTCTTTGCACCTCTCTCCCTCTTCTGTCTCTCTTTGATCTCTCTCTCCCTCCCCATGCCTCTCTATGCTCCCTCTCCTTGCCCTGTCTTTCTTTGCCCCCTCTCTCCCTCCTGTCTTTCTTTGCCCCCTCTCCCTCCCCTGTCTCTAATTGTCCCTCTCTCTCCCTCCCCAGTCTTTTTGTCCAATATCTCCCTCCCCAATCTCTCTTTGCCCCCTCTCTCTCCCCTGTCTTTCTCCCCCCCTCTCCATCCCCTGTGTCTTTTCCCCCTCTCAATCCTGTGTCTCTTTCCCCCCCTCTCCCTCCCCTGTGTCTCCTTCATCCTCTCCCTTCCCCTGTGTCTCGTTTCCCCGTTCTCTCTCTCTCTCTCCCGTGTCTCCTTTCCCCCTCTCCCTCCCGTGTCTCCTTTCCCCCTCTCTCTCCCTCCCTGTGTCGCATTTCCCCCTCTCTCCCTCCCCAGTGTCTCTTGCCCCCTCTCTACCTTCCCTGTCTCTCTTTGCCCCCTCTCTTGCCTTCCCTGTCTCTCTTTGCCCCCTCTCTCCCTCCACTGTCTCTCTTTGCTCACTCTCTCCCTCCCCAGTCTATCCTTGTCATCTCTTTCCCTTCCCTGTCACTCTTTGCCCCCTCTCTTCCTCCCATTTTACCTTGCCCCCGCTCACCCACCCCAGTCTCTCTTTGCCCGTATCTCCCTCTCCTTTCTCTCTTTACCCCCTTTCTCCCTCCCCTGTCTCTCCTTGCCCCCTCTCTCCCTTCCCTGTCACTCTTTGCCCCCTCTCTCCCTCCCGTTTTTCCTTGCCCCTGCTCTCCCTCCCCTGGCTCTCTCTGCCCCTCTCCTGTATCTCTTTGCCCCCTCTCTCCCTCTCCTGTCTCTCTTTGCCTCTCTCTCCCTCCCCAGTCTCTCGTTGCACCTCTCTCCCTCTCCTGTCTCTCTTTGCCCCCTCTCTCCCTCCCCAGTCTCTCTTTGCCCCGTCTCTCCCTTCCCAGTCTCTTTGCCACCTCTCTCCCTCCCCTGTCTCTCTTTGCCACCTCTCTCTCCCCTGTCTTTCCTTGCCCCTCTCTCCCTCCTGTCTCTATTTGTCCCCTCTCCCTCCCAAGTCTCTCTTTGCCCCTCTCTCCCTCTCCTGTTTTCCTTTACCCACTCTTTCCCTTCCATTGTCTCTCCGTGCCCCCTCTCTCCCTTCCATGTCACTCTTTGCCCCCTCTCTCCCTCCCATTTTTCCTTGCCCCCACTCTCCCTCCCCAGTCTCTCTGCCCTTCTCTCCCTCCCCTGTCTCTCTTTGCCCCGTCTCTCCCTCACCTGTCTCTTTGCTCCCAAGTATCTATTTGCCCCCTGTCCCTCCCCTATCTTTCTTTGCCCCTCTCTCCCTCTCCTGTCTCTCTTTACCCCCTCTCTCCCTCCCCTGTCTCTTTGCCTCTCTCTCCCTCCCCAGTCTCTCTTTGTCCCCTCTCTCCCTCCCCAGTCTCTCTTTGCACCTCTCTCCCACTCCTGTCTCTCTTTGCCCCCTCTCTATCTCCCCTGTCTCTCTTTGCCCCTTCTCTCCCTCCCCAGTCTCTTTGCCCCCTCTCTCCCTCCTGTCTCTCTGTGCCCCCTCTCCCTCCCCAGTCTCTCTTTGTCCAATATCTCCCTCCCCAGTCTCTCTTTGCCCCCTCTCTCTCCCCAGCCTTTTTTTGCCACCTCTCTCCCTCCTGTCTCTCTTTGCCCTCCCCAGTGTCTCCTTTCTATTATCTGTGATATCTATTGCTATTATGACTAGTATTATTGTTATATGTATTGATCTATTGCATAATAACTAGGGCTCATTAGTTTACATATATAGGAATGTGACACAAAAATTATGTATGTGGATGTCCCATAACGCCAACCATTGAAAACACACTGACACAGTTAGAACGGTATAACAAAGCTTTATTTCATACACAGAGCACAATCAGAAATGGTCAAGTCTGTGCATTAATATCATGGGTGTGGTGTGGGCGGATCCCGGGAGAGCAAGAGGCTTGTGGTAAAAATGGGATACCTACAAGGGGTAATGTGAAAATCTAGAATAAGCATGATGCATAGCACCTGCCAGGGTCACATGTGGTCACTACACCACTGCAACCGAAATCTGATGAATAAAAGGATCATCAGAAATCACTCCATTTAATTGAAGAAACCATTAACGTGCATAGCACCTACAACTTGTGTAGATCTGCTCAATGAAACAGATGATTCAACCTCTGGACTGTGTATATCAATCCAGTTTCACACATACAGTGTGGTGACAAAACAAAATCTGAAAAAAAACTGATTCCTATCTGCAAGCATTACTAACTATTACCTAGGTCTCTGGATAATCAGTAATATGGGAAAATACCTATTAATACAGATAGGACACAAAGGTCAGTAGCCAGATTTAATGTTACTTACATCAGACCCAAGGATCTGTTCTCAGACTGATATTGAGATCAGGATCACATGCTTCACTAGTGCATATATTAATGCTGGCTGTCATTAACATGCGTTGTGAGACTTTGCAAGTCCACCGCCATAGCTGTATTAGTCTACATTTCAGCTAACAACAATCATGTCTTAGATATCTGGCTATATGAAAGTTTTAAGATAGTGGGAGCTACATGTTAGTGGGGCAGGGTGCTTTCATTAAAGAAATGTCTAGAGGCTCTGTGAAAACCTTACACTTCATACATTGCCTTCACAATGCTTGCAGATGCAGAAGATGCCTTCATGGACCTGAATTGTACCTAAAACAAACAAAAGGGAAAAAAGTCAAAACCTACAAAATAAGGCCTTACATTTTTTTACGGACTGCAGCATCACTTCTCAACAGCATTCCTCAGTGACCATCAATTGGGGACATGTTAAACAGAACCCTACGTGTTCACAGAGAAGAGGATCATGGACCATCTGATGGGAGGTAGCCATCTGCAAATAAAATATCCCCATCACATAGGCCAAGATCCAAGACTCTGTAGCCAGGCTAGATTAGGTTAACATTGTGACCAATAGATTGTCACTGAGGAGTGCTGTTGAGAAGGTACAAACATATGCACAGCCCCTAGATCCTACTCCGCCTAGGCACAGGGCCCAAATCCCCTTTGGCCGGCCGCTGTCTCCCTGGTGGTGGTGGTGGTGGGGGGCAGGGGGAGGCAACCCCCAGGAGGCAGCGGCACCTGCAGTGGTGGAGGCATGGTGGCGATGTGCGAGTGGGGAGGTTCAGGGGTGTTGCAGAATGGGTGGTGGTGTGGTTGCGACCAGTCCAGCGCACTGCGGTGGGGGAGGTGGTGGCCGGCTGGTGTCCTCACTACAGTCGGTGGGCCCTGGTGATAGCTTCAGTCTCTGGAGGAGGGGGATAGTAGGGTCGAATCCCGATGTTGTGGCCGGAGGTCCAGATGGTGGCCGGCTGGTGTCTTCACTCCAGTCGGAGGACCCTGGTGATAGCTTCAGTCTCTGGAGGAGGGGGATAGTGGGGTCGAATCCTGATGGTGTGGCCGGAGGTCCAGATGGTGACCCCACCAGCCACATTACATCCTCCTCCTGCGAACCAGGGCACTCAGTTCCGCTTCTCTTCTCCTCCTCACGTGATGGTTCCTGCTGGGTGGGGGCTTGTTCCTCCACTTCCTGCTCTGATGGAGCCAACGCCCCCGCCTCTGCCTCGCTACTGGACCCAGACCTCCTTGATGCTGTAAAAAGTACAGCTGTAAAAAGTACAGAGAATGGCAACAAAACTAATAATAATAATTAGAGAGGGAACATTGATCCAGGGAGGAATCAAATTGCTATTATCTGGGGTCAGGAAGGAATTTTATTTTTTCCCCCTTTTGAGACTATTGGTAATATATCATTTGTTTTGCTTTATTCTTTGCCTTCCCCTGGATCAATTAACAACTAATAATTAATCCACCTCATTATAGATCAGAGTAGATAAAAAAAGGTTGAACTTGATGGATTAAAGGTTGAACTTGAGGGGTTTCAACCTCAATTACTAGCCCCCTCTAAGTAACTAGCCCCTCTAAGTTATGGCATATAGTGGTCCATCAATACGTTTCTTGGAATGAAAAAGGGGTTTAAGCCATTGTAGTACTTCAACCTTGACCCGACAATATCGCTGCACCGAAG
This sequence comes from Discoglossus pictus, assembly GCA_027410445.1. Taxonomy (NCBI): domain Eukaryota; kingdom Metazoa; phylum Chordata; class Amphibia; order Anura; family Alytidae; genus Discoglossus; species Discoglossus pictus. The sequence continues at coordinate 124,319,853 of CM050169.1, read as the reverse complement.
GGCAGAAATGGTCAGTGAACCACTTGCTAAAAATATCCTGGGTGATCCATGCCTTCCTGTTTGCCTTCCAAACTACTGACAAGCTGGACTTGTTAAGGCCCCTTATTGTCCTCGGTGTCTGGGAGTGGTAGACCAGCAATGGCTTCATACGAAAGTTACCGCTGGCATTCCCACCCACAAAAAGGGTCAGCCTGTCTTTCGCTGGTGCTCTCTTCTGCTCCCTGGAGATGAACGTGCAGATTGGCATCTGCTTCCAAAAGAGCCTGGTCTCATCCACATTGAAGACATGCTCCTGTGGATAGCTCCCTCTTTCCACCAGGTCCTTGAAAGAGGCTGGAAAAGGCAGAAGCAGCTTCGGTGTCCGCACTTGCCGCTTCACCTGTGATCTTAATGTTGTAGAGGCTGTACCTTTTCTTAAAAGTGGTCAAGCCAACCTCTACTTGCTGCGAAAGTCTTCGTCACATCTGGATCTTGACTCTGCATGTGGGCATATATGCTCTCCGCCTTCTCCAGTAATATGGCCTGGCTGAGAGGCATGTTACGATATAGCTCCTCATCTATCCAGACGGACAGCCACTTCTCCCTCTCATCAAGGGCGTAGGACCTGGAGCAGCGAATTTCTTGGCCAAAGAAGCAGTGCTGGTCATCGATGAAATGTGAATCTTATCCTTGTTTTTCAGTATAGTCCAGAGGGTGGACTTAGGCAAATGGAGATCTGCACCAATATCCACCTGGCAGCCTCCTTTCTCCATTTGGTCCAGCACTTGAATCTTAACATCCAGAGGAATACTCTGGCGATTGCCCTTAGCCTGCTCCTTTTTGAGTTTAGACATCTGTAAAACAGTACAAAAAAATACAATGAATGTAGATTAGATTTTAGTAGACAATTAACAATCACATTATGCAAAACAATGGAACAATGACAATACAGTATTCTGCACCGTACCTTGCCACTGGATGTTGTTTTTAGGATATGGGGGTCCCTGCTGACAATGGCTCCCTCCAGCACGAATTTCTCTACCTTACAAAAAACAATGAATGTAGATTTCATAAGACAGTTAACAATCACATTATGCAAAACAATGGAACAATGACAATACAGTACAGTACAGTATTCTGTACCGTACATTGCCAGCGGATGTTCTCTGTAGGATTTGGGGGTCCCTGATAGCAATCACTCTATCCAGATGTGACTCTATCTGCATTACCCAAAAAATATATATTTTTTTTTATTAGACAATAAATAATGAATTAATTAACAATCACATTATTAAAAACAAGGGAACAAATAAAGTATTCTGTACCTTGCTAATGGATCTTCCAAGTTGGATTTTGCTGTCACAAAATGGTGCTCCGGTTAACACTGTCACGCTGTTAATAGTGTTAAACGGGGTCCTATGAGGAAAAAAGATCGCTATCGCAAAGCAGAGCATTAAGCGGGGCCTCACAAGGAAAAAACAGCGCTATAGCGGGGTTTAGCACTCTGCGTGTACAGGACACAAGAATAGCCTTATAGCGAATCACCTCTATGCGAGGTATGCCTGTATATATATATATATATATATATATATATATATATATATATATATATAGAGAGAGAGAGAGAGAGAGAGAGAGAGAGAGAGAGAGAGAGAGAGAGAGAGAGAGATACACAGTAATACACAGTATATTGTAACATTGTAACAAATCATCGGTGAAGATGATAACATTCTCTGTCACTGAGTAGTTAAGGGGTTGCATGTTGCTATTTTTTGTCTGTACTTTGTGAATAAGGGATTCTAGATGGTACCAGAAAGTATTTGGTACACAGAGATATTCTTCTTGTATGATTTATGGCTATCTGATAACAGGCAGAGGAGGGGGGAAACTATACCGGAATAACTTTAGAACCTTGCAACTTTTTGTCTTGCTTGGGGAATCACCAAAAGATTCAAGGTTGCTGGCTTTTTGATCAGGAAATTATCCCCAAACAGCTAGGTAATTTTGATTGAAATATATGAAAATATGGTTGTTCCTTTTTTTATTATTATTAGTAATCAATTGTACTAAATGTCATTGATAATAATTGTGTTCTTATATATATACTGGATAATTACACATAGTAAATATAAATATATATAAAAAATATAACATAATTATTTATTATCATAGTAGTTGTTTTTAGTGTGTAAGGGGGGAAGTTTTCCCTTTTGACCAAGTTGGAGTTTTTTTATAACTTTTATTGTTCTGTGTAATCAAAAGCCAATTGTCTTGGTGTCAGTGTTACATTATAATCTGTGGGGTGTAGGTGACTGTTAAAGTTTTTTTTTTATTAAAGAGTGTGTTGGTGAATTATACTGTCTCCCCTGTACAATTACATAAAGGCATGGGCGTATTTAGGTTTTACATTGCCCTAGGCCTACTCAGATTTGTGCATTCCTCATGCTTTCTTTATTTCTCCTCCTTGTGCTTGCTATGTCCTTAATATAAGATTACCACATAGATATATAGAAAAATACACGTGTATGTGGTCTTATGTATTTCAACAGTGTAACAGAAAATGTCAGCTATGTTTATAGACATTTCTGTACATTCCCATTACCCTCTATGGGCAATTTGAAGCAGGTTGCGTCCCTCTCTAAATTTGCTGCCCTAGGCCTGGGCATTAAAGGCCTAAGCAGAAACACACCACTTCATAATGGGATGTACAACTGATTTAATTTATAGTTTATTGTGCCCTAAACACCACTTATTTACATTAAAGTGTCTAATTAACACCTGAAAGTTATCTTGGAAAGGGATTAGTTGTGAATCACTTGGAGAGGCAGTGAACTAACTACCTTGTTCACAGTTGAGTGCTCCAACCAATGAGTCCTTTATTGTCAATTTCCTTACTACAAAGTAAAATACGGCAGTTCTCCTAGAGGTGAATAGGACATTAGTGACACCATCCTGAGCTGTTTCTGTTTGTAAAATCAATGTGTTCATGAGCGATTAATCTCGGAATGTCCTAAGCACGGTTAATTCCATTCTTGACATGTTTCCTCTCTTCCTTTGTCTCCAGTCCATGAACCATGTCCCTCAACCAAAGATGTCCCGGAGCGTGTTATTAACCTATCTGTCCTCAGGTCTCTCCAGACAGAGAGGCTAATGAGGCTCCTTTGTACCTTTCCTCTTGACAGGACCTGTCATCCCAGATCGGTCTGCTCACTGGACAGATACTGATTTGGAGCCAGCAGATCGGCAGATGAAAAAAGACTTCCAATTGTTAGTCTTTTTTTATCACAGTTGGCGTAGACGGCAGGAAGATAAGGGCAGAAGATTAGATTGACTACATCATGGTGACTGAGGGGAGAAGGGTTTTGATATTTCATTCTGTTGTGATAATTCATTCTAAAAATGGTAGGATATTAATATGATAATAATATAGATACCAGTCACAAAGTATATTACCTTTGGTAGAAAAGTGATTTAAATACTCTTTTTTTAGATAGAGATTATGGGCACACAGTTATATATATATATATATATATATATATATATATATATATATATATATATATTTATTATACATCTGTGTTCATATTTGAATGTCTAAAACAAGTAAAAAAAACCTGCTTCCAGCTCAGAACTGTGAGAAAAACAGTTATTACACTGCATTCTGGGAAGCTGAGCTGGGACACACAAACGTGCCCACAAATGCCTCGCTCTTCAATCCATAGCCATTATCAAACATGGCTTTCTTTAAGCTTATGCATGCTGTATTACACAGCTTTAATGCAAAGCCAAGGTTGGATTAAACACAAGCTGAGTATCCTATCCATGTATGACATAAGGGAGGGGGAAGAGACACAGGGGGGAAGAGACATGGGGGGAAAACACACAGGGGAGGGAGAGGGGGGAAAGAAACACAGGGGAGGGAGAGGGGGACAAGAGACACAGAGGATGGAGAGAGGGGGCAAGAGACACAGGGGAGGGAGAGGTGGGGGCAAGAGACACAGGGGAGGGAGAGGGGGAAAGAGACACAGGGGAGGGAGAGGGGGAGAAAGAGACACGGGGGACAGGGGGAGAAAGACAGAGGAAATGTATTCCTTTAGGGTAGTGATAGCCAACATATTTCATTTGAAGGGCTGTCTACATGACCCATAGTGGTTTTTAAAAAAAATTATGTCAAAAAACAATTGGTAAAATCAAGGTGGGGGAGTGTGAGAGAGTGATTTGTGGAAAGATAAAATGAACATTGTACTGTTAAAGTTTGGTATGCTCTTCCACTCTAGCTGAGAAGCCGCATGTTAAATGTTTGAGGGCCACTGGGCCACCTGTTGCCCATCACTCTTTTAGAGAAACTACACATATACCCCAAAAATATTTATATACATTCTCAACCATACCCCTATTGTGTCTAGCTTATACATATAACTCCCTAGATAGATCTTATCTACAATCGTGTGTCCAGTTCTGGAGAACTTATCTTAATAAGAATATTCATAAATTAGAAATGATTCCAGGATGGGCAAATAAAACTTAGAAGGAAACACTTTTCATGACCTGAATGTGTATAAAGTAGAGAAGAGAGAGGGGATATGATAGAAACCTACAAATATCTCAAAGGATTTAATAGTAGTAGTATTACTAAATAGTACGGTAGTTGTTAATAGAGCAGTGCTTCAAACACAGTTAATGAATTGCAGCATGGCTGGGATAAACATTAGGCAATCCTGAGACTTTTTTAAGTGAAACTTTAGTTAAGTAGAATGGGTTGAACAGATGGACCTTTTGGTTCTTCTCTGCCGTCACATCTAGATGTCTGCATCGCTTTTGTCTTTACCACTTCTAGTTGCACTCTCAACCAATTTATAGCATCGGAAATATGATGGTACATTATAAATACACATCAATGCTAATATTAATGCACATTTGTTTATCCTTCTATTGGAACTTCACACTTCAAGGGTCACCAGCACTTTGATCTAGGGATGCCTACACCATTAATTATTTTAACATCATATACATATACACATGTTCCCCTTCTGAACTGCTATTGTGTTGTGGTAAAGGGGCTTTTGTACCTCAATGAAGCTGTGAGCTATACCATGTAGGGTCACCCAAGATGGGCAGGTCATAGCAGATAGGTCAGACAAATTGCATCCCTGGAGAAGGTATTGGCAACCCACTCAAGTATATGGGTCATACAGAGACATTGCCTTGTTTTTAGTTTCATTGGTTTTCATGTGTTTAGGTTTCCAATATAATTGTCAGAACAAATAAAGGCAAGAGAAAAATATAGAGCACAATACAGTGGGATCATTACAAGGAGCCAAACATTTGAAGTGGAGCATATCTCTGACATAAGGCATATCGCTGACTATTACTGTTTAAATTGTGTTGAATAGATGAAAGTCATACTGACATTATAGGTACAATGTAACCATGAGCAAAATAATTAAATCAAGGTGGAGAGGTGGATAGAAGGGATGGAAAACCAGCAGATGGGCCAATGGTTCATGGTTGCTCATGGAATGCCCAGATGCACATAGCATCGAGATTGGAACCAGGAAGATCTGGTTAGTAAGGTAATGATTATAGGTCTTTTCTACAGAATACTAAAAAGAGGTTTTGTGTATTCTCCAATGAACATCTGCCTCATTTCAAACAGTGGCAATATAATGCTTAACTACAGAGCATGTGATGTCTAATAGTTTTCTAGCTTTGGGCAACATTTGTTCAATAGGAGTCCCTAAAAGGGCAGTGTTAAGCTTTAACTGTATCCACCTGCCCATGACATGGAGAGAATGCATGTAACTCCTCTTGAGATGTGCAAGACCATATATGGACACATTTCCTAAGTTCATACATCATTCAAAGAGCAACTTCTTTCTCATCCAGCTCAACATGACAATGAGATAACTACATTGTAATGTAGGGAGTAGTTTAGAGCAGTGGTTCTCAAACTCTCCTAAGAACCAATCAGACAGGCCATGGTTTTTGGTTTAACACTTTGTGAACACAGGCAGAGCAATTAGCATTCAACAAACTCTAATTGCCTCATATGTATTCATACAGTGTCAAACTGTGTCTGGTGGGTCCTAAGGAGAGGTCTGACAACTACTGGTTTAGCATGACCACCGTGTCCATTTGCTTTACCTAAACCCATTTTTCATTAATTTCTGGCCAATCAGTTACCTCTTTGGCCATTCCAATTTAGCTCAATGTAGTTGTGTTACAAAACAAGGTGCCTTCCTCCTAAGTCTGATACTCAGTGTAGTGCCAACTTTGGCCGAACTTAATACGTAGCATTTTTTCTGTTTTACACAACATCACAATAATAATTTGGTATATACAGTCTTACATACAAGCACTCGTACAACAAGGTCCAACACCAACAGGCAGAGGTCTCTACCAAACCAATGAGGAACATGGCTTAGAGAACACATAGGGGCAAACACATAGGAGTCATCACTATTAGTTCATAAACATGCCCCACTTTAGTGTACATAGGCATGTATAAAAGAGCACTATATCATGATAAAAAATAACTTTTATCAAATTTGAGTAGAAGTTTATAGTTAGTTAAGCTAGTTTATATTGATAGGGGTGCTTACATTTCTGACGGAGCACTTGCTTTTATTGTTGTGATTGTCTGCTAGTGAACATGGGCAAGAGAAGGGGATAAGTGTAAAATACCCAAAGCTCCAATTATACTGTATAATAAAACGTGCTTCTTTCCCCCTCTTCTGCACTCCTGCACCCTTTCCGGCACTGATAGAGAAGATAAGATAAGTGTATAGCCTGCTTAAGACATGCAAATGTACTCATAATGATCTTGTATTTTCTTCATAGATAAGATGAGCAAACCCCCTAGGCTCCAAAGTAGCAAGAAGCACAAAGCCAGACATGATGGAAACTATCTATGCATAAGCAGAGTTTTCAGAAAAAAAGACTATCTCTAGAAATTATTTTAGTTAATGGAATACATACAGTGCCTTGCAAAAGTATTCACCCCCTTGGCATTTTTCATGTTTTGTTGCCTCACAACCTGGAATTAACATGGATTGTTTGAGGATTTGCATAATTGAATTTATGGAATATGCCCACAACTTTGAAGATGCTTTTTTTTTTTTATTGTGAAGCAAACAACAAATAGGACAAAATAACAGAAAAAGTCAATGTGCATAACTATTCACCCCCCTAAAGTCAATACTTAGTAGAGCGACCTTTTGCCGCAAACACAGCTCCAAGTCGCTTTGGATAAGTCTCTATGAGCTTGCCACATCTTACCACTGGGATTTTTGCCCACTCCTCCTTGCAAAACTGCTCCAGCTCCTTCAAGTTGGATGGTCTGCGCTTGTGAACATCAGACCAGACCACCTTCCTCCATACATTTTGGGAATCTCCCACATGCCCTTTGGCAAACTCAAAACGTGTCATTTTGTTTTTTGCTGAAAGTAATGGCTTTCTTCTGGCCACTCTGCCATAAAGCCCAGCTCTATGGAGAGTACGGCTTATTGTCGTCCTATGTACAGATACTCCAGTCTCTGCTGTGGAACTCTGCAGCTCCTCCAGTGTTACCTTAGGTCTCTGTGCTGCCTCTCTGATTAATGCTCTCCTTACCCGGTGCGTGAGTTTTGGTGGGTGGCCGTCTCTTTGCAGGTTTGCTGTTGTGCCATGTTCTTTCCATTTAGTTATGATATATTTGATGGTGCTCCTGGGGATCATCAAAGATTTGGATATTTTTTATAACCTAACCCTGACTTGTACTTCTCAACAACATTGTCCCTTACTTGTTTGGAGAGTTCCTTGGTCTTCATGGCAGTGGTGTCTCTTGCTTAGGTGTTGTAGCCTCTGGGGCTTTCAAAAAAGGTGTGTATATGTAATGACAGATCACGTGACACTTAGATTGCACACAGGTGGATATCACTTCACTAATTATGTGACTTCTGAAGGTAATTGGTTGCGCCAGAGCTTTATATGGGCTTCAAAACAAAGGGGGTGAATACATACGCACATGCCAATTTTCTGTTTTCTATTTCTAAAAAATAGTTTTATGTATATATTTTTCTCATTCTACTTCATTAACTTAGACTATTGTGTTCTGATCCATCACATAGAATTCAGATTAACAAAATAAAAGGCTGTAATGTAACAAACTAGGTAAAAAGTCAAGGGGGGTGAATACTTTTGCAAGGCACAGTAGCTGCTAAAATTAGCTTTTTACAAATTTCACAAACATGTGAAACATTTCCTAAACTGCAGCAGCCAATTAAAGGGCCACTGTAGTTTTTTTTTTCTATATGGCATTTTAAATTTCTAAGCTTGATAATTTCAATAATTATTTTATGCTAAATCACATATATAGTTGTGAGCAGGCAAGCCAGGCAGAGCTGTTGCTCACGCTTGCGGGCTCGCGTAGCGAGGGCCTCAGTTGCTGGCATGGAGCGCCAAAGGCGCTCCTTGCCAGCAACTGCGACCCTCGCAAACTTTACGTTGTAACGCAAACAACACGACACACCAACTGCGAGCGTCGCAAAGTTTACCTCACAACGCAAACAACATACGAGACACGTTAACACTCATTACGACCTCGCAAAAATCGTCCGCAACTCGCGAACATGAAAAAATTCAAAACACAATAAATACACACAGCACATACATAAAAAGCTTACCTACAGCAAGAGGGAGCATCCAGGACCTCAAAAAAGCAACTTACACCTTCATTTAACTCAAAATAAAAGAGTTTAGACACTAAAATATTCTCTAAGCGAGAGAAAAAATGGCCGCCGAACAAAACGAAAACGAGGCTACAGCACTCTAAACAGGCAAAACACCACAAGAAACTCGCAAAACACCACAAAAGACCTACGGATATTCCGCTAAGACGCATACCACACATTACCCGCCATTTTACGACAATGCGGAAGTACACAACCACGCTAACGGTTTCGGCTCGCGCACGCACACTATTACACTGCACACGTTCATCACGCTTACACAGCAGCTCCACACCACTAATGCTGCAGCAACATCAAAACACATTGACAGCTCTTCAACACAATGCTTCAAAATACGTAAAGTATATTAATTTATTAATGTATTATAGATTTCATTATTATACACCAAATAGCATTAGCTACCTTACAATTTCATTGCCGTCATTTTTTGACGGGCAATTCGATAGTAGTTATATAAACACCACCTTTACATTTGTAACTTTTATATACAATTATTTCTTACTGCAGGCTTCCATTTTCCTTTTGTCAGCAGATCCTACCTGTTACTTTCTTGCGAGAGTGTGTGCTTGCAAACAAATTAGCATTCCATTACTGCTCTGGAATGTACTGGCAGTGGTAGCTGCCAGATTTCCATTGTGCAGATGAAACTTCCTATTTATTCAAAGTTTCCCCTCTCTTTAGGAAGTTGATCAGCAGAAATTTAAATTGCAGATCTCACAGCAGCATAATTTCATGGAAAAGCTACAAATTAAGTAATTATTTTTATTTGTTTTACATTCTAAAATCATTTACAGCCTTATTAAATTGTGATATAAGCACATAGCATATTTTTTTTACAGAAGTTTTTAGTGAATGAAGACCTTGCTTTTGGATAGAAGTTCACTCACTAAAAACTTCTGTAAAAAAATATGTTATGTGCTTAAATAGAGCCCTATTCAATAAGCTGAATCGCAATTTAATAAGGCTGTTAGTTTTTAAATGATTTTATGTTTCCTGCTGTCACTGATAATTGTAATGATGGGTCTGGCCCTAAAGGTGTTTTGTTTCACTGTTCCAAATAAACCTTATTATTTCTCTCTTATTAATATCTGACAAATCTCCAGGTTTCTGGGGATCTGAATATGTGGAAGGTAGAGATGCATATCGTATGTCTTTAGGTCTGTTGTTTCCTCTATATGGCATGCTTTTCTTTACATAGCATCTAACACAGACAAGAGGCCCGGGTGTAATCATAACCAAATGTGTCCAGGGTCTGTTTGAAATTATTTCATAGTAGACTTCAGGGTAGAAATTGAATTATAGAGCAGAAAAATACATTTTCAGTAAATGGATATCATATGTAACCTGTGGCATCAAAAGTGTTTGAAAGAAATGTATTCATCACACATGGCTTTAATGGTATTTTGCAATGTTGAGTTTGGGTACCGTAGTAGCGACATACTTTGAGTATTTATCCAATGCTATATTTCCATATCAATAATGTGCCTCTACAGTATATATCTATTTCCATGTTTTCAGGCGTGAGTAGATACTATATATATATATTTTTATATATATATATATATATATATATATATATATATATATACACACAACAGCAGTTTTATTTCTTATCTTATTTATTGGAAGTACACTTTTTACTAGCTTTAGGGACAGTACCCTTTGTCAAGCCTCTATATCTATCTATCTATCTATCTATCTATCTATCTATCTATCTATCTATCTATCTATCTATCTACATATCTATCTATCTATCTATCTATCTATCTATCTATTTATCTCTCCCTCTCTTTATCCCCCCCTCTATCTCTCTGCCTCTCTCCCTCTATCTATCTATCTATCTATCTATCTATCTATCTATCTATCTATCTATCTATCTATCTATCTATCTATCTATCTATCTATCTATCTATCTATCTACAGTGCATACAAATATTTTTAGAACAAATCTTAAGTTTGAAGACTATGCATATAAATATCCACGTATCAAGTCTGTTTATCGTGCACTGCACTACAGACAATGAGCCTCATTCGGTTCGGGCCTTGCAACTCGATCGCATGACCCTGGCAAGATCCAATGGGCTTTAGAATAAATAAACACACTGAAAAAGTATATCTTGGGAAAATTACAGGCCACAGCTTTATTAAAGCAACCATAAACCAATAACCAATTAACATAATTAACATTGTTAAATCACAGCTCAAATAACATCCTGGAGGAGGAGCCTGGCCCGGTCAGTAACCTCAGGCCCTTGGGCCCGCGCCCAGAGCCTCCCAGTGCTTTCCTAAGCACGCCCCCTTTTTTTTTTTACATAGTTTAAGCATCCTGAACTTTGCTCAGCCAACCTCGCCCACTAGATGAACCCTACTTCCCATCTGCTACCTTCCTATCTAACCACCAATTTAGGGGAGGGAGGGAATCAGATTAATGGCCGGCGCGGAGTGAGTAAGAAGCCCGCGAAACGGGCTTAAGTCCCTCCTCCTCCTCCCAGTCAATCCGGATCGCCCAGGCTCCGCCGGGTCACGCAGCGCTGCGTCAGACCCGGCGTGCCTGGGCTGCCTCCGCGCCGGCCATGACCCTGGCAAGATCCAATGGGCTTTAGAATAAATAAACACACTGAAACAGTATATCTTGGGAAAATTACGGGCCACAGCTTTATTAAAGCAACCATAAACCAATAACCAATTACCATAATTAACATTGTTAAATCACAGCTCAAATAACATCCTGGAGGAGGAGCCCGGCCCGGTCAGTAACCTCAGGCCCTGGGCCCATGCCCAGAGCCTCCCAGTGCTTTCCTAAGCATGCCCATGAGGCAGGGCAACGCCCACTTAAGCCCGGGGGCCTCACCTCCCGCCAACCAAAGACATTCCTATTTTCATCCTAACTTAGAATTCACAGAATCCTAACCCGTGGGCCGGGTGCCTCACCTCCCGCAACAGAGCAGGCGATGGATACCTCCTGAGGCTGTGATCCCCCCTCTTGCTCTCTTAATAAAGCCAAGGCCCGGCTAGCCCCATCCTTAAGCCCCAGGATAAACAGCTCTAATCCTATCTCCGTTAAATGGACCTTATCTGGGCGAAAGAAGTCATCGGCGTCTACGCCTTCGAATTCTTGGTGTCTAATGGTAATAAAACCCAAACTCCTTACAAAACTGGCCATCTGCTTGTTTATCTTTTGCCTTGCTCTATCCACTGAAACCGGATCCCTTGCGTTCCGCCAAGATCTCCTTTTGATCATTTCGGACCACACTGTGAACAAGCCTGGGAACCGTTCTAGCCAACACTTCACATCCCTCTTCATCTCTTTCAACATTTTTCTCATAGGCATTATCCCCAAATCGTTGCCCCCGGCATGCATAATTAAAATGTGTGGGCTACCGTGATGCTGAGCGTTGCTCTCCAACAGGCCATTCACCTGTGTCCATCTCAAGCCGCGAAACCCGAACCATCTTACTTGCATGCTCGTCTCCAGAAAGCCCAGTTGGACCTTGTCACCAGTGACTGCGACTAACCGGTGAGCCCAATACATGTAGGAATGGCCGACGATCCACAGCTGTGGATCTGCAACACATAAAACAAATTTCAATTAGACAACCCTTTCTGGCCGTATGTATGACCTAAAACGATTCGACTCCCATCTCCCAATCCTTTTAACCATACTCTCGGGAAGACCTAGCCTTGCCGCCTCCGTAGCAGCTCCGATCTGAAACGAATGTGTGCCAAAGTCTGCCGGGTCCAAGCCTAACTGCCGTAAGGACTTCTTCAGCATCCTTTCGAATTGAAATCGTGACAAGGCCTGGCCATTGGCATGCAATAGCAGTGTGCCTGGCCCCGTTGGCCTTTTTTCCAAGTACAACCTCACACTTGCCTGGGGGCAACACTCCGTTCCAGTCTTGTATATGACCACTTCCCTTCCTTTTCCGGCCTGATCCGTTTTTGACCTCCTCAGCCATACCAAAATCTGTCACCCTCCAGACAGATGTCCTCCGCCAGCAGCCCCCCGAACCGTGCCTTTTTTCCGAGACCAATTCCCCGATCCTGAAAGCACCAAAGAACGCTAAGGAAAAGGCCATACGGAAAAGCAGGGATTCGAAGGAGTCCCTGCATAGCACACCCAACGCCTTCCCCAGGCGTAGTAACAGGGAGAAAGTGATCGGGTGGCTCCTATTCGTCCGGTGCTTCCCTTTGGACATGCCTTTTACCACCCGGCAAACCACAAACTCCTTCGTTAGGTCCTTCCGTCCTGCCAACCTGAACATGAATGCTAGGGCCGTCAACTGCCGAGCCACCGTTGCCCTGGAAGCACCTCTCTCTGTGCTCCGAAGCAAAAACCACAGCAGAATTCCTATGGCTTTTTCTTCTGAACCCTCGCCACTGGCCTCCTCAACCATGTCACTCCACATGTTCCACACCTTCCTGTAGGCCACCCACGTCTTTGGCGCTACCGACTGCCTGATGTAACCAGCTACCGTACCACTCCAAGCTCCCAGAGTTCTGAAGGTATGTCCTCTCCTTTGTCCTTCGCCGCCAGTGCCAGTGTGCGAAACCGGGTTCCCTGTAACCGAGAAAGGGCATCAACCATCCCTATGTTAAGGCCAGGAATACACTCCGCCCTCACCCAGATATTAGCCCGCAGGCAACAAAGAACCAAGTGCTGTATGACACTTATCAACGTCCCAGATGCCGCCGCCAGGCTATTAATTACCCGGACCGTTTTCGGGCTGCCTGATTGAAAAAGAACCTGCCGGTTCCTGAAGCCCCTGCTCCACAAATGATCCGACGTGGTGATGGCGAACGTCTCCAGAACCGTAGGATCTTCTGTAAGCCTTCCTTTGACCCATGCGCCTCTAAAATAGGCTCCCATTCCGACCATACTTGAGCCTGCATAGAGATCTAGCTGCCCATTCGTCACCCTGCTCGGCTGGATCAGGGTGCTTCCATTGAAGTTCCATAGAAACGCCGTCCACACTCGTGCATCTTCCCTCATGGCCCCGGACACCTTTATAAAATGATGTGGCCGAGATATCCCGGCTGTAGCCAACGACATTCTTCTGCTGAATATACGGCCCATGGGAATGATCCTGCACGCGAAATTCAGCTTTCCCAAGATGGATTGCAGCCGCCGCAGTGACACTCGCCTTGCGTCTTCCAGGGCCGCCAGTTCTGCAGACAGGTCCAACACCTTCTCCAACGGCAAGCTGCATTCCATCTTGTCCGAATTGATCTGAATCCCCAGGAAAGTTAGATCCGTGGTCGGTCCTTCTGTCTTCTTTTCTGCCAGTGGAACCCCGAAATCTTGACATATCCTTGCGAAGGTCCGCAGTATGAAGTCGCATGTGTCTAAGCCCGCCAGTCCCACGAAAAGGAAATCATCGAGGTAATGGGTAATCCCTTGGCAGCCCGACTCGGTTTGTGCTACCCATTTCAGGAACGTACTGAAGGCTACGAAGTAGGAACAAGAAATAGAACATCCCATGGGGAGACACAGATCCACAAAGTACTATCCGTCCACGAAGCACCCAAGGAACCGATGACTCTGAGGATGTACCGGGAGCAAACGAAACGCAGATTCGATATCCACCTTCGCCATCTTAGCCCCGACACCTGCCCGCCTAACCAGGTCCGTGGCCCTATCGAAAGGGGCATACGCCACTGACGAGTACTGCTTGTTAATCCCGTCGTTGACGGAACCACCTGGAGGATAGGATAGATGCTGGATGAGGCGGAATTTTCCTGCTTCCTTCTTCGGCACTACGCCCAGAGGGGAAATCACCAGACCCTGGAAGGGGATGAAGGGAAAGGGCCCTGCCATCCTACCCAGTTCTCAGTCTGGATTTTTTCCGCCGCTACCCCAGGAAACTCCTTTACCGATTTCAGGTTTCTTAGACGTAACTCGAGCGGGACGAGAGAGCATGGAATCTTGAACCCTTCCTGGAAACCCTCCCGTAGTAGGGCGGCCGCCCCGGCTTTTGTTGCCAACCTCGTAGCGTTCTAGCCACGGCAGCATTGCGCCCAGCTGTATGGGGGTCCGCCCCTTTTTGAGCGGGCTCTCCAGCCCTGTATCCATCCTTTTGTCTGGTGCATCTTGAGGCCGCGTGGTCCCCTCCACAATTCGCACAGACGTGCTTGAACCGGCAGTTTGGTGCCCACTTGCAGTTGCCTTCGTTGAATGAGTGACAGACGCCTCCACCAGCTGTGCTCGTAGCGGCAGGGCCTCTAGCCCCGCCTGGGTTCCCGTGAAAGGGCGGCACTGCCCGCATAGGTGTCATTATGTTCAGCCAATAGGCCACCGCCTTGTCGCTCCATGCCTGTATTGCCGGAATTCCTCGTCATATCGCCACCACGCCATTCCACCATACGTACGATATGCGTTCCTGATTTCCTCCATATACATGAACAGCCCGGAGCATTGTTCCGGGTGTCTTTCTCCCATGACGCAGGCCATGATGGCAAATGCCTGTAACCAGTTGTCAAACGTTCTTGGCACGCGCCTGAAAGTGTGCCTACGGTCATCTCCTTCCCTGTGAAACTTTTCTGGATTCTCGTTCATCCGAGACATTGGCAACAGGGAAAATATCTCTATGTACTCCCGTCGCCAGATTTTTTCTTTGACGTCCAAGGCTAAATGCGCCCCTAGATTGTCCTGGGCGCAAACGATGGACGGCCTTGCGGCTGCATCCGGCACATTTCCTCTGCCCCTGTCCTGTTCTGCTCCTCCGGTGTGCTGCGCCACGATTGTCGTGTTTGTAGTGGGGTTGGTAAGCTCCGTTCTGGGTGACCTAACGGGAAGGAATGGCTCCGCCCACGCCTTTCCAGCCAAGCCCCCCACCCATGCACCAACTTCCGCATCAGAGACGGCAATGTTATGGGTTTCTATAAGGGCTTTTAGGGACGACAAGAATTGAGATTCCCTGGGAGAGGCTCCATGTACTGCCAGCCCCGGCTCCCTGAAATTTGTCAGCTTCTCACCTGATTCTCCTTGCCCTGGTGCGGCTGCCATGTTGGGTGCGACCTGCTGGTCTGGAAGAGCGGGCGTCCCTGCACATCTCAACCGCTGTGGGCTCCTTTCACCCCCTCTTGTGCAAGCACAGCTGCAGCCACAAGACCGTCTGCTCCGAGACCTGGATCTCCCACTGGCTCTGGGGAAGCATGAAGAACAATCACTAGCTCTCCTGCGTCTATCCCTCGTTATGGAAAGCGCAGTCCGCTCCCCCCCAAAGGAGTACTCAGACTTGGCGGCTACGCTAGGACGTAAGGATTCCCTCCGGCTCGGTGGCCTATGGCGATCAATGCTGTCCTTACCCCGGTCCTGCCCCTGAGTCACTATGGGCGTCCCTGTATCCGTAATGATGTCAGGGATGGGTGAGTTGCGCTGTGGCCTAGCTCTCCTGTCAGGGGATTTCTGTCTCCTGGCTGGTGTTGAGGTGAAAATCAAGGGACTGTACCTGCTCGTTGACTTCCGGACCCTGGTGGGGCGCGACTGCCGTGCCACCTTGGCCGCTACTGGAACCTCGTCGATGACCACCAAGCTGTCCTTTGCAGCCATCTCCTCCAGCCTCGAGGCTGATTAGGGGTGTCGCTCGAACCTTGGTTCTGCTGTGGGCCATGGGACAAGACACTGGGTGGTGGCCGGATGTCTAGGCCCTCGCCCGCGCTTCCCGCTGGCACCACGCTCTCTGCGGTGGGGGGGATAAGCTCTTGACTCTCCAGAACCATATCCGTGCCCTCCCCGCTGCTCCTAGCCCTATTGCTCTGCTCAGAGGTAGCACGCTGCTCTGCCAAGCTATCTAGGCTATGAGGCCTGTCCACCTGGTCACTGCAGGCTGGGCCTGTGCCTCAGTGGCGTCAGCCTCCCCCCCTAGAGGGCCTGAATCCATTCTGTCCTGGACCCACCTAACCCCATGACTCAATGCCCTAGTTCTGACCATGGTCATTAAGGCCTCTAACTCCCCAGGGTCCATAATAAGCTGTCACCCACTTGAGACAAATGTGACACACTCCCCTGGGACCTATAGAGCAGGGAATGCTGCTGGGGAATGAAAGGCAATGATAAGTGCCTGGGGCCCTATTAACTGGACCAATTGACAGGGGGAGGGAGAGGGGGGGGGGGGGCTACTAAAAGTGCCCAGGCTAACTCCCCAGGGGGCAACTTAAAAGGGGGGAGGGTAGGTAGGAGAGAGAGGGGTCCACTTATATACTGAGGCCCCCTATATACTTGCTTTTTTTTTAAATGCAGAGAGCGCAGCGTACAGACCTCAGATTAGATCAATGGCCGGCGCAGAGTGAGGAGGAAGCCCGCGAAACGGGCTCAAGTCCCTCCTCCTTCTCCCAGCCAATCCGGAGCGCCCAGGCTCCGCCGCGTCACGCAGCGCTGCGTCAGACCCGGCGTGCCTGGGCTGCCTCCGCGCCGGCCAGACGGCCGAATGTCTGCGATTAAGTTTCAGGCTCCATTTGGTCTCCATTGCGATGTTAATCAATTCGACAAGGCCGCAAGTAATGGTCTGATAGCTAAAATCAGAAACCATGCCGTCCTATGTAGCATTCCGGGCCTAAACCTAATCATTTAAGCAAGCCCGTAACTCCCTAGACAGAAACAGCCAATAGAAATGGAGCCCGTCAGCGATTCGGGCTCTGTTATATGTTCAGACCCGCAAACTCTCAAATATAACCCCATTATGCCAGAGTCCCCATCGGGAGCCACACAGGGTCCCCACATTAACCCCATGATGCAGGGTCCATACCATAACCCTTGCTGCAGAGTTCCTAAATACCCCCACAGCATTTAACATTTTTAATCCCCTCCCATGAGTCCTTAAAGGGCCCGCGGCACACACATAGTTAACCCCTGCCACGGGGGTACTGTAAGTACCCCCTCGGGACCTAACATTAACTCCCCCCATGCTGCGGGGTTCCCATCGGGACCCCCACAGGGTCCCTACATATAGCCTTGCTGCGGGAGTCCTGATCGGTATCCCCGTAGCATTTAAAATTTTAATTTTCCCGTCCACAGGTGCTTAAAGGACTTTAAAGGTCCTTAAAGGACCTGCGCTAGAAATTCTAATTAACTCCTGTCTAAAATTAAACCAATCACTCATGGGGCTCTATACAGACCCCCATACGCCTCTAATTAAGCCTATCAGTACCATAAGGGTCTATAAAATTAACCCTCACATTAACAGTATATTTTTTTTTCATACTTAGTGCGCTGTTAGGGATTTTATTGGGGGTTAGGTAGGTAGTGTAGGAGTTAATAGGGTAGGCTAGGGGTTATGACAGTAGGGTAGGGGTTAATAGGGTAGGGTAGGGGTTAATAGGGTAGTGAAGGGGTTAAGACGGTAGGGTAGGGGTTAAGATAGTAGAGAAGGGGTTAATAGGGTTGTGTAGGGGTTAATAGAGTAGGGTAGGGATTAATAGGGTAGGGGTTTATTGGGTCCAGTTATGGTTAAATAGGTACAGTTATGGGTATTTAGGTACAGGTTAGGGTTGAATAGGTACAGCTAAGGGTAATTAGGAATAGTTAGGGGTAATTAGGTACATATAGGGTTTATTGGGTACAGTTAGGATTAAATAGGTCCATTTAGGGTTAATTAGGTCCAGTTATAGGTAATTAGGTACAGTTAGGGTTTATTGGGTACAGTTAGGGGTAATTAGGTACAGTTAGGGTTAAATAGATACATTTAGGGTTTATTGGGTACAGTTAGGGGTAATTAGATACAGTTAGGGTTTATTGGGTACAGTTATGGTTTATTAGGTACAGTTAGGGGTAATTAGATACAGTTAGGGTTTATTGGGTACAGTTACGGTTTATTAGGTACAGTTAGGGGTAATTACAGTGCCTTGCAAAAGTATTCACCCTCCTTGGAATTTTTATTGTGAAGCAAACAACAAATAGGACAAAATAACAGAAAAGGTCAATGTGCATAACTATTCACCTCCCTTAAGTCAATACTTTGTAGAGCCACCTTTTGCGGCAATCACAGCTCTAAGTCGCATTGGATAAGTCTCTATGAGCTTGCCACATCTTACCACTGGGATTTTTGCCCATTCCTCCTTGCAAAACTGCTCCAGCTCCTTCACGCTGGATGGTTTTTGCTTGTGAACAGCAATCTTATTGGATTAAGGTCTGGGTTTTGACTAGGTCATTCCAACATATTTACATGTTTGCCCTTAAACCACTCAAGTGTTGTTTTAGCAGTGTGTTTGGGGTCATTGTCCTGCTGGAAGGTGAACCTCAGTCCTAGCCTCAAATCACGCACAGAGTGGTACAGGTTTTGCTCAAGATTATCTTTTTATTTAGCACCATCGATCTCCCTCAACTCTGACCAGTTTCCCAGTCCCGGCTGCTGAAAAACATCCACACAGCATGATGCTGCCACCACCATGTTTCAATGTGGGGATGGTGTTCTTTGGGTGATGTGATGTGTTTGGTTTGCGCCAGACATAGCGTTTTCTTTGATGGCCGAAAAGTTCAGTTTTAGTCTAATCAGACCAGGGCACCATCCTCCATACATTTTTGGAGTCTCCCACATGCCTTTTTGCAAACTCAAAACGTACCATTTTGTTTTTTGCTGAAAGTAATGGCCCTTTAAGGACCCGCGGCAGGGGGGATTTGAATTTTTAAATGCTGCGGGTGTCCCGATCAGGACCCCGGCAGCAAGGGTTAATGTTAGGGGTGATTAATGTGAGGTCCGCTGGGGTACTTACAGTACCCCCACGACTGGGGTTAACTATTTGTGTGCCGTGGACTGAAATTTTTATGTTTAAATGTGGTGGTGGTGGGGGGGGGGGAGCCTTGTGAGTCCCCCTTGGTACCCCTAACTTGTGGTTAGGGAGGGGGTATCGGTGCAATTGAATAGCGGTTTGCGATTTTAGCGTTCTGAAGTCTTTTGGACGTGAAAGATCAAAGTCTTTGAGGGGCATCAACTTGAAATTTTTAAATCGCAATGAATCGCTGCCCGGAGCCCATAACTCGATCAGAGCCCAAAAAACGGAGGCCAATTTAATAGCAAAGTAACTTGCAGGCTCCATTTGCAAACCCGGATCTACTGAAAGCCTCAAATGAATGAGACTCAATGGACCCAAAGAATCAGAAACTTATGGTAATTAATGGTGATGATCTCTCATTAATAAAATATATGGAACTAGGTTTGTTAGTTTACTATAGGAAAACACAATAAAAAAAAAATAACATTGTTGATAAAGTACTTGTTATTATCTATAGTTTATTAATTATCATGCCAAACTCCTTTATAACTGTAATAGTACAGCATATTCTTGTTGAAAACTTTTTGTTATACAGAGCGCCCACCTGGAAACACCTTTGGAAGGTCTCCCTAAAAAGGCCAAAATTATCACAGGACAGCACATTAGTGCCAGCGTTACTAATAAGGTATTTAAAAACTAGCATAAGTTCACTTTCCCTGCTTAATTATGCTTTTAGTAAGACTCAAAGTTTGTATATATACAGTATATCTAAAATATATATATATATATATTATCTTTATTTGTACCGCGCCAACATATTCCGTAGCGCTATACAGGGGTTAAGTACATGCCATGACAAAGAATGGAGGGCTCTGTTTTTGAGTTTAAAATCAAATGATATATATATATAACTTGAGGCCCCATTTTTATTTGGTCGGTGTAAATTACGGCATTGTTGTAAATCGCCTGCGGGAGCCTTTTTTTCCACCACATCACATGTTAATGTCAATGTTTAGCTCCTCCACATCCGTAAATCCAGCCTTATGTGCAAGAGATTTCAGTGAAGGGAGCACCCACACCAAGGTTTATGGATGAGAAATAGCTCTAGGAACAAATAGAAAATGAGAATGTCATCATTATTATAATGAGTGAGAACAAGTGCCACAAATACGGCATGGAATTATTCTATTTATATATATATATATATATATATATATATATATATGTTATTTTTTTATTTTATATTTTTACATTAAATAGATGTGACAATTGTATTTATAGACTCTATATAAATTTGCTTATTTTGTGTTTGTATATATATATATATATATATATATATATATATATATATATATATATATATATACAGTATATATATATATATATATATATATATATATATACTGTATATATATATATATATATATATATATATATATATATATATATACATATATATATATATGTATATATAAATAAATAATCATAAGAGCACTTGTTTCCAGTCCACATGATTTCCTGATATGTATTAACCCCTTGAGTACTGGGTTGTGTGTTACCCTTGATGTTGTATAATTAAACAAATGTATATACAATACAATATCATATTTTTTTTATTAGACCTTTATATTGGACTGTTAAGTGTCAATTAATGTTCTATTTTCATAATTTTCTATTGTTTATTTGGTGCTATACCTTCTCTTTAACTGCTGCTGCAGCACGCAGCATTGGTTTTAACGCCATTTGTGACTGGTCTCTGGTACACATAATATTTGTTTAAGTTTTTTGCAGTTACAACACTGCCCTGGTTTGCAAGTGATCCATAAAATCAGATTAGCATAGGGTTTTGTTGTCAAAGGCTAAAGGAATAACTCGTAATCTTTTAGCACTGCAAAAATGAATGGAGAGTTGTACCATGCTTTTCAGCTTTCACCGCAATGTTTACAAGATGGGTAAGATTTACTGTGTTACTAAACCACCCTTATTTGTGATAGAGGGGATTTACATAGGACTAATATTGTTATGTCACACTACAATGATTGCCAGATGACATGAACTTGTTTTAAGCTGACATGTATATACATCTTATAACATAACAACCAGTGTCTGTCACACCTGCTGTGCACAGAAGCATGATGTGAGGGCTCATACACAGTGGATCTTCCCGGAGTGTCCTGGCCATGACCTGCAGAGCTGCGAGTAGCCAGAGCAGGCGCCAGGAGCTGAGGATGGACAGGGGGACTGTGCACGGACAGGGAGAATGAGCACTGACAAGAGGACTCTAGTACCGGGGTGCACAAGTTTGGTCCTGGAGTGCCACACACAGCCCTGGATTTGAGGATTTCCTTTATGTGCATAGATAAGTCAATCAGGATGACTGAAGAAGAGATTGATTTACCTGCGCACAGCAGGGATATCCTTTAAATCAAGGCCTGTTTGTGGCCCTCTCTGCTCTAGTATATTTATTTAGATTATATACTGTATATGTGGCTATCTGCTTTCTCTACTCAGGCTTGGTGAGGCTGGTTTGGCCAACCCTACCGAGCAGATCTTTCAGGTTCTTTTTGGTCCCTTCATCAAGGCAGCCAATGTCTCTAATCCCTTCCTCAGATGGAGCAATGAAAAATATGAACATAGGATCAGCATACAGAAATCAGGAACTACTTTTATTGCTGTTGAAATCCATGACAGATCCAATAGGTGTATATATACATTTGAGCTGAAATCATTCTGTAATAGTTTGGGGGTCTTCTGGATTTTGAATAAAATGCTAATACAATTATTTTAAAATATTTCTTCTGCAAGGCATCAAATCATCTTAACATCCACTTCACTAGTTGTGTAGAACCAGAGCAGCTCTTATGTTCTCTGGGGATTTTGACACATATATCTTATACCTTATTCCATATGCATATTCATCCAGTCAGACAGTGATATCTGCTACCTCACTTTTCAGGACTGGAGAAAAACTGACTCAATACATGTCAGACACTGACTAGCAACGGAACTTTTTGTTTTATATATATATATATATATATATATATATATATATATATATATATATACAGTATATATATATATATATATATATATATATATATATATATACACTGTCATTAGGTAGAGGGGGCACAGAATCTAACATCATGAGGTAACTGTAAAACAACTACTGAGCCCAGTCCCTATACACATGAGCGTAGCCCCACAAAAATCTGAGAGGTTTATTCAACTCTACCCCCAGGATAGGAAGCAGTGGTGGATCAAGCGTCCCTCAAAAACATTATTTTAAATTTCTGTGTTTAAATTCTCAATGTATATATATATATATATATATATATATATATATATATATATATACACACACATATATCACATATATACAGTTTTTTTCTGTGTATAAGACAACCCTGTGTATAAGACAACCCCTATGATTTTGACCCCAAAATGTTTAAAAGTTTTTAATTACTTACTAGGTGCTATGTTGCTTGGTGGTGGAGCGCCTCTGAGTGGAGCGGAGGATAGCATGGCATGCGCATTTTTTCTCCACACGTCTTCCTTTCGTGTTTAGTTTGCTGGGCTGTGTGTGTGCGTGGTGGGGATCGCCCGCGGGTGCTGTGGAGGCTGCTGGGCCTTCATGGACTGTGAGTGCGCATGGTGGGGAGCGCCCGCGGGTGCTGTGGAGGCTGCTGGGCCTTCATGGACTGTGTGTCTGCGCAGTGGAGGCTGCTGGGCTTTCCTCCGGAACGCTATGCGACTGTATCCTGCTGCACAGGAAACTAGACTGCACAGGCATCGGTGCAGCGCTGGGACCTTGCCTGTTACTAACATGCCAGCTTTGCCTTCAATGCCCTTATCTCTCTCTGGCTTCTATGATCTTATCTTTATCTCCCTTTCAGGATCTCCTCTCACTACCTTCCATGATCTTGTCTCTCTCTGGCTTCTATGATCTTATCTTTATCTCCCTTTCAGGATCTCCTCTCACTACCTTCCATGATCTTGTCTCTTTCTGGCTTCTATGATCTAATCTTTATCTCCCTTTCAGGATCTCCTCTCACTACCTTCCATGATCTTGTTTCTCTCTGGCTTCTATGATCTTATCTTTATCTCTCTTTCAGGATCTCCTCTCACTACCTTCCATGATCTTGTCTCTCTCTGGCTTCTATGGTCTTATCTTTATCTCCCTTTCAGGATCTCCTCTCACTACCTTCCATGATCTTGTCGTCCCCCTCTGGCTTCTATGATCTTATCTTTATCTCCCTTTCAGGATCTCCTCTCCCTACCTTCCATGATCTAGTCTTTCTCTGGCTTCTATGATCTTATCTTTATCTCCCTTTCAGCATCTCCTCTCACTACCTTCCCTGATCTAGTCTTTCTCTGGCTTCTATGATCTAATCTTTATCTCCCTTTCAGGATCTCTTCTCACTACCTTCCATGATTTTGTCTCTCTCTGGCTTTTATGATATAATCTTTATCTCCCTTTCACAATCTCCTCTCACTACCTTCCATGATCTTGTCTCTCTCTGGCTTCTATGATCTTATCTTTATCTCCCATTCAGGATCTCTTCTCACTACCTTCCATGATCTTGTCTCTCTCTGGCTTCTATGATCTAATCTTTATCTCCCGTTCAGGATCTCCTCTCAGAAGCTTCCATGATCGTGTCTACCTCTGGCTTCTATGATTTAATCTTTATCTCCCATTCAGGATCTCTTCCCTCTACTTTCCATGATCTTGTCTCTCTTTAGCTTCTATGATCTAATCTTTATCTCCCTTTCAGGATCTCCTCTCACTACCTTCCATGATCTTGTCTCTCTCTGGCTTCTATGGTCTTATCTTTATCTCCCTTTCAGGATCTCCTCTCACTACCTTCCATGATCTTGTCTCTCTGTGGCTTTTATGATCTAATCTTTATCTCCCTTTCAGGATCTCCTCTCACTACCTTCCATGATCTTGTCTATCTCTAGCTTCTATGATCTTATCTTTATCTCCCTTTCAGGATCTCTTCTCACTACCTTCCATGATCTTGTCGTCCCCCTCTGGCTTCTATGATCTTATCTTTATCTCCCTTTCAGGATCTCCTCTCCCTACCTTCCATGATCTAGTCTTTCTCTGGCTTCTATGATCTTATCGTTATCTCCCTTTCAGCATCTCCTCTCACTACCTTCCATGATCTAGTCTTTCTCTGGCTTTTATGATCTAATCTTTATCTCCCTTTCAGGATCTCTTCTCACTACCTTCCATGATCTTGTCGCTCTCTCTGGCTTCTATGATCTTATCTTTATCTCCCTTTTAGGATCTCCTCTCCCTACCTTCCATGATCTAGTCTTTCTCTGGCTTCTATGATCTTATCTTTATCTCCCTTTCAGACTCTCTTCTCACTACCTTCCATGATTTTGTCTCTCTCTGGCTTCTATGATCTTACCTTTATCTCCGTTTCAGGATCTCCTCTCACTACCTTCCATAATCTTGTCTCTCTCTAGCTTCTATGATCTAATCTTTATCTCCCTTTCAGCATCTCCTCTCAGTAGCTTCCATGATCTTGTCTATCTTTGGCTTCTATGATCTAATCGTTATCTCCTTTTCAGGATCTCTTCTCACTACCTTCTATGATTTTGTCTCTCTCTGGCTTTTATGATCTAATCTTTATCTCCCTTTCACAATCTCCTCTCACTACCTTCCATGATCTTGTCTCTCTCTGGCTTCTATGATCTTATCTTTATCTCCCATTCAGGATCTCTTCTCACTACCTTCCATGACAATGTCTCTCTCTGGCTTCTATGATGTAATCTTTATCTCCCATTCAGGATCTCCTCTCACTACCTTCCATGATCTTGTCTCTCTCTGGCTTCTATGATCTAATCTTTATCTCCAGTTCAGGATCTCCTCTCAGTAGCTTCCATGATCGTGTCTACCTCTGGCTTCTATGATTTAATCTTTATCTCCCATTCAGGATCTCTTCCCTCTACTTTCCATGATCTTGTCTCTCTCTGGCTTCTATGATCTTATCTTTATCTCCCTTTCAGGATCTCCTCTCCCTACCTTCCATGATCTAGTCTTTCTCTGGCTTCTATGATCTTACCTTTATCTCCGTTTCAGGATCTCCTCTCACTACCTTCCATAATCTTGTCTCTCTCTAGCTTCTTTGATCTAATCTTTATCTCCCTTTCAGCATCTCCTCTCAGTAGCTTCCATGATCTTGTCTATCTTTGGCTTCTATGATCTAATCGTTATCTCCTTTTCAGGATCTCTTCTCCCTACCTTCTATGATTTTGTCTCTCTCTGGCTTTTATGATCTAATCTTTATCTCCCTTTCACAATCTCCTCTCACTACCTTCCATGATCTTGTCTCTCTCTGGCTTCTATGATCTTATCTTTATCTCCCATTCAGGATCTCTTCTCACTACCTTCCATGACAATGTCTCTCTCTGGCTTCTATGATGTAATCTTTATCTCCCATTCAGGATCTCCTCTCACTACCTTCCATGATCTTGTCTCTCTCTGGCTTCTATGATCTAATCTTTATCTCCCGTTCAGGATCTCCTCTCAGTAGCTTCCATGATCGTGTCTACCTCTGGCTTCTATGATTTAATCTTTATCTCCCATTCAGGATCTCTTCCCTCTACTTTCCATGATCTTGTCTCTCTCTAGCTTCTATGATCTAATCTTTATCTCCCTTTCAGGATCTCCTCTCACTACCTTCCATGGTCTTGTCTCTCTCTGGCTTCTATGATCTTATTGTTATCTCCCATTCAGGATCTCCTCTCACTACGTTCAATGGTCTTGTCTCTCTCTGGCTTCTATGATCTTATCTTTATCTCCCATTCAGGATGTCTTCTCACTACCTTCCATGATCTTGTCTCTCTCTGGCTTCTATGATCTAATCTTTATCTCCCGTTCAGGATCTCCTCTCAGAAGCTTCCATGATCGTGTCTACCTCTGGCTTCTATGATTTAATCTTTATCTCCCATTCAGGATCTCTTCCCTCTACTTTCCATGATCTTGTCTCTCTCTAGCTTCTATGATCTAATCTTTATCTCCCTTTCAGGATCTCCTCTCACTACCTTCCATGATCTTGTCTCTCTCTGGCTTCTATGGTCTTATCTTTATCTCCCTTTCAGGATCTCCTCTCACTACCTTCCATGATCTTGTCTCTCTGTGGCTTTTATCATCTAATCTTTATCTCCCTTTCAGGATCTCTTCTCACTACCTTCCATGATCTTGTCTCTCTCTAGCTTCTATGATCTAATCTTTATCTCCCTTTAAGGATCTCCTCTCACTACCTTCCATGATCTTGTCTCTTTCTGGCTTCTATGATCTAATCTTTATCTCCCTTTCAGGATCTCCTCTCACTACCTTCCATGATCTTGTTTCTCTCTGACTTCTATGATCTTATCTTTATCTCCCTTTCAGGATCTCCTCTCACTACCTTCCATGATCTTGTCTCTCTCTGGCTTCTATGGTTTTATCTTTATCTCCCTTTCAGGATCTCCTCTCACTACCTTCCATGATCTTGTCTCTCTCTGGCTTCTATGATCTTATCTTTATCTCCCTTTCAGGATCTCTTCTCACTACCTTCCATGATCTTGTCGTCCCCCTCTGGCTTCTATGATCTTATCTTTATCTCCCTTTCAGGATCTCCTCTCACTACCTTCCATGATCTAGTCTTTCTCTGGCTTCTATGATCTAATCTTTATCTCCCTTTCAGGATCTCTTCTCACTACCTTCCATGATTTTGTCTCTCTCTGGCTTTTATGATATAATCTTTATCTCCCTTTCACAATCTCCTCTCACTACCTTCCATGATCTTGTCTCTCTCTGGCTTCTATGATCTTATCTTTATCTCCCATTCAGGATCTCTTCTCACTACCTTCCATGACAATGTCTCTCTCTGGCTTCTATGATGTAATCTTTATCTCCCATTCAGGATCTCCTCTCCCTACCTTCCATGATCTTGTCTCTCTCAGGCTTCTATGAGCTAATCTTTATCTTCCGTTCAGGATCTCCTCTCAGAAGCTTCCATGATCGTGTCTACCTCTGGCTTCTATGATTTAATCTTTATCTCCCATTCAGGATCTCTTCCCTCTACTTTCCATGATCTTGTCTCTCTCTAGCTTCTATGATCTAATCTTTATCTCCCTTTCAGGATCTCCTCTCACTACCTTCCATGATCTTGTCTCTCTCTGGCTTCTATGGTCTTATCTTTATCTCCCTTTCAGGATCTCCTCTCACTACCTTCCATGATCTTGTCTCTCTGTGGCTTTTATGATCTAATCTTTATCTCCCTTTCAGGATCTCTTCTCACTACTTTCCATGATCTTGTCGCTCTCTCTGGCTTCTATGATCTTATCTTTATCTCCCTTTTAGGATCTCCTCTCCCTACCTTCCATGATCTAGTCTTTCTCTGGCTTCTATGATCTTATCTTTATCTCCCTTTCAGACTCTCTTCTCACTACCTTCCATGATTTTGTCTCTCTCTGGCTTCTATGATCTTACCTTTATCTCCGTTTCAGGATCTCCTTTCACTACCTTCCATAATCTTGTCTCTCTCTAGCTTCTATGATCTAATCTTTATCTCCCTTTCAGCATCTCCTCTCAGTAGCTTCCATGATCTTGTCTATCTTTGGCTTCTATGATCTAATCGTTATCTCCTTTTCAGGATCTCTTCTCACTACCTTCTATGATTTTGTCTCTCTCTGGCTTTTATGATCTAATCTTTATCTCCCTTTCACAATCTCCTCTCACTACCTTCCATGATCTTGTCTCTCTCTGGCTTCTATGATCTTATCTTTATCTCCCATTCAGGATCTCTTCTCACTACCTTCCATGACAATGTCTCTCTCTGGCTTCTATGATGTAATCTTTATCTCCCATTCAGGATCTCCTCTCACTACCTTCCATGATCTTGTCTCTCTCTGGCTTCTATGATCTAATCTTTATCTCCCGTTCAGGATCTCCTCTCAGTAGCTTCCATGATCGTGTCTACCTCTGGCTTCTATGATTTAATCTTTATCTCCAATTCAGGATCTCTTCCCTCTACTTTCCATGATCTTGTCTCTCTCTAGCTTCTATGATCTAATCTTTATCTCCCTTTCAGGATCTCTTCCCTCTACTTTCCATGATCTTGTCTCTCTCTAGCTTCTATGATCTAATCTTTATCTCCCTTTCAGGATCTCCTCTCACTACCTTCCATGATCTTGTCTCTCTCTGGCTTCTATGGTCTTATCTTTATCTCCCTTTCAGGATCTCCTCTCACTACCTTCCATGATCTTGTCTATCTGTGGCTTTTATGATCTAATCTTTATCTCCCTTTCAGGATCTCTTCTCACTACCTTCCATGATCTTGTCGCTCTCTCTGGCTTCTATGATCTTATCTTTATCTCCCTTTCAGGATCTCCTCTCCCTACCTTCCATGATCTAGTCTTTCTCTGGCTTCTATGATCTAATCTTTATCTCCCTTTCAGCATCTCCTCTCAGTAGCTTCCATGATCTTGTCTATCTTTGGCTTCTATGATCTAATCGTTATCTCCTTTTCAGGATCTCTTCTCACTACCTTCTATGATTTTGTCTCTCTCTGGCTTTTATGATCTAATCTTTATCTCCCTTTCACAATCTCCTCTCACTACCTTCCATGATCTTGTCTCTCTCTGGCTTCTATGATCTTATCTTTATCTCCCATTCAGGATCTCTTCTCACTACCTTCCATGACAATGTCTTTCTCTGGCTTCTATGATGTAATCTTTATCTCCCATTCAGGATCTCCTCTCACTACCTTCCATGATCTTGTCTCTCTCTGGCTTCTATGATCTAATCTTTATCTCCCTTTCAGGATCTCCTCTCAGTAGCTTCCATGATCGTGTCTACCTCTGGCTTCTATGATTTAATCTTTATCTCCCATTCAGGATCTCTTCCCTCTACTTTCCATGATCTTGTCTCTCTCTAGCTTCTATGATCTAATCTTTATCTCCCTTTCAGGATCTCCTCTCACTACCTTCCATGGTCTTGTCTCTCTCTGGCTTCTATGATCTTATCGTTATCTCCCATTCAGGATCTCCTCTCACTACGTTCCATGGTCTTGTCTCTCTCTGGCTTCTATGATCTTATCTTTATCTCCCATTCAGGATGTCTTCTCACTACCTTCCATGATCTTGTCTCTCTCTGGCTTCTATGATCTAATCTTTATCTCCCGTTCAGGATCTCCTCTCAGAAGCTTCCATGATCGTGTCTACCTCTGGCTTCTATGATTTAATCTTTATCTCCCATTCAGGATCTCTTCCCTCTACTTTCCATGATCTTGTCTCTCTCTAGCTTCTATGATCTAATCTTTATCTCCCTTTCAGGATCTCCTCTCACTACCTTCCATGATCTTGTCTCTCTCTGGCTTCTATGGTCTTATCTTTATCTCCCTTTCAGGATCTCCTCTCACTACCTTCCATGATCTTGTCTCTCTGTGGCTTTTATGATCTAATCTTTATCTCCTTTTCAGGATCTCTTCTCACTACCTTCCATGATCTTGTCTCTTTCTGGCTTCGATGATCTAATCTTTATCTCCCTTTCAGGATCTCCTCTCACTACCTTCCATGATCTTGTTTCTCTCTGGCTTCTATGATCTTATCTTTATCTCCCTTTCAGGATCTCCTCTCACTACCTTCCATGATCTTGTCTCTCTCTGGCTTCTATGGTTTTATCTTTATCTCCCTTTCAGGATCTCCTCTCACTACCTTCCATGATCTTGTCTCTCTCTGGCTTCTATGATCTTATCTTTATCTCCCTTTCAGGATCTCTTCTCCCTACCTTCCATGATCTTGTCGTCCCCCTCTGGCTTCTATGATCTTATCTTTATCTCCCTTTCAGGATCTCCTCTCCCTACCTTCCATGATCTAGTCTTTCTCTGGCTTCTATGATCTTATCTTTATCTCCCTTTCAGCATCTCCTCTCACTACCTTCCATGATCTAGTCTTTCTCTGGCTTCTATGATCTAATCTTTATCTCCCTTTCAGGATCTGTTCTCACTACCTTCCATGATTTTGTCTCTCTCTGGCTTTTATGATCTAATCTTTATCTCCCTTTCACAATCTCCTCTCACTACCTTCCATGATCTTGTCTCTCTCTGGCTTCTATGATCTTAGCTTTATCTCCCATTCAGGATCTCTTCTCACTACCTTCCATGACAATGTCTCTCTCTGGCTTCTATGATGTAATCTTTATCTCCCATTCAGGATCTCCTCTCACTACCTTCCATGATCTTGTCTCTCTCTGGCTTCTATGATCTAATCTTTATCTTCCGTTCAGGATCTCCTCTCAGAAGCTTCCATGATCGTGTCTACCTCTGGCTTCTATGATTTAATCTTTATCTCCCATTCAGGATCTCTTCCGTCTACTTTCCATGATCTTGTCTCTCTCTAGCTTCTATGATCTAATCTTTATCTCCCTTTCAGGATCTCCTCTCACTACCTTCCATGATCTTGTCTCTCTCTGGCTTCTATGGTCTTATCTTTATCTCCCTTTCAGGATCTCCTCTCACTACCTTCCATGATCTTGTCTCTCTGTGG
This sequence comes from Discoglossus pictus, assembly GCA_027410445.1. Lineage (NCBI taxonomy): Eukaryota > Metazoa > Chordata > Amphibia > Anura > Alytidae > Discoglossus > Discoglossus pictus. The sequence goes on along the minus strand of CM050169.1, from coordinate 124,288,891 downwards.
CTTTTATGATCTAATCTTTATCTCCCTTTCAGGATCTCTTCTCACTACCTTCCATGATCTTGTCGCTCTCTCTGGCTTCTATGATCTTATCTTTATCTCCCTTTTAGGATCTCCTCTCCCTACCTTCCATGATCTAGTCTTTCTCTGGCTTCTATGATCTTATCTTTATCTCCCTTTCAGACTCTCTTCTCACTACCTTCCATGATTTTGTCTCTCTCTGGCTTCTATGATCTTACCTTTATCTCCGTTTCAGGATCTCCTCTCACTACCTTCCATAATCTTGTCTCTCTCTAGCTTCTATGATCTAATCTTTATCTCCCTTTCAGCATCTCCTCTCAGTAGCTTCCATGATCTTGTCTATCTTTGGCTTCTATGATCTAATCGTTATCTCCTTTTCAGGATCTCTTCTCACTACCTTCTATGATTTTGTCTCTCTCTGGCTTTTATGATCTAATCTTTATCTCCCTTTCACAATCTCCTCTCACTACCTTCCATGATCTTGTCTCTCTCTGGCTTCTATGATCTTATCTTTATCTCCCATTCAGGATCTCTTCTCACTACCTTCCATGACAATGTCTCTCTCTGGCTTCTATGATGTAATCTTTATCTCCCATTCAGGATCTCCTCTCACTACCTTCCATGATCTTGTCTCTCTCTGGCTTCTATGATCTAATCTTTATCTCCCTTTCAGGATCTCCTCTCAGTAGCTTCCATGATCGTGTCTACCTCTGGCTTCTATGATTTAATCTTTATCTCCCATTCAGGATCTCTTCCCTCTACTTTCCATGATCTTGTCTCTCTCTAGCTTCTATGATCTAATCTTTATCTCCCTTTCAGGATCTCCTCTCACTACCTTCCATGATCTTGTCTCTCTCTGGCTTCTATGATCTTATTGTTATCTCCCATTCAGGATCTCCTCTCACTACGTTCCATGGTCTTGTCTCTCTCTGGCTTCTATGATCTAATCTTTATCTCCCTTTCAGGATCTCCTCTCACTACCTTTCATGATCTTGTCGCTCTCACTGGCTTCTATGATCTTATCTTTATCTCCCTTTCAGGATCTCCTCTCCCTACCTTCCATGATCTTGTCTCTCTCTGGTTTTTATGATCTAATCTTTATCTCCCATTCAGGATCTCCTCTCAGTAGCTTCCATGGTCTTGTCTCTCTCTGGCTTCTATGATCTTATCTTTATCTCCCTTTCAGGATCTCCTCTCACTACCTTCCATGATCTTGTCTCTTTCTGGCTTATATGATCGTATCTTTATCTCCCATTCAGGATCTCTTCTCACTACCTTCCATGATCTTGTCTCTCTCTGACTTCTATGATCTAATCTTTATCTCCCTTTCAGGATCTCTTCTCAGTAGCTTCCATGATCTTGTCTATCTTTGGCTTCCATGATCTAATGTTTATTTCCCTTTCAGGATCTCCTCTCACTACCTTCCATGACCATGTCTCTTTCTGGCTTCTATGACTTATCTTCATCTCCCTTTCAGGATCTCCTTTCATGATCTTGTCTCTCTAAGCCGTAGTTATTTTTCAAGGCCACAAATGGTTTCACACCCCTAAATTGGAATAAGGAAGGGGAGGGAGAGGGTGAAAAGAAACACAGGGGAGGGAGTGGTGGGGAAAGAGACACAGGGGTGAGAGGGGGGTAGACACAGGGAAGGTAGATAAGGGGGGGGGACAGAGCAGGGAGAAGGGGCAAAGAGACACGGGAGGGAGTGGGGGCAAGAGACACAGGGGAGGGAGAGGGGGAAAAGAGACACTGTGGAGGGAGTGGCGGGAAAGAGACACAGGGGAGGGAGAGGGGGAAGATACACTGGGGAGGGAGTGGGGGGAAAGAGACACAGGCAAGAGAGAGGGGGCAAAGGGACACACGGCTCGCAAAGTTACAGCCTTACATATGCCCATTGCAAGGCCTGTAAAGTAGAGGGGGAGAGGCCTGTAAAGTAGAGGGGGCCTTCAGAGCTCATTTCAAGGCCTGCAAGTTGCGGGTTTGCTGAGGCCTGCAATGAGCCGTGAAGCCGCTCATCGCGAGACCCGTAAAGTAGTGGGGGGAGCCACACATTTTGTAGCAAACAGCATTGCCAGCCTTCACATTTTATTGCCGTCATTTTTGATGGGCAAGTCGCTAGTAAATATATTATGTATGACTTCATGCCAACTTATTTTGTATGTATAGATATACAGTATATATATATATATAATATCATTTATGGGTGAAAGCTTTCATGGGAAAGACCTACTGCTCCACAGCCCTCTGGTTGCCAGATCTGGTAATGCATGATTAGGTTTAATTTGGCTACTTTTTGTGTCCCCTATTTATTTAATCTTTGTGTGTCCTCCTCCATCCCCCCAGTTCCTACTCCCCTGCCTAAGCAGGTGGGTCAGACAAGGTACAATTTCCCCTTCCCACAACAACAAAAGTAAGACTCCATATATTTTTAGCTCTCTCAAGTCATTATGCAGCCAGAGTAATGGTCTATTTTAAATCTTAATTATCATATGAGTCCAAAGTGGCTGGTGGTCATGGGGATTGTGGCAATATATATATATATATATATATATATATTTATATATATATATATATATATATATATATATATATATATATTGCCACAATCCCCCTGACCACCAGCAACTTGCCCGTCAAAAAATGATGGCAATAAAATTGTAAGGCAGGTAATGCTGTTTGGTCGAGACACTAATTTTGTTGGTGGTCCGAAATCCTTCAGCGCTCATTGCGAGCCTCGCGCTAAGCACCTTCGGCGCTCATTGCGAGGCTGTTGTATTTTTTTGTATTTATGAGCAGCGTTGCCGCTAGTTGTGAGTCGCGCAGTGAATGGGTTTTTTGTTTTTGTGTATATTTGTTTCGTATGCTAATGAAATAATTAATACATTAATAAATGAATATACTTTACCTATTTGTAAGTAATATATGCAGGAAGCATTGTGCTGAAGAGCTGACAATCTGTTTTGATGTTCCTGCAGCATACATTGTAGGTTTGCACTGTTGTGGAGCTGAGGTGTAAGTGTCAGCAATGTGTGCAGTGTGTAGTGTAAATAGGCTGCGTGCGCAAGGGAAATCCGTTAGGGTAGCTGTTTAATTCCGCATTGTGTAAGTTAGTGTTGTGAAATGGCGGCGAATGTGTATGTGGTACGCGGCTGTGTATGATGTAGCGTCCTTGTTTAGAGTGTATCTTGTACCTTGTATGGCTTTTTTGAAAAGCCGTATGTGCTTTGTGGTGTTTTGCGTGTTTAGGGTCCCGAAGCCTCGTTTTCGTTTTTTTCTGCGGCCATGTTTCTCTCGCTTAGGGGATTTTCGTGTGTCTAAGCTCTGGAATTTGGACTTAAATTGAGGTGTAACTTCACTTGCAGAGGTCCTGGGTGCCCCGCCTTGGTGTGGGTAAGCTTTTTATGTATTTTGTGTGTGTATTTTAAAATGGTGGCGAATGTGTATTTGGTACGCGGCTGTGGATTATGTTGTGTCCTTGGTAAGAGTGTATCTTGTACCTCGTACGGCTTTTATGAAAAGCCATATGTGCTTGGTGGTGTTTTGCGTCTTTAGGGTCCTGTAGCCTCGATTTCGTTTTTTTTTTTTAGCTGCCATTTTTTCTCTCGCTTAGGGGATTTTCGTGTGTCTAAACTTTTTCTAAGTCCTGCGTCTCGCATTTTTTTATGCTAAGTCCGTACATAGTGATTGTGTGTTAGATGTATTTTGGTAAAGTGCTGCTTGTGAGGGTGTTTGTAAACGCGTTTGAGGCGCCGTAGAGCCTCCACCTCCGCAAATGCGGCCCCTCGCTTTGCGAGGGTCCACATTTGAGGCCTGCAATTAGCCTGTGGCTCATTGCAGCCGACGTGGGAGCTTCCACCTCCGCATATGCCCCAGTCAATCTACGTGCTTCGGGTCCTAAGTCATACAGGCTGTCATTTTTGCAGCCGTCGCTAAGTCGTTTCAACTGTTCGTGAGTGAAGTCCTACTGGCCTCGCGATGAGCGCTCTCATTGTAGCCTAAGTGCTGCGTGCCTCAACTGCTCTCCTCGCTTTGCAAGGCTCGCAGTGCATTGAGGGCCTTTGGCGCTCACTGCAGCCGTCAACGGCTCGCCTCGCTTTGCGAGGCTTGCAGTTGCGGCCCTATGGGCTACAAACAGCTCTACTCTATTTGCGAGGCTCGCAAAGCGTGACCAACAGCCCATATATCCACAACTGTTATATGTGATGTATCTCTGCTCAGAGGCCTATGCACGGCTACTACTATTCTTTTTCAATGCTTTTTAAAAACTTCACTAACATGAGGTGGTCCATGTTTAAAACAAGCACTTTTCAGCATTCATCCCTCTAACCAATTAATATGTATTGTTTTGACTGATTATAAATTATTTTTGTAAGGAATAGTCAATATTCTATTTGAAACGAACATTGATTTGGGGAAATTAATTAGTTAGGTGGTCATATATTTAAAATAAGACCCATACTTGTAATATGCAATTTTATTTACAAATGGAAAATAAAATAATTCAGGATATTACATTTTTTTTTACATTTCCTGTTAGGTGTCCTGGTGGCAGCAGTGGCAGTGAGAGGCCGCTAGATGGCGCTGACGAGATTTTAGCGACGACTTTACATCCATGACACTTTGGTGAAAGTTGTGTGTGAGCGGGAGGGTGGTTTACATTTCTGGAGAGCTGTACAAAGCTGACTGATTCTAGACCAGTAAGGGGAAAGTGTTTTGGTGTCAAATTCAAAGCACCCTATCTTTTCTGACAGATAAAAACACACCCTCCTGATCCATCTCACAAGAAGGCATGTAACAACGACAAAAAGGAATTTTCTATTCCTAAACAAGAGCTTCCAAATGTCCTTATTTTCTCTAAAAATGTCTTTGAAACACACATCTGTTAATATTGTAGGTTTATTACAGTCTCCATAAACAAGTGAAGTTTTTCTTAAACTAAGGTACTGCTGTACTGTCCTAACAGTGTTTTAATTAGACATTAAAAACCATTATTCAATATCAAACTTAAAAGACTCAGCTGCTACTGTTATCCACCCGCTATAATGTCAATGGTGGGGGGCGGCTTTGTCTATTTGGAATCTGCTAAATTTTCAGACATAATATTCACCACCAACACAACGATCTCCATTGGCTGGAGTTTTGTTGTGTTAGCAGTTTCCTTTTGCCAATTACTAATTGTTTATTCTCTTATCATATCTGATTGTTCTTATAATGTTTTACACCTGTCGCACACTCCCCATAAAGTCCTTATCAGGGCGGAGACAAACACTTAGCATGAGGCAGATACTATAATCTTTAAAAATAAATATAATATTGAATATTTTATTATTGAACAGGAATTGTATTAATTATTAAAGATCATAATGAACATATCTAGCTCCTTTTCTTAGGGCATCATGGGGGTTGTTTAAGAAAAGCACTCGCCATCTAGAATACAGAGGGGCGCACTGTGTACCTGGTTCTATACGCAATTCTTCATGAGAGGCCTTGTTCCTTTGAATTCCACTGGCTCCCATGGAGCGGCTGCATGTATGGGCCAGGGAGGGGTGAGGGAGGATAGAGAGCAAATCAAAACCACGTTCCTGGCAGCCGCACTGCGCTTTACCTCATGCTCCTGAGGAGACCTGTTGGAAATGAAATGTTACAGTCGCGCTTTGTTTTATTTTCCCAGGTTCCAGTTGTGGATAGTTAAGTCAGAGCTGTCTGGAATGTCTTTTATATTTAACAGAACCCCCCACCCCCCATTTTTTTTAAATCAATTTGTGCATTCACCGAAGTCTCACATAAAATAGGTGCAGCTGGAGTGTAAGTGACTCATGGCCCCATTGTCTGCTCGCGTTCTTATGACACATTCAATTTTCCACATATACACCCCCACCATAGGTATAGGGACTGGGGAGGGGGTGAGGAGATTTTCCAAAATCTGTATAGAAGTTGTTTTGTAGCCTGTGTATACAATAAGCTGTCACCCCTGACGTCTATATCATAATTAAATATAAATTTATGAAGACTGAAGGATACACAGGCCCGCCCATTATATCTACCTAAGGAGTTTGGCTTAATTAAGCATTGTGCATATCCCAGGCAGGGTTTAATTCCTTAAACATAGGTATAAAAATGTATATTTTTCTAATTAACAACTAACTGTATGACTTTCCCATTTTCCGTATTGTTGTTTAGCCATTCATAATATTTATATTATATCGCTCTTTTGCCCACCATATTATAAATGATTGTTGTGGTGAACTACCTGCTCATAAGGTCCACAACACAGGCTGAAACCCTGCTCCATGCTGATGATAGCCAGTAAGCTTGAAACAGCTGTACATGGATAGGATTCTCAGCCTGTGTTTATTCCAACCTTGGCTTTGCATTAAAGCTGTGTAATACAGCATGCATAAGCTTAAAGGAAGCCATGTTTGATAATGGCTACGGATTGAAGAGCGAGGCATTTGTGGGCACATTTGCATGTCCCAGCTCAACTTCCCAGAATGCAGTGTAATAACTGTTTTTCTTGGAACTCTGAGCTGGAAGCAAGTTTTTTAACTTGCTTTAGACATTCAAGTGTGAACATAGATGTACTTTTTTATTTAATATATATATCACATATATAGTTGTGAGCATACGAGCTGTTGCTCATGCTTGCGGGCTCGCGAAGCGAGGGGACGCATTTGCGGTGGTGGAGCATCCCATGTCGGCTGTGTTTGTCCGCAAATGCGGCCCCTCGCGAAGCGAGGGGCCACATTTGCGGTGGTGGAAGATCCAACGTCGGCTAACACACACACACACGCAGGACTTAGAAAAAAAACTCAAAGGCGCCTCACACGCGCTTAACACACACACGCGCGACTTAGAAAAAAAAAAACTGCGTCCCTCGCAAAAACGACCCATTCCCAACATGCAAAAAACGGCCGAAAACGGCATGCATGAAAACATGGGGGGGCATCCGGCACCTGGAAAAGTTAATTTACACGTCCATTTAAGTCCAAAAAAACGAGTTTAAACTGCCGAAAATCACCTAAGCTAGAGAAAAAAGGGCGCTGAACAAAACGAAAACGAGGCTACAGACGTAACTATACTACAGTGACTCGCAAAACTGAAACACATACTATGCGGCACGTACCACACTGATATTAACCACCATTTTGAAAACTACTACACATAAAATAGCGGATGGAACGCAAATTGTAAGCTGGAACGCAAATAGCGCATGCGTATTGCGTTCTAACGGTCTGAGGCAATGCCGTCATTTTTTGACGGGCAAGTCGCTAGTATATATATAAAACATAATATATGAATACAGTATATAAATATAAATACCCCCTTCTGGATCTCTACCTTGTCGTGGTGAAGAAGCTGTGTGTCTAAATGAAGCTGTGAGCTTTACCATGTAGGGTCACCCAAGATGGGCAGGTCATAGCAGAAAAGTTTGCGGTCGGAAAGTCACAGCACGCTGTAGCACTTAGGCGATGAGCGCCAAAGATGCTCATTGCTGCGAGCCTCACGAAGCAAGGCGAGCCGTTAGGGCATTACAACGCACTACAATTATCAACACAAACACAAGAGGCAATGAAACACGCGGGACTTGGCCTGCTAGCAATTGACAAACGCGGGACTTAGAAAAAAAAATTACGAGATGCAGGACTTAGAAAAAAATACGAGATGCAGGACTTAGAAAAAAAAAGAAACGAGACGCAAAACATTACGAGATTAACGGACAAACTACGAACACGAAAAAACTATAAAAACACACTAAATACACAAAAAAAATTACAAAAACATCACAGACAGCACGGGGCAACAGCCAGGACATCAGGGAGTGAGGTGGAAAGCGAATTTACCGGATTTAGACGATTTTCGCCGCTCGAAAATCGCCTAAGCGAGAAAAAAAATGGCCGGCGAAAAAAATTAAAACGAGGCTTCACGACCCCGGGCTGCGCAAAACACAGCAAAACGCATAGCACTTTACACATCACACTACGACCTACAACATACACTATTACAAAAGCCGGAAAATGCTCACGAGACGCGTAACACATTAATAACATTACGACTATACAATGCCGCTTTACACAATAAACCAACAGCTTTACCTCGCGCACGCAGCCTATTTATAATGCACACTTGGAACATTCATTACACTTTATAAGCAGGGCACTAACACTCACAATGTATATTGTATGCAGACGGAAAAAACAAACAGATTGTTACCTCTTCAGCCTATTGCTCGCTGTATATATCAATTATAAATACTTAAAGTATATTAATTTATTCAATAAATAATTCATTATTAGTTAACTACATATACATAAAAATATATATCTCTCTTTATCATGATTCATGGAGCTGCTCAGAGAACCAAAAGTACACGACAGGAGAGGCTCAGCGCAAGGCCAAAGGCGCTCAGCGCAAGCCTCGCAATGAGCGCTGAATGTCCTCAGAGTACGAAACGGTTTACATTGTGTGTTAAACAGCATTCCCATGGCTTAAAATTTTATTGCCCCGTCATTTTTGATGGGCAAGTAGCGAGTAGTAAATAAATAGTACATTTATGTTCTCATTTAAACGTCTAAAACAAGTTAAAGAACTTGTCTCATGCCCAGAATTCTGAGAAATATGTGGGGCCGGTTCCTAGCTTGTGTAGTGAATATTTTGGAGGTAGTTCACCTCAACAATCGTTTTATTTATGGTGGGCAAAAGAGCGATAGAAGCCCTCCACCGTACAGTAACTAAATAGCACATTTGTGTTCACATCAAAATATATAATTATAAATACAGAGTGTTATAGGAGATCAGAATGGGGGACCTGGGGGGGGGGGGCGGAGCAGAATACCTTCCACACGACGCCTTCCTAGAGCAGGACCCCTTCCCGGAGCAGATTCCCTCCACACAACCCCTTCCTAGACCAGGACCCATTCCCAGAGCAGATTCACTCCACACAACCCCTTCCTAGAGCAGGACCCCTTCCCAAAGTAGATTCCCTCCACACAACCCCTTCCTAGAGCAGGACCCTTTCCCAGGGCAGATTCCCTCCACACAACCCCTTCCTAGAGCAGGACCCCTTCCCAGGGCAGATACCCTCCACACAACCCCTTCCTAGAGCAGGACCCATTCCCAGAGCAGATTCCCTCCACACAACCCTTCCTAGAGCAGGACCCATTCCCAGAGCAGATTCCCTCCACACAACCCTTTCCTAGAGCAGGACCCATTCCCAGGGCAGATTCCCTCCACACAACCCCTTCCTAGAGCAGGAACCCTTCCCAGGGCAGATTCCCTCCACACAACCCCTTCCTAGAGCAGGACCCATTCCCAGAGCAGACTCCCTCCACACAACCCCTTCCTAGAACAGGACCCATTCCCAGAGCAGATTCCCTCCACACAACCCTTCCTAGAGCAGGACCCATTCCCAGAGCAGATTCCCTCCACACAACCCCTTCCTAGAGCAGGAACCCTTCCCAGGGCAGATTCCCTCCACACAACCCCTTCCTAGAGCAGGACCCATTCCCAGAGCAGACTCCTTCCACACAACCCCTTCCTAGAACAGGACCCATTCCCAGAACAGATTCCCTCCACACAACCCCTTGCTAGAGCAGGACCCATTCACAGAGCAGATTGCCTCCACATGACCCCTTCTTAGAGCAGGACCCCTTCCCAGAGCAGATACCCTCCACACAACCCCTTCCTAGAGCAGGACCCATTCTCAGAGCAGATTCCCTCCACACAACCCCTTCCTAGAGCAGGACCCCTTCCCAAAGTAGATTCCCTCCACACAACCCCTTCCTAGAGCAGGACCCATTCACAGAGCAGATTCCCTCCACACAACCCCTCCCTAGAGCAGGACCCATTTCCAGAGCAGATTCCCTCCACACAACCCCTTCCTAGAGCAGGACCCATTCCCAGAGCAGATTTCCACCACACGACCACTTCTTAGAGCAGGACCCATTCCCAGAGCAGAATCTCTCCACACAACCCCTTCCTAGAGCAGGACCCATTCCCAGAGCAGATTCCCTCCACACAACCCCTTCCTAGAGCAGGACCCATTCCCAGAGCAGATTCCCTCCACACAACCCCTTCCTAGAGCAGGACCCATTCCCAGAGCAGATTCCCTCCACACAACCCCTTCCCAGAGCAGGACCCATTCACAGAGCAGATTCCCTCCATACGACCCCTTCTTAGAGCAGGACCCCTTCCCAGAGCAGATTCTCTCCACAAAATAGTATACTTCACCCAAAATCCCTTCCCAATGCAACTTCCCTCCCTCCCACAAAACAGTATCCCTAAATACGGACTTACACTAAAACAATACAAGCCGCGTTTTAGAAAAAAAACATTACGAGCTAGCAAAAATAAGACCTTAATGGCCAAACCGCGCACACCTGAAAACATAAAAAAAAACAATAAATACACACATAAATGACATAAAAAGCTTACCCACAGCAAGGGAGGGAGGGGGGGGGCAGGACCTCTGCAAGAGAAGTTACACCTCAGTTTAAGTCCAAATTAGCGAGTTTAGACACACGAAAATCCCCTAAGCAAGAGAAAAAATTGCCGCCGAAAAAAAAAAAAAGGCTACAGGACCCTAAAGCCGCAAAACACCACCAAGCACAGACGGATTTTCAAAAAAGCCGTACAAGGTACAAGATACAAGGACGCAAGGACGCTAATTCATCCACACCCGCGTAGCACATACACACTCGCCGCCATTTTACAACACTAACTTACAGAATGCGGAAATACATAGCTAGCTATTTACACTACACACTGCACACATTGCTGACACTTACGCCTCAGCTCAACAACACTGCAAACCGACATTGTGTGCTGCAGGAACATCAAAACAGATTGTCAGCTCTTCAGCACAATGCTTCCTGCATATATTACTTAAAAATAGGTCAAGTATATTCATTTATTAATTATTTAATTAGCATACAAAAGTACATATACACACAAAAAAAAAAAAATTGCAATAAACACAAACGCCATTCAGAGTGATGTCAGTGTGTTTAACTACTGAAGGACCCCCAGGGCGGAACCAGTGAGCTGGGATCCGCAGCGGGGGTCCCTTGACCTGGTAGGGACAAGTGCCGGCGGAGGAGGCAAGGGCGGGCCTCGCGCGAGAGGCTGCGGTTGCTCCGCCCCCTTAGGCCATTTTGCCTCACTCCGCGGCAGGCAGGGAACCAGGCACCCACCCTGTTGTAAGAGCATTGTATTCAGTTAAGTTTTACATATTAAAAAAAAAAAAAATGAAAATAAGAAATATTGTAATATAATTAAGTCATTATTCAGGAGATTTGTTGCTCATGTGATGAGCTTACGGTTGTTTATATGTGGTTTGTTGCAGCAGAGTTTTAATAAGTTGTGTTGGGGTGAGAAGGGGCCGTCCCTACCCCTGGGAAAGTGTGACGACGGCACAGAGGTTGACCTCTTGAGCGTGGGCTCAAGGGATGGGGTTACTGCCAAGCCCGGGGCTCCTCCCCCGTTATAGTGAATTTACATATGCCGTTTGCATATTATATTAATATGCAAATATTATAACTTGCTGCGGCCAGTTGTACCTCCAACAGTTGTGTTGTGTCTTTTTTGGGGGGTCAGGGACTTTGGGTCTTGCCGGGTCAAGCAAAGAGGGTTTTGAAATTTAAAGTGACAGAAGCAGCTTTTAAAAAAACTGGATATTGAATATGATAAAACATTTTTTTATTTTTTTATTATATAAATTATACAATTAAGTAAGTGATGGGGGATTTAGTCAGTGCACTAATTTTGGGAGGGCAGTTGCACATTGCCCCTATGCACTAGCCACCCCTGATCCTTTCCCAAGACCTCTTCTCAAAGCAGATCCCCTCCAGAGGACCCCTTCCCAGAGGAGATTCCCTCCCCAAAACCGTATCCTTTCCCAAGACCCGTTCTCAAAGCAGACCCCTCACCAGGACCCCTTTTCAGAGCAGATACCCTCTGCAAGACCACTCCCTAAAACAGTTTCCTTCCTTAGACTCCTTATCCAAAGCAGATCCCTCCCCAAGGCCCCTCCCCAAAATTGTTTCCTTCCCAAAGACCCTTCTTAAAGCAGCTCCTCTCCACATGACCCCTTCCCAAAGCAGGTCCCCTCACCAAAACAGATTCCTTCCCAAAGACCCCTTTCCAAAATAGTTTGCACCCCTTACCTTCTTTCCTTTTTGCTGCTTCTGTCATCCAGTACAAGTGTGTGCACATTCTCTCCCTCATGTAGGTAAAGGAGAGTTCCTCCCAGGCCCTAAAAAAACAACAAACAAAGAAGGGACAGCCAGGTCCAGGTGCATTGCACCGACTGCACCGGTGGTAGTTCAGTCCCAGACAAAAAGGGGAAAGGAGTAGTAGTAACTGAGGCTTGGATGGGTCTATTGCAGCACAAAATCAGGGTAAATATTTGCAAACTTAGGTCCATTTACTGTACAAAAATCATTTATGGTCAGCATTGTATAGACTGAAGTCTTCGATGGTCTTTTTCCTGTAACACTCAATATAATGAAACTTCAGTTATTTCAAATGAAACAATCATACAATATAGTTGGTCATGGACACAACAAGATTTGATTGGCAGGATTTTGTAATTAAAATGTAAGTTTGGAAACATTCAAAAAACACAATTTTTAATTAAAGAAATGAGTGTACAGGGTTGTGGAAAAATAATATCATACTCACCCCACTCACAGGCATTACTTTTACATTTCTCATTATTAGAATTAATTAGAAAGAAATGTGAATTAGCAGCAAATACACCCAAAATGGCTGCCACTTATTCACTCACCGGACTGCAACTGACAGAAAATCAGGAGACATAGCCTTTTATATTGTATTGCCCGTCAAAAAATTACTATCATAAAATTGTAAGGCCGGTAATTATTATTGTTTATTTGTAACACGCCAACATATTCCGTATCGCTATACATAAGTTAAGTTACAGGCAATGACAAGTTCAAGATTAACACATTGCAATGAATGGAGGGCCCTGTCTTTGAGCTTGGAATCCGGTGTCCATAGCACCTTGCACGATTGAAACTCGCAGACTTACAATCTAAAGCTAATGTTGTTTGCCACACAATGTAAGTGTTTTGGTCCTCTGAGTACCTTCAGCGCTCATTGGGAGCGCTGACCGCTTTTGGCGCTCATCGTGTGGCTCGCAATTAGTGCCTTTGCAAGCCTCTACCCTGGCGTACTTTTGGTTGTCTGAGCACCTTTGGCACTCATGTCAAGCCCCGCGCTGAGCCCCTTTGGCGCTCATTGCGAGCCTCTCCCCTTGTGTACTTTTGCTCCACTTAGCACCGTCGGCGCTCATTGTGAGCCCCGCACTGAATCCCTTCGGCGCTCATTGTGAGCCTCTCCCTGCTTTTTTTTCTTTTCTTATATATCTATATCTATCTATCTATATATATATATATATATATATATATACACATTTTTTATAATAATTAATTAATTAATTAAATAATAAATTAATATACTTTACCTTTTTGTAATTAATATGTGCAGCAATCAATATCCTGAAGAGCTAACAATCTGTTTGCATTGTGCTGCAGCATACATGCACAAATGTACATTTGGACTGTTGCTGACCTGAGGTGTAAGTGTCAGCAATGTGGCAAGTGTGCAGTAAAAACAGACTGCATGCGCGAGGGCAAAGCGTTTGTTTAGTTGTATAAAGCGGCATTTTAGAATGGTAATGTTATTAGTTGCAATTTAGTGTTGTAAAATGGCGGCGATTCTCTATGTGTTACGCTGGTCTGGAGCATTTTCCATACTTCCTAATAGTGTATTTTGTACCTCGTACGTTCCTGGGTAAAAGTCTTATGTGCTTGCCGGTGTTTTCCGTGGTTAGGGGTCGTGTAACCGCGTTTTGCTTTTTTTCGTCCGCCATTTTATTTTGGGGTGATTTTCCATTTCCGAAACAAATTGTGTTTAAATTGTTGTGCAACCTCACTCCCAGACGTCCTGGCTGTCCCCCCATGCTGTGTGTGATGTTTATTTAATAAAAAAAAAAAATATTTGTGTTTTTGTTGATTTTGTATGTGCGCGGTTCGGCCGTTAAGTTTATATTTTTTGGACCTCATATTTATTTATTTTTTTTAAGTGCTATGGGCCTCTCATTGTGAATGGTGTAATTGAGATTTGTGTTGCTGCTTGGTCGTAGGGATGATCGCTTAAGGCGCTCATCTCCACCAGCGCAGTGAGCACCTTTGGCGATCGCTGCCTGTTGTACGGGGTCGTAGGAATGAGCGCCCGTGGCGCTTATCTCCACCAGCGCAAGGAGTGCCTCCTTGCCAGCAACTGCGGCCATTGCTTTGCGAGGGCAGCAGTTGCTGTGGGCTCGCTACGCAAGCACGCATGCGTTAGCAACAACCCGTATTGCTCACAACTATATATCTGATTATATCCAATAACCTATAACACACGTGATCAAGACTTATCAAACATGTTATTGTACGTTACTCTAGATGTGCAGAAATTCTTCAGTGCTAATGTTCTGAGCAAATGGCAAATTATGACCTTGGATATGAGAGAGAAACATATTATGTTATGACTAAAAACCTGTGTACTATTTTCTAAATGAAATAGCCAAGTCATGGGCCAGATGTATTTAACTAATTCATAACTAATATCTTGCAATTGGAAAATTACTGGTTCACAGCCAGCCAAATATTACACTAACTGGAAAGAGTGCTAATTGTATATATATACAGTATATGCTAAAAATGTAAGGATATTTGTATAATTTCTACAACACTAGTAGTGATTATGGGGTTTTATTTGTTTATTTAGTTACTGACAAAAATAAACATTTTAAGAAAAACAAATAATTGTTGCATGGAACGTTTACATTTGAACGATTGTGTTGTTGAGTATGACAGAGCTGCTTCTCTCTGCCCCTCTTTGGTGTTTAGAAGGTGGGAGAGGATATGCCCAGGTAGCTGTCCCTAAAGGGCGATCAAAGTCACCAAATACGCTCTGCATAATTAGATACAGGGTGATATGTCGGTGGGAAAAGTGTTTTCCTTTTTTTAAAAGGAATGATGATCCAAAAAGTACGTTTTAAACGTTACACTGATTTTTATTTTGTTCAAATACTGATAGTTATTAAATAAACAATCAAATTCATTAAAACCAATTTAGGTGAAAGGATGTATCCAGGCTATGTTTTTACATACGACTGAAATGGCATCTGGTGTGACAGCGTCATGCAGCATTCACATGAAGCTTAGGAGATATTCAATGGATTCTACAAACTACACTCCCAGCATATTTACAGAGCCTAATTACTGGCATTTACTGGTTGGAAAACACTGAACATCTGGAAACATTTTCTTAAATTGTCTGTCATTATTTTGCTTCCGAGACTTTTGCTGAACCCACCTCTTTTTGGACGTCCCTGTAAAACAGTCCAATTGGTCTATTACATCCTCTGCCATATCAAACATTTCAGTTTCTGCTGCTTTCAATAAGGTGGTTAATTAAAGTCTTTTTTCTCAATCTCAGTCTCTAAAAAAAACAAAAAATTTTATATATATATATATATATATATATATATATATATATACCTCAAAATAAAGTAATTCTATTTTTTTAGGTTAGTCTTGAAGAGCAGGAAAACTGATTATACACTGTATTAGCCTTTTTTTCTAAAGTGCATAATTAATTCAATGTTGTTTGTACTGCATTATGAGGAATCCCATAATACTAATTAACTGATTTGATGGCCAAAGAAATGACTCCCAATCTCTTGATCTGAAAGAACATGAATAATTTATAGATATTATGTAAATAGCTTATTAGGTAGCCTGATGAATATCCAACTGTACTTTGTCCTTATGGTAATATGCAGCAGCACTCAATTTCTCATCACATGTTGCCGGGGAAAGTTACTGGCTCATAACAGGGTGGTACATGGGAAATGTCAAATTTGTGACCCTCCCAAGAAGAAGCTGAGAAGCTCAGAGTAATGTCCAAGTTTCCCTGTTCCCTATTTAATTTGTGTTGTTGTTTTTCAGTCCTTCAGTCGTGTTCGACTCTCTGTGACCATATAGACACAGCACGTCAGGCACATTTGCCTGTGTTTCTGGTTGTGCTTATTCATGTAGTTTTCTTGTTAAAGATATTGGAGTGGGTTGCCAGTTCCTACTCCAGTTGACAGTGATTTTTCTGACCTCTATGCAATGACCTGCCCATCTTGGATGACTCTGCATGTTACAGCTTAACTGAGGTACACAAGCCTCATCACCACCAGGGAATGTTTAATTCTTAATGATGATTATTATTATAATGTACTGTTTAAAGGACCACATAGTTTCCAAATAAAAGGTACTTTTTTCTGAAGTATGTACCAAACTAACACCATTAGCAGCTGTCAGAGCAGTGGACATAAATACATGTTTAGAGAAAATCCGAATTGTTAGACATCATGAATCGAGGGCCTATTATTTATATGTGGAGACTTCAACATGGTAATCGACCCTTTAATTGATAGATCTAGGAATTTGAAATCAAAAAGCAAGGAGCAAGTTGATAAAATCTCCAATAATTTTGCAAAAGAGATAAATAGTATAGACTAATTAGACTCATGGAGAATTCTAAACCCACACGATTGGGACTATACAGTTTATTCCAACCGGTTTGGGTCATATTCGAGGCTTGATTACATTTTTGTGGATCTTCCAACCCTAAGATGTGTAAAAGAGACAGGAATAGTTGAGTCACCATGGTCGGGTCATTCAATGATGAGCTTAACCTTAAAAGATACAATCAAACCAATTAAAAAAAGAAAATATTGAAAAATGGACCATAACTTGTTTAAAGATTCACAATCACTAATGTTCCTGAGAAATTAATTAAAAAACTTCTTTGAGAGGAAAAAATTCTTGGTTAAATCCTCCATTACGCTATGGTGTGCCCATAAGGCTTTTTTAAGGGGCCTAAAGATTTAACAAACTACAGAATTACTTAGAAAAAGGGTTCCCCTCTTGAGGTTATATATTGATTTGGGAAAAATACAGAGTTTAAATAAAATTTCACATAATTAAATAAATGGAGGCCAAATAAACAAGATCAATAAGAAAAAAAGAAACATTTTACAATTGCAGACCGACTCCTTGATATAGAGAAATAAACAAATCCATTTGGTTATGGGTGGTAGAACAGGCAAATATCTTGCCAATAAAGTTAAGAAACAACATCTACAAAATAAAATAGTAGCGTTAAAAGATGTCCACAATCAGATCCAAACTCATCCAGATAAAACTTGCAAGATATTTGAGTTGTATTATAAAAAGTTATATAACTTGGACCAAGACCCTAATTTTGTAAAATCAAAGGATTCTTCTATAAATAAATTTCTGGAGGAGTTAAATTTTCCTAAGATATCAGAGGAAGATAATAATTTCCTTAATAAAGATATAACGAATGAAGAGTTCAGTGAAGTCATAAAAATGGGAAATATAAATAAGGCACCAGGATTAGATAGATTTGACCATCTGTATTACCAGTCATTCTCAGCCGGATTAAATAATCATATTAAAAACCTGTATAATAAGATGAAAACTGTAGGGAATATACCTGCAGAACTCCTTGAAGCCAAAATAATAAATATCTTAAAACCAGGTAAGGATGCAAAGGAATGTAATAACTACCGTCCTATCTCCCTGATCAATTTGGACGTAAAATTGTATAAAAAAATTATGGCTAAAAGAGATCATCCCAAAAATCATTCATTTGGATCAAACAGGGTTTCTAAAAGGCAAGCAAGCGATGGATAATACCAGACGGTTACAGGATATATTGTACTATGTTAAAAAAAAAAAGAGATCCCTACACTGATCCTGTCACTTAACGCTGAAAAAGCATTTGACAGGGTCAATTGGGAATTCCTAGTAGCTGTGTTAAGAAAATCTGGTCTCGAAGAATTTGCCAACAATATAATTAAGGCGTTATATACAAACGCTAGAGCGAGAATAGTCGGCCCTGAAGTAGACTCAAAGAGCTTTAAAATGAGTAATGGTTTGTAACAGGGTGTCCTTTGTCCCCCTTGTTGTTTACTTTATTCATGGAACCCCTAGCAAAAAGTATTAGAGACTCGAATTATATCAAAGGAGTTATAATAGCAAGTGAAAAATATAAAACTATGCTCTTTGCTAACTAATCCGATGCAATTGTGTGCAATACTTGAAGAAAAGTTAACAAAATTTAGTAAGGTATCCTATTTTAAAATAAATTACATTAAAACAGACACCCTAACAATAGGGATGAATGGGAGTATGAAAGGGAAATTAGTGAATTGATATAATTAGAACTGGAAATCAAAACAGATTATATATCTAGGAATTAGCTTTACGTTCCAAATAAAAAACGTATTAAGAGATAACCTGAGAACAGTTTTGACGCAAATCAGAGGAACTTTACAGGAGTGGAAAAAGCTAAATCTGATATGGTCAGCTAGGATAGCGCTCATCAAAATTATAATAATCCCTAAAATCACATACATTCTTAGATGCTTACCAGGAAAATTATCAAATAGTGACATCAATATGACTCAACAAATACTTAATAACTATTTATATCAAAGGGGGCCAAGATTCCCCATCCATAAAAGAGATATATGAAGGGATAGCAATTTCTCAAGTAATAAACTGGATTATCCAGAATAGAAAAACAAGATGGAAGAAAATAGAAGAAGATCTAATTAATGAGATTCCAATTATTACTATTATTTGGACATATAACATGGAGGTGAGTTGGATCAGAGATCTTCTTGAACATCTTTAATCAAGTTATGGTTAAAAATTAGAAGAAAAGGGGGGTTGGTAAATTTACTATCAATGGCTGCGCCAATTGAATTAGTAAGAGCAAGGACCTGGATATACAAAGTCTTAAAAATAAAGGTATTGTTCATATAGCTGACTTTTATTGTAGAGGCTCTTTATTGAAACTAAAAGAAATCCAGACAAAATTTGACTTCAATTTTTTTTCAAGGTTGAAATATATGGCAATAGAGAAGTGCCTTCACCTTTTAGGATATGAGAGACAGAATAGGAATATTTTATTAAAATTGGAAGAAATTCTAATTAAAGATGTTCTTTCGCATATCATCTCAAAATGTAGTGAAATATTGACAAATATTTATCCCTTTATTAAGTCAAGAGGAATAAAGGAATGGGAAACTAATTTAAAAATGTACAGAGAGGGGATAGTATGAACAAAGGTGTACAACTTGGTTAAAACATCTGCAAATAATGTTTCCTATATGGAATTGTTTTTTAAAATGATTCAGAAATGGTATTTGGTCCCAGAGAAAATAAATACATTTAGCCTTAACACTCCACCTCTATGTTGGAAGGGGTGTGGTAGTTTGGGTTCAACATTACATCTCTGGTGGGATTGTCAGAGAGTCAAATCTATGTGGATTCACTGTGGTTTTCAGCTATCCAAGATAGTAGTAAGACATGTTCCTTACTCCTCCCAGTTTATGTTATTCCACATGGATTTGGACAAAATAGCACCTCAGAGCAAATATTTAGTTTGTCATATCCTACTTGCAATGAAATTGCTAGTTATTAAATATTGGAATAAATCCTCGACTCCTTCTTGGAGAGAAGTGATAAATGTAATTACTCTCAATAGGGAGTTAATGAGAGATACATACTTATCCTATTCGGCTAAAAAAGGATTGGCTTCGAATTGGGCTCTGTGGGATAAGTATGCTGGGATAAGTATAGGTGATATCTTCCTAGGCTAAGCAAGATTTTCGTTTTCCTTAAGCAAGGTAGTAAAGAAGTATGACTCCGTTGGCTCTTCCATTAATTGCAAATAATGAATGTATATACATAGTTTGTATGTTGTCAATTTGTAATATTTTTAAAACAAATTTTTTTTTTTTTTAAATTAATGAAAGATTCCATCTTGACTTTGTTGCACCAACAAGGAAGAAAGACCGAGTGGTCAGAAGTATTTGTTAGATAGTAAGATCTGTTTGACATTGACACCACCCCTTTCTCTTCATAGGATTAGAAGTAGACAGCTTGCATTAATAGGTGCAAGCACTGCTATTCAGAAATGTAACTTCCCCTCTATCACATTTTCTCGTTTTTATCAATGGATCTCTTCAGGGTGAAGCATAGGAATCAGATTTTGTTTTCTAATCAAAACCTGGCTCACTAAATTCCTTTGCACCATCATATACGAGACATAACAGCATTTACAGAGCTTTTGAAGTTGCTTTCCCTTCATCCCCTAACCCAGGCCCGTCACTGATTTCAGCCACGCAGAGTCACCAGGGCAGCAAATACCCAAAACCCCCCTAATTTAATACCCATCACTTTTCACAAACCATCTACCTTGCCCTTCTCCTGTGCCCTCTGGAATGCAAGGTCTGTTTTCAATAAACTTACCTTTATTCATGATATTTTCATTTCCAACTCCCTCAATCTACTGGCTATCACAGAAACCTGGCTCACACCATCTGACTCTGTCTCCCCTGTTGCACTCCCTTATGGTGGTCTACACTTCAGCCCCACTCCTAGACCTGGGAACAAGCAAGGTGGAGGTGTGGGCATACTATCTTCTCGCTGCACTTTTCACTGCATACCCCCTGTTCCCTCCCTCCAATTCTCATCTTTTGAAGTTCACACTATCCGCATCTTCTCTCCCATCCCTGGGATCTAACGACCGCCTGGATAATCCTCTCAATTTCTGGATCACTTTGCCACCTGGCTCCCTCACTTTCTCTCCTCCAATATACCATCACTCATACTTGGCGACTTCAGCATAGCCACTGACACACCTCCCCAACAACTGCAAAATTACTTGCACTTACCTCTTCCTTGGCCTCTCACACTCACCATGATGACCTTATCTTTACCAATCTCTGCACTTTCTCCAACCTTGTCATCTCCCCACTTCCTCTGTCTGACCACCACCTGCTAACTTGCAACTCACCTCAGCTTCTGCTCACTACCCTGCTACAATCCCTGCCACCAGAACTGTCAGAAACCTGCAAGCACTTAACCCACAACAACTTTCCAATGTGCTAAAACCCCTTCTCAGCCCCCTCACCTGCCCTGACATCACCACTTCACAGTACAACAGGACTACACCTTTAACACTCTTGCCCTATAACCACATGCAAATGCCCTTGCTCTCACCCACAACCATGGCACACTACACAAATGCACTATATACAAAGGTGCTCCCGCAATGCAGAACAACTATGGAGGAAATCTCACACTTCAGCAGATTTCCTCCACTACAAGTTTACCTTGCGCTCCTACTTCTCTGCCCTCAATCTTGCCAAACAACACTACTTCTTATCACTAATATCAAACCTGTCCTCCAATCACAAACGTTTGTTTGCAGCATTCAACACCCTCCTCTGCCCACTCCCACCTCCTGCCCGTAACTGTCTCACAGCTGATGACTTTGCCAGCCATTTTAAAAATAAAATTGAAACCATCCAGAATAAACTCACCTCCCAGCTTAGCCCCAACTCATCATCCTCTTAACAAACTGACAATACCCAAGCCTTACCCTTCCCCAATGCCTCCTTCGCTATGGACTCCTGTGACTCTGTAACAAAG
The DNA here is from genome assembly GCA_027410445.1 of Discoglossus pictus. Taxonomy (NCBI): domain Eukaryota; kingdom Metazoa; phylum Chordata; class Amphibia; order Anura; family Alytidae; genus Discoglossus; species Discoglossus pictus. The sequence goes on along the minus strand of CM050169.1, from coordinate 124,267,280 downwards.
GATGAAGTATCTACTTTACTATCAACCTCTCACCTTACAACCAGTCCACATTATCCCATCCTATCACCCCTCTCTACTACACTTATCCCAGCTCTCACTCATCTATTCAACCTCTCCCTAAACACTGGCAAGTTCCCATCCCCTTTAAAACACGCCATAATTACACCCATTCTTAAGAAGCCCTCATCTGACCCAGCTTCTTCCTTTCAACCATTGCCCTATCTCTCTACTTCCCCGACTTCAAAACTGCTTTAGCGGCTTGTCTACAATCGCCTCACTCAATTTATTTCCTCCAATTCCCTTCTTAATCCCTTCCAATCCGGCTTCCGACCGCAACTCTCTACAGAAACAGCCTTCATAAAAGTCACCAATGACTTGCTAACTGCCAAATCAAAGGGTCACTTCTCTATTCTAATTCTCCTGATCTCTCTGCTGCCTTCGATACAGTTGACCATCTTCTTCTAATTCAAACTCAGCGCTCTTTTGGCATCCATGACACAGCTCTCTCATTGTTCACATCCTATCTTGAAGATCGTACATTTAGTGTCTCCTTCTCTGGCACCTTTTCCTCACCTCTCCCTCTGTCTGTTGGCGTACCCCAAGGTTCAGTCCTAGGCCCCTCCTCTTCTCCATCTACACATCCTCCCTTGGTACCCTATTCAAATCCTTTGGATTTCAGTGTCATCTCTATGCAGATGAGCTTACAATTTTGTGGAATAGAGAAAATGGAGCTTTCCAAGCGCAGCGGGCATATTGATCAATTATTGCTTAAAAGAGAGGCAAAATGGATCTTTTTTCTGAATAGCCTGTCCCCCTGCGGTCTAAATGAGGGCTTCACTTGTACCGCATTTATTTGACTTACCTCACCTCTCTCTTATAATCCTGAGATCATTAGATAGCAAAATCTCAAAATGAATAACACATATTGTACTTAGTATACAAATGTAATATAGGTATATCATGTATGATTCTTCTCTTGGACAATATTGACATCTTAGGGCATATCATCTCTTTTGGGTACTGTCAGTCTACTGAAGGAGGTTATTTTAATAAAAATGTATGGGGAGCTATTAATTGATAATTTAAATGTTATGAATAACTGAAATAGGGTCTTTTAGTGTAAGATTGTAATACTAATTATAGCAGTTCTACTGTAAGATCAGCTTCAACGTTATTTGGCATCATTAACACTTTTTATGAATTCACTTATAAAAGTAGTTTTTCCCATATTATTACTAAGCTAATATTTGAATATTATCTTCAGTCCAGTATCTACATTAGATTAATAAATCCTTTCTATTTAAATCCAGTACTCAATAAAGTAATCTGCTATACTTGTATTGATTCCTCATATTTCCTAAACATGGTGACGTAATTAAAACATCAGAGAATGGGCGGAGCCTATCTCTTTAAATCTTTGGTGGAAATTAGGAAGAATAAGCGTGGCTGCGGTGAAACGTGCATTGGAACAGGAGTGAGAGGCGCTTTAGCGACCAGCCCATTAGCACAGAGCCTGTCACTAGCTGGGATTATCAGGAGGGACAGATCAGTCACAACTGGCCGACGGAGGCTATAGAAATCTCCTGCGCATATCACCTTCAACCGGGTAAGGGTGCAGTAAACCTGTTACCAGCCTGCTAGGAAGGTCCGTGTATCAAACAGCAACTCTGGGAAAACGGACAACAGATTATATACTGCAGTCCATGACACCAATAGAGGCTATGTCTAGTGATGTGCTGTTTTTTATGCACAACAAAAAAATAATACAGTAAAATCCTGGTTATCCAGCATCTAACCAACCGGTACTCTCAAGCAGCTCGGCACCAGCATCAATTCCCCATTTTAAAAAAAACTCCCACTAAACCGGCATAACCAGCACTATTCGGCAGTTCGAGAACGCAAACAAAAAATTGTTTTTTTCTGGGCCTAAGTTTAGGTGCTTTATGGCCATGATTAGGTGCTAATGTCTTTTTTAAAGGCATTTTTGGGGGTTTAAGAGTCGTTTAGACCCTTTTTTCGAGGATTCCCGATAAACCTGCAACTACACTGATCCGGCAATAGGGAGTCCCCATAGGTGCCGGATAATGGGGAGCTTACTGTATAAAGGTCCTATTTTTGCATTTTAATTATATATCAGATTGAGTGTTAACCCTTTATGCTAAAGGAGTTTAGATATTAACAGCATGCATGTAAAGGCTGGAGAAGCTAATATATGCACGTCTTCTTGTATATATGTATATATTTACTATTATTTTGGCAATTCCCCAATTTTTGGTACTTTTTCTAATAAAGTTTATTATTATTTTTTTTTATTTTTTGAGTCCCAACAATATAATTATAAATAGAGTTCCTTTAGAGTCCTTTGGGATGGTACTTGGACCGCTGCTTTCTCCTCTAGGATTCTTGTTAATCTATGCAGATGATACTCAAATCTACCTCTCTGCACGACATCTACCCCTCTCTCTTTTAGCTCAAGTTTCCAACTGCCTCTCTAGCATATCCTCCTGGATGTCTGCCCCTCAACTCAAACTCAACATGTCTAAGACTGAACTTCTTATCTTTCCACCCTCTACTACATCTTTAACTACTCAAATATCTCTCACTGTTGACAACACCATCATCACTCCCACCCCACAGGCCTGTTGTCTTGGTGTTCTACTGGATCATGCCCTCTGTTTTATTCCTCACATACAATCAATAATAAAATCTGGTCAGTTTCACCTAAGAAACGTCTATAAAATGTGTCACTATCTTACAGCTAAAATGTTAATACACTCTCTCATCATATCTCGACTTGACTACTGTAATTCACTCCTTGCTGGCCTCCGCATCTCTCGTCTGTCTCCACTTCAATCCATAATGAATGCTTCAGATAGACTCATCTTCCATACTAAACACTCAGGGCCTCATTCTATTATCGGCCGTAAATCGGCCGTAAGGCTGCAAATCCTTGCGGGGGTTCAGTTAACTCGCGATTCTATTATACGGCCCCGCAAGGATCTCCTTTTACGGCCGGCCGCATATCTTGGAACCGGCCGTAATCTGTGAAATATAAAAACTGAAAAATAAATTCAAGCCTGCACTGTACAGCTCTGTAAATGCTAGGGATCATATTGGGGGACATGAGGATTAAAAGGAACCCACTCTCAAGCTTGCACATCTGCCCAAACCCGAGTTCAAATTAACTGTTTATTTCCCGGCTGCGGCGTGGGTGTGTCTGAGGTGCTCCAAGCACTCTGGACTTTTTACATGGATATTTTACAAATATTAAAAAATAAATATTTTACGGATTTGAGTACAGGATAATTATGTGCTATTTTTTCTAACACCTAAAATCCCTTTATAGTCTTCTCAAAGTGCAGGATGGCTTTATTTGGGCTATTTTATGTGCTTAATTGGTGCTAGCGAGACCTCTTTCCTGCAAGTAAGCAGCAGCTTGTTTTTAGCCTTGCAGAGAGGTTTCCCGGAGCAATTGAATTGCAAAACTCTTGCGGCCGTTTCAGATCAAAGGCTTTCCTCTGGCGCGAGCGGCCGCAAGAGATAGCAAGGCACCGGCCGCAAGCCTGCCGGAGCCTCCGGCCGTAAGGGAATAGAATAGCCGAATAGCTTGCGGCCGGTCCTTGCGGCCCCGCAACGGCTGCGGCCGATAATAGAATGAGGCCCTCAGTGTCAATCACTCTACTGGCGTCCCATAGCCTCCAGAATTAAATTTAAAGCCATGACCCTAACATATAAAGCCCTCAACAACAGTGCATCCCATTATATATCTGCTTGTTTCAAAATACTCTTCCAACCGTCCCTTCGTTCTGCTAATGACCTTCTTCTTTCTTCCTCTCTTATCACCTCCTCTCACTCCCGCCTTCAAGACCTTTCTTCTGCTGCCCCCACTATTTGGAACTACTTTCCCCGCTCCGTTACACTATCTTCCTGCCTCAAAACCTTTAAAACATCACTAAAAACACACGTGTTTAACAAATCCTATCACCCAAAAGAGGTTGGAAAAAATAAATGTTAATAAAGCCCTGGGTCCTGATGGAATACACCAAAGGGTACTAAGGGAACTGGGTTCTGTAATAGCCAAACCATTATATTTAATTTTTCAAGATTCACTCAACACAGGGTCTCTACCAGATGACTGGAGAAAAGCTGATGTGATACCTATATTTAAAAAGGGAGCAAGAGCAAATACGGGGAATTATAGACCAGTGAGCCTCACTTCTGTAGTGGAAGCTTTTAGAAGGGTTACTAAGGGATAATATACAAGAATATGTCTATTTGAACAGGATTATAAGTAGGAGTCAACATGGATTTATGAGGGATAGGTCATGTCAAACAAATCTAATTAGTTTCTATGAGGAGGTTAGTAGGAACCTGGATCAAGGCAACTCAGTGGATGTAGTCTTTTTGGATTTTGCAAAGGCTTTTGATACAGTGCCACATGGGGGACTATTGTGCAAACTAAGAGATACATGAGTTGCAGTAAATATCTGTTCATGGATTGAGAGCTGGCTAAAAGACAGGAAACAAAGGGTTGTTGTAAATGGAACATACTCCGATTGGACTAATGGGGTAAGTGGGGTTCCTCAGGGTTCAGTAGGTCCTCTCCTTTTTAACATATTTATTAATGACTTAGAGGTAGGATTGGAGTGTGGTGTCTCCATTTTCGCTGATGACACGAAGTTGTGCAAGGTAATTAAATCAGATAGTGATGTGCTTTCCCTCCAAAGGGATTTACATAAAATTGAGGAATGGGCATCTAAATGGCAGATGAGATTTAATACGAATAAATGTAAAGTTATGCATCTGGGAAGAAAAATAGCCATGCAATTTATAATCTTAATGGAGCAAATCTAGGTGTATCAGATATTGAAAGGGATTTGGGAGTGCTTGTGGACAACCACCTAGGTAACAGTGCTCAAAGCCAAGCAGCAGCTGCAAAGGCAAATAAAATATTAGCATGTATTAAGAAGGGTATAGAAGCAAGGGAAGCAAATATAATTCTGCCACTATACAAATCTCTAGTATGCCCTCATTTGGAATATGGAGTACCATTTTGAGCACCACTTCATAAAAAGGACATTTTAGAGCTGGAAAAGGTACAGAGGAAGGCAACAAAACTAATAAGGGGAATGGAGGGGCTAAGTTATGAAGAAAGACTAACCAAATTAAACTTATTTTCTCTAGAAAAAAGGCGTCTAAGAGGAAATATGATTACCTTATATAAATACATCCAGGGTCAATATAAGGCTTTGTCAAGTGAACTTTTTGTAGCAAGAGATTTTCAACTGACAAGAGGACATACCTTGAGGTTAGAAGTAAAAAGATTCCACCTTAAAGAAAGAAAAGGGTTCTTCACAGTAAGGGTGGTTAATCTGTGGAATTCTCTACCAGAGGAGGTGGTGACAGCGGATTCGATAGATAACTTTAAAAGGGGATTGGATTTATTTCTAATTAAAAAGGGAATTCAGGGTTATCATTTATATTTAGAGAGGCAGTATTGATCCAGGGAGAAGTCCGTTTGCCGGTGTCTGGGATCAGGAGGGGTTTGATTTTTTTTTTTTTATATATATATATTTTTTTTATACAACTAATTAATAGTTAATCTGCATATTGCAGATCAGAGGAGATCTTGAAAGGTTGAACTTGATGGACTGAAGGTCTTTTTTCAACTTTAAATACTATGTAACTATGTAACTATGTAACCTTCAGGTATAATATGTAGAACTGCACACTCCACAGTTTAAAAACACTTACACCCACAATCTACAGTACAACACATAGATTGCTTTCACATTGCCATTTTGCATTTGTCCCCCTCTTGTATCACACCGAAACCCTTACATCGTAAGTTTGCGAGTCTTCAATCTTGTGTCGGTGCGTTGGAAACAAGCACTATGTACATTTGATTTTAAACTCAAAAACAGGGTCCTCCATTCTTTATAAGGTGTTAATTTTGTCTTTGCTACATATTAACCCCTGTATAGCTCTACAGAATATGCTGGTGCATTATAAATAAACATAATACTAATAATAATTATTATTATTATTACTTTTATTATTATTATCAGCAAATACATAAGCTGAGCAGTGCTGCCAGGTACAAAACGTTATGCAATCTGAATAAAGAAGTGTTAAATTTTTTGTATTAGCTCTATATTAGATATATTGTCCTCTTTAGTCTATTGTAAACATGTAGGGGCATAGTCCAAATGATAAAAGCAAACAATTATGGCAAGGCAGTCCTGACTATTTCTTTTAATAGTAATTGTTTGCAAGATACACATATGTAAACTCAATAGGAAGTATGAGACAAATATGGGAGGGAGTCAAGAATCTAAATTATAGCCAAAGGTACTAAAACAGGTGCGTTTACCCAATCACATATTATAATTGTCAAACTGCGATTCATCATCATGTTCGTGAGCCTCGTGAAGCGAGACGTTAACGCATAGAAGCCTTCCAAGCTCGGAGCACTTTTCGGCAAGGTGAGCAGTTGAGGCATTGAAATACGCGGGAGCTCGGAGCACTTAGGCTATGAGCGTCGAAGGTGCTCATCGCCCTGCGAGCCTTGCGAAGCGAGGTGAGCCGATGAGGCATTGAAACACGCGGGACTTAGCCTGCAAGCAGTTAAGAAACGCGGGACTTACTTAGGCTGCAATCAGTTGAGGAACACGGGACTTAGAAAAAAAAAATCTGACCTCGGAAACTCAGGGGCAAAAAACAGACCTCACAAAAATACAATTTTAACATTCGAACCGCGGAAATCTAAAAACAGGAAAAAAAATCAAACTAAAATAAAAAAACACTAACATATAGCATGGAGGGAACGCCTGGGAGTGAGGTTACATGCAAAATTTGTGTAGTTTCGGCACTCGAAAATCGGCTAAGCGAGAGAAAAAAATGTTGAATGAAAAAAATGAAAAGGAGGCTAAAGGAGAACGAAGCGTGCAAATAACCGCCAGCCATGAACTAGTTAGCCAGGAACGTATGAGATGCACTATGTACCATTACAACGGACGGAAACTGCTCTCAAACGAAGTAACACATAGAATAAAGCCGCCATTTTACAACACTAACTTGCAAATAATAACATTAGAATTCTAAAATGGCGCTTTACATACCTAAACAAACAGGTTGGCCTTTCTCACGCAGTTTATTTACACTGCACACTTGGCACATTGCTGACACTTTCTCCTCAGGTGATCTGTACATTTTCAGATGCAGGAAAATCCAAAGAGATTGTTAGCTCTTCAGGATATTAATTGCTGCATATTAAATATAAATAGGTAAAGAATATTAATGTATTAATTCATATTAATTTATTCATTAACTATACTAAATACATTTTATATTTTACACTGTACTTGTATATTTATCTTCGCGATGAGCGCCAAAGGTGATCGTTGAAAAGCAGGAAACTTGAAGGACACGAGAGGAGATGCTCACAATGAGTGCCGAAGGTCCTCTGAGGAGCAAAAGCCTTACATTGTGTGGCAAACAGCATTGCCATGGCTTCAAATTTTATTGCCCCGTCATTTTTGACGGTCAAGTCGCTAGTACATCACATATATAGTTGTGAGCGTACGGACCGTTGCTCACGCTTGCGGGCTCGCGTAGCTCATCTTCCATACTAAACACTCAGTGTCAATCACTCTACTGGCGTCCCATAGCCTCCAGAATTAAATTTAAAGCCATGACCCTAACATATAAAGCCCTCAACAACAGTAGCGAGCCAGCGGCCCTCGCGGCTCCATGCCAGCAACTGAGGCCCCTCGCGAAGCGAGGGCCTCAGTTGCTGGCGAGGTCACTGGGCAAGGGCCTCAAACCCTCGCAAAGTTCACGTCACGACACACAAATTCCGACACTCGCTACATTTTACGAGGAACGCAAACAACCTACGAAACACGTTACCACACATTACGACCTCGCAAACATCGGACGCAACACGCCGACATACAAACATTTAAAACACAATAAATACACACAACACACACATAAAAAGCTTACCTACAGCAAGAGGAACCATCCAGCACCTCAAAAAAACAAGTTAGACCTTCATTTAAATAAAAATAAAACACTTTCGACACTAATAAAATCGCTAAGCGAGAGAAAAAATGGCCGACGGACAAAACGAAAACGAGGCTACAGCACTCTCCACACGTAAAACACCACACTCGCAAAACACCACACGAAACTCGAAAACCACTACAAACCAACAACGGACAATACGCAAAGACGCACAACACACATAAACCGCCATTTAACGCAAATGCGGAAGTACGACACTATGCGAACGGTTTCGTCTTGCGCACGCACAGTATTACACTGCACACATTCACCACGCTTATAGAGCAGCTCCACACCACTAATGCTGCAGCAATGTCAAAACACTCTTCAACACAATGCTTCCAAATAGGTAAAGTATATTAATTTATTATTGTATTATATCTTTACTATTACACACCAAACAACATTAGCTCACTTACAATAACATTGCCGTCATTTTTTGACGGGCAATTCGCTAGTTATATATAACTAAGATATAAGCCTGAACCTCATTATCTCTGCATTTTCATGTAAGTCAATTTGTGATTATTTTAAAAAGATAAGCAACTTATCCACCTTAATGTAGACTTTGGTGTATTTTTATTGTCTTGTTTGTTTTTCCTTGTTTGATCCTCATCCATGTGGACACTGAGGGGGTTAGTAGCTTCCATAAAAAAACTGTTTATGAAATAAATATATAAATAATTAGTGTGGTTCTTATGAAATAGGATGATCAAGCCCTGAAATGCTGAGCAATTCATACCTGAATGGGAATACTGCTAATCCCAGACAGACATAACATAGTTTTAATTACAATAGAAAACATAACATGAATGTTGAATAAACCTAGGCAAAATGCAATTGGCCATAAGCAACAATATTAAAGGGGCAGTTTCACCTAAACACAAGTTTCTCTTATATGAAAGCGTTCACTTATAGAGATCCAAATATATATATGTATATATATATATATATATATATATATATATATATATATATATATATGTATATATATATAAATCTCCAAATATATGTGTTTTTAGATCTTGTTTTTTATCACTAAAAGGCCTCTGTATGTTAGGTGCTGCTAAAGAAACATGAATGTATGTGTCAAAGTTTAGAACTCATCTGCAGCTTGATTGGTGCTTTAACTAGCTCTTGAACTTTTGACCCAATCAGCTTACAGAACTCCGTGCCAATGAGAAAAAAGTGATCTCAAATTGGCAGCTCCCACTCCCCACAAACATGGAAGAGCAACTGACAAAATAGGCACATTTTATAACTTTACATAAAATTTTAACAGAAAGACACTTAAAGGTCCTCAAGGTACCTCTTCTAGGATATGAAATATCGTTTTCGGCGTTCACCATTAAGACGCAGCATGTATTTAACATTTCAAAATTTATTGGAACATAAAATTACCTCACGACAATTAAAAATTGTAAAATTATTACAATCACATTTGATTTTACAATTTTTAATTGTCATGATTTAATTTTATGTTCCAATAAATTGTGAAATTTTAAATACATACTGCGTCTTAATGGTGAACGCCGAATACGATATTTCATATCCTAGAAGAGGTACCTTGAGGACCTTTAAGTGACTTTCTGTGTCACTTGTGTATTATTACTACACTTTCCTCAAGGGTAGGTTCTCACAAGTATCAAACATCTTTTATATGAATTAATACCTCCTCTCTGTAATATATATACTCTCTGTTTAATTAATTACGTTTTATAACTTTTACAGTGCTCCCTGGTGGTCCAGTGGTTAGGATTCAGTGTTTTCACCACTGCAACCTGGGTTCAATTCCAGTCAGGGAACAAAGAGGTAACACCACCCTGAAGCCATGGAGGTTTGGGTCTGGTCAGTACTTGGATGGGAGACCACCTAGGAATACCAGGAACTGTATGCTGTGGCCCACTGGAGAATGAACTGGCAACCCACTCAAGTATTTCTGCCATGAAAACCAAGGGGATCAGCACAACCATGGACATAAAGATGTTACGGTCCATGAGGTCATAGAGAAATGTAAACTACTTAATTGCCAAGAAGAAAAAAAAGAATGCTCCTTAATATAAAATAAACTTAATATTAGTTCAAAGTTGCCCTTTAAAAAGATATGTAAAGATACCTATTTTAATTTTAAAATAAATGACCTAAGTGTTTGCATACTAAACATAAATGTATTAACAAGTGATTAAAAATCTGTTTTTACTCACTGAAACTTTCAAACAGTCCCTACAAAGCTCCGCCCCCAGCTTCTCCTGCATAGAATGTTTCGATTAGTACTAGACGTACTAGTCACTTACAAACTGTTTCTCAACAATATGTTTACAATTCTTCTCAAAGACAATCTGTGATATGGTAGTATCTACAGAGACACTGTGTGCATTAGATCACAGGGGGTAGAGTTTTGTAGGGACTATTTGGAAGGTTTCATAGAGCAAAAACAGAGCTTTTAAGCACTTAATAAAATTATGTTTAGATATGCAAATGAAAATACACAGAGGGATACTTCCATATCCCATTAAGTTATTCTACCATGAAATTGCTCATATGCCTGCTCAGCATCCTCCATTTCAAAAAAGTTAAATTCTCGTTTAAAGAGAGAGGTGAGTATATAAAAGTACAATGTAAGATAATTTAGAAAAAATAAAAAAAAATTATGCATTATTGTAAACACTGCCCAGAGATGCAATTATACACCTGACAGTCCCTATGTATTTCTATTTGCCGAGCATAATGAGAGCCCTATTATTATGGCTGACCTAGACAAGTGGCTACTGTGCTTTTACTAGGAAAACACCATTTTTTCAAGTCTGGTTTTTTGTACTTGCAATTTTCTCTGATTTTGTGGATATCCTTATAGATCTTATGTGTCCTGAATTCCTTTCTTATTCATTTTTTGTGAGCGAACCCTTGAAGATTGCAGATTTTTTCTGGAAATCTGCACAGCCCATGTAAAGCTCCTGAGGTACATTATTTTTAAATGACAAACTGAGATACACTAAAATATGAGATCATTGACAGCTATGTGTTATTCCTGGAAGATCTGGTTGGATGCAAAATTAATGAGGTGCTTTTAAGAGTTTCCAGCTTATGAATCTACCAAATAATAAATGGTGCTATTCTCTCACCTCATATGTGGTATGTACCTATATAAATGCTTAAATCTGTGTCATCTGTGTCATCTCTGGACTCCTGAGAAAGAATCAGAAAGAATCACTGTTAACATGATTGTTTTTTTGTCCCTGGATGAGGGAAGAGAGATAATTGTGGTTTTGTTAGATAATTGGACACCTACATACTTCCCCCACACTTGCTTAAAGGTCAATAGATGCAAGACCTGCTTTCCAAAAATGTAAATGCCCCTCTCACACACACAAGCTTACCAAAGAGTAATGGATGCCTACCAGGACCAGCCAAGGCATAAACATTTCTGTTTTTCTAAATAAAAAACAGTTTTTATGACTCTTTTCCTGACCTGGTTTTTACTATTTTACTTTATTGTAACTATATAGCTATAAATAAATTTAATATGGATATATGTAGCTATGTTATGGATTCCGCTTATGGTTTGCTACCTTGTCGTGGTGAAGAGGCTAGTGTACTAAACCATGTAGGGTCACCCAAGATGGGCAGGTCATAGCAGAGAGATCAGACAAATCGCGGTCCACTGGAGAAGTAACTGGCAATCCAATCCAGTAGCTTTACCAGATAACCTTATGGATAATCATAACCACCCTAGCGTGCAGCAGTCCATATGGTCATGGAGAGTCGGACACGACTAAAGAACAATATTATGGGTTATTATAGTAACTGTCCAGTAATGTCCAGACTTGGAAAGAGCAATAAATGAATGAAAGATGAATCAGTAAAAAAAGGAGTTTTATTATGTAACTGACCACAAATCATGATAAATAAAATGGTTTGTGTGTTGTTTTCCAGCTACCAATATATTAATTTAGGACATTGATGCCTTGGTGATTCCTTCTGTCAACAAATAATTGAGTAGGTTTCTAGAGACGTCTCTAAGGAATTAACTATAAATGTTTGTGCACACTTACAATACGCAGCCGATCATCGTATGACCCTTGTCACTGCTGGTACTGCTCTTTTAAAAACCTGGATATGATTATCCATTCAACACTATTATGCAAATGAGATCTCCCCATGAGCCCTTGCAACAATATTAATGTGTGTGTTAAAAAAGGGCCAAAGTGCATCACATCTGCATGTTAAACCAAATTCCTCTGTCTTTCAATGCAGTGACCTGAGACGAGGAGCCTTTTCTAATGGTGATGGTGTTAGTGCTGGGCGGCCACGGCCATTGTGTGTCCCACTTCATCCTTTCAGGATTAAACACAAGACCTGACAGCCCCTGGGGGGCACCGCCATAGGGATGTAGGTCTGGAGATAGGTGGAGGAGGCAGCTCCCTCAAATCATTAAGACACCTCTTCATTTCCTAGAAGACGCAATGATCTTGTAAATATGTTCTGTGTTAACAAAACACCAATTGATGGATTTGCATTGAAGTCTCAGGCACCACTTGAATAATTAACTTTTCTATACAGGGCTACTGGCTATTGTGCATTTCATTTATCATAGGGACAGTTGGCCTTTAAGAGCCTGTGCAAGTAGTCCTGCTCCCAGCATATTGTATCCATTATTAAACCTACTGATAAATGGAATATATTATAGGATGTACTATAAATGATTGGTAAAAGATGTTTATTTATGTTATAAAGGTGAACACATTTCTTAAAACTCATGAAAATGCAGTTCAATAAATAATAAGTTACAGTTTAATACATTCTTAATTTTATATATATATATATATATATATATATATACACACATATATATATATATATATATATATATATATATATATAGAAAGAGCGAAAATACACAGTAATATTATATATATATATATATATATATATATATATATATATATATATATATATATATATATAACATTTATATATATAAACAATGAATAGTACATTAGTGATTCTATTTGAGAGTCTAAATAATAAGTTAATAAACTTATTTCCTGGTCAAATTTCTGAGAAATACAGTTGATGCACTGCACTATGTGAAAACTGGGTGGGGACATGCAAATGAGACTATGCAATGAGTGCCTTTGGCTCATCGCCAGTAGCGCAGGACAGGCTGCAACGAGCGCCGAAGGCGTTCATTGTAGGGCTCGTGATGAGCGCCTGCAGTGCTCATCATGAGCCATATAGCACTTAGGACCAAAGCACGTAAAACGCCAGAACCAAGGAACTGGAAAGGCCACCAAAAAATGACAATTATGCCTAAAATTCACTTCCACACTCACACACAGCACAGGGGGAGAGCCAGAAGCTTGTGATTAAGGCTGCAAGTTCATTTGAGGCATATTTACAGAAAAAAAATGGTGGCTGAAAAAACGGAAACAGGATGAAAACGAGACCGAAGGCAGTAAAAAAGAGCCTGAACCCAGTAACACTTAACACAAGCCAGTAACACTTAATCCAAGGAAGTAAAACTTAAGCCAAGGCAGTAACACTTACACCAAGGCACTAACACTTCAGAGGGACCATAGCCTTGCATTGTGTGCCAAGCATTGCCAGGCTTACAATTTTACTCCCGTCATTTTTGACGGCCAATTTCCTGGTATATATATAATTACATAAATAACAGGGGTGGACAAACATATCCAACACTTAGGAGCCAGACAGGAGCCTTGAAGGAAGCCCTTCATAAAGATGAATGATACTATCGAAAAATATTTAGGAACCAGTAGTACATATTTTAGGAGCCCTGGCTCCCAAGAAGTATCTATATAATATATATAAAATAATATATGTATACATCTCACTGGAGCACTATAAATTGTTGCTTGCTACACGTTACCTATATATTTATACTGAATGATCATGTTATGTTTCTTTTCTGATAATTTACTGTGTTCCATATATTTCCTGATAATCGGGTGAGTTTGAGATAAAACAGAACTTTGTAAAAATGGCCAGTAATTAGAGGGAAGTAAACACGTCATGTGACCTGTAGGGGGCAGCAGTGCTTTCAGAATGAATAAGTCAATACATAGAGAAGGCTCAGAGCGCTGTTTGGTCACAAACTACAGTACTTCTATTCTTTATAGACATCCTAATATTTTCATTAATAATAATTCTCAGAACTTTAAATCGGTATAATTTTCTTTTAAAAAAAACACAAACTGTTCAATATTCACAGAAATAATTCAGTTTCAAAGTATCAGTTAAAATCTTACAAATAGTTCCTAACTTGTTTCTCCCCTCTGCAGCTCACGAAGACAGTGTACTTGTAAGTACAGGCTGTCTAGAGTCTCATGGTAACCATTCAGTTACAACATTCTGCTGTATGCTACTTGAGAGAGGTCACTGACAGGCTAATTTGAAACACTGTACTTTACAGTCTGCGTATTCATGAACTGCAAGAGCTACAGAGGCAGTAAAAACAGAGTTTATAAGCACTTCTTAATAAAATAAGGTACATTAAAGGAAATAGATATACAGTTATATTATATACCTAGTAAAATCTTGGAAACTTCCATGTCCCTTTAAGTTATATTTTTTCTGTATGTTGATTCATTGTATGATATTCACTTCAAGATCTTGTTACAAGGCCACCTGCCCATATTCCATCTACTATACAGTATTCAATTTATTACATTTATATCAAGGGGTTAATACAATGGTTTTAAAGTATATAGGGCCAATGTTTGTTGTGCTCAAATGATTTTCGGAAGGAAAATAAATAAATAAACACACCTATTACACTTTTTTAACCTGTATATGTAGTTATTTTTTTATAAATAAATATATATATATATATATATATATATATATATATATATATATATATATACACAAATACAAATATTATTATTTGTACACAGAGGGAAGACCTATGAGGCAAAGCCAAGAGCTTATCTAAAACTGGGGACAATGAATCTCTTTCTCCTCTGTGAATAGGCCTCTTTCTGTGTGTGTCACAATGTCCGCTCTTTGCCCACTGACAGTGGTAGAGGGGAGTGATATGTGTTGGAGACCACCGAAAAAACCCAGAGCGTTGTGTTTAATGAGGTGACTTGTAGTTCTAGCTGAAATGGGAGGCGGGGTAGATTGGGTGACCCCTGACCTCTCCTGTCTGTCTGTGCTTTCATCTCTCAGTTTTATGAGTTCAGTTAGCAGCCTGTGAGTGGGACCCACCACAGCAATCAGAGCCCCTCATACTGGCTGCTGTGTCAGGCTGACTAGATTAGCCCCCCTAATAAGTGTCATATTTTGTTTAAAGGACTAATGCAGTTCAAGAATATATATATATATATATATATATATATATATATATATATTTATAGATTGTGTGTGTTTGTATGTATAAATATATATAAATATTTATATATACATATATACTAGTAACTTGCCCATTATAAATGATGGTATCATATATGATCTGCTCTGTCTCTCTCTCTGCGCACCCTCTTCCTCTCCCTGTGCGTCGTCTCTCAGTCTTTATGCTCTCTCTCTCTCTGTGCCCTATCTCTCACTCTCCGTCCTTCCTTCCTTGTCAGTGAGGTGCAGCTGAACTCCCTAAGTCACAGTGAGCAAGGGGTCCACGTCTGAAGACCCCCATCACTCTTATGGAGACTAATACCTAAGGGTCATTTGCATAAACAAAAAAACAAAGTTAGAGTTATTAAATGCATTTGTTGTCTGGACTCTGTACGGTGGAGGGATTCTCTTATACTTATGCTCACCATATACTATATATATATATATATAATATATATATATATATATATATATATATATATATGTTAGAGTATTGCCCGTCAAAAAATGACGGCAATGAAATTGTAAGTGAGCTAATGCTGTTTGGTGTATAATAATCAAATAAATAATACATTAATAAATTAATATACTTTACATATTTTGAAGTAATATATGCAGGAAGCATTGTGTTGAAGAGCTGGCAATCTCTTGTGCTATGGAGCTGCTGTGTAAGCGTGATGAATGTGTGCAGTGTAATAGTGTGCGTGCGCGAGGCAAATCCATTAGCGTAGTTGTGTACTTCCGCATTGTATAAGTTATTGTTCTAAAATGGCGGGTAATGTGTGGTATGCGTCTTAGCGGAATATCCATAGGTGTTTTGTGGTATTTTGCGAGTTTCTTGTGGTGTTTTGCGTGTTTAGAGTGCTGTAGCCTCGTTTTCGTTTTGTGCGGCGGCCATTTTTTCTCTCGCTTAGAGAATTTTTTAGTGTCTAAACTCTTTTATTTTGATTTAAATGAAGGTGTAACTTCATTTTTTGAGGTGCTGGATGCTCCCTCTTGCTGTAGGTAAGCTTTTTATGTATGTGTTGTGTGTATTTATTGTGTTTTTAATTTTTTCATGTCCGCGGGTTGCGGCCGATTTTTGCGGGGTGGTAATTGGTCGTAACGTGTCTCGTACTTTTTTGCGAGGGCCGCAGTTGCTGGCAAGAAGCGCCTTCGCTGCTTTTTTTGCGAGGGCCGCAGGCTCGCTGCACGAGCCCGCAGGCATTAGCAACAGCCCGCATGCTCACAACTATATATGTGATATATATATATATTTATTTATATTTATTTTGTGTATATATATATAGTATATAGATTGTGTGTGTGTGTGTGTATATAACAAATGCACAATGGAATCCTCCATTCAAACAAAATCTTTAGCAATCCCTGTTTTCTCTAAAAATGTTTATATGTTCATGACACATCTGCTATTGTTGTTACATACTTCACAAACATGTACTGCTCTTCTTGAATACAAGGAGGGTGTTCTTTTAAACATCTATACTGTATACAGTTTCTCAGAGTGAAATGCAATAACTGTATTTCTTAAAATTCTGAGCAGGAAATATGTTTTTTATCTTATTTTTAGATGTTTAAATGTGATGGTGAGTTGCTCAACTGTAGCGTGTCAGTTGGCCCTCACACACCTTCGCATGCAATGTTCTCCTGTGACATCAATAAAGGGGGGGGGGGGGTCGCAGCTTTGACACCGTTTATGCGCAATGGTGCCTTGTCCAGTCAGCAACCCCAGCAGCACGCGAACAGTTCACAAACTGCTTTGTTTCAGAAATACTGCAGCCCGAAAGCCAATGATCATCCCCTTTTCAAAGTTGCATAAATTGCACATTATACCCATGACAGCGATGATTGATACGTTTGCTGAATGCCTACATGTTACCTTATACATCCACCATACCAGCTCACGACGCATGCTGTATTTCATTGGCTATTTCATTAGTCATAATAGTGTGACTGGACCCTGTAGATTAAACATTATTGTAACATATATTTCATACTATACAGATTCTATACAGATTAAACATTATTGTAACATATATTTCATACTATACAGATTAAACATTATTGTAACATATATTTCATACTATACAGATTCTATACAGATTAAACATTATTGTAACATATATTTCATTTTATACAAAAATATAGGTAATATATTAATTAAATATTATTGTAATATATATTTAGTTTTATACAGATTAGCGGTTTTATAAAATATTCAATACTATTGTATATTTATATTTCATTTTATTTTGGCCTGATTCACTCATGTGTGCTCTCCTTATAAGACACAAGCAGGTATCCCATATTTATCCCCTATTAGTTGTTGCTGTTTAGTGGTTCAGTCGTGTCTGACACTACCTGACCCCCTGGACCACAGCACATCTACCGTTATTTCTCTGGTTATGCTTATCCACAAGGTTATCTTGGCTAAATTACTGGAGTTGGTTGCTCCAGTGAACCGCGTTTTGTTTGACCTCTCTGCGATGACCTGCACATCTTTGGTGACCCTACATGGTATAGCTCACAGCATCATTGAAGTACACAAGACACTTCACCATGACAAAGTAGCGATCTATAAAGGGTTTCTATTAGTAGTACTATATTATTCATGGAATAACCCTATCTCAGGAACGTGAACGCAGTGCAGGAGTAAATGTCGAAGAAATGGCGGTCTGTTTTCTATTTATGGCAATGTGACTTATCCTTGTGAAGACCGTCCCTTTATCCAATTTATTGTTTTTCGGGCAAAACATTTAAATATTTGTGTTCTACCTAGTAACAAGTGTACTCAGCCGTCACCACGATTGCAGCTTCTTTTCTGCCCCCCATGCCAGTTCCCATTGAATAGGCCCTGTCCACTCACACTTATTAATCACTGTAGCAAATCTCTGCTGGCTCCATTTACTTGATTCTGTCACTTAATAATGAGCTAAGTCACTTGAGGAGCCTAAACAAACATTTTTTTTCTTGGAGACAAAGACTGTGAACTCTCATGAGCCAGGACCCCCCTCCGCACACAGCCTTTATATAGTACTGTATCTCAGAGCCTGAGGAGGGGGGTGGGCTGAAGACGTGGTCTTTGTATGCATGCGTCCCAAGCAAATGGACAACTGTGATATTCAGGCCTGAATAGCTCTGCGTAGCAACATTGTTCGGGGAGCAAGGAACACATTTTCCACAAGTGACTGAGAGGATAGGGCTGTCAAAAGCATTTGCAGGGTGAGGAGCAGTGAGGCCTAGCCGGGCCCACACTGGGTGAGGCCTGCGGGGCGGCTTAGGAATCCATTCCTTGTGTCCCCCCACTATGTGGAAGGAATTAGCGTGAGAAATGTATGTTCTGTCATGTGAATTATAAGGCCTGCTAGTTCCCTCTCCCTAAGTCCAATGGGACTATAATATGAGTGTTGTTATATGATGTGACTGGTAAAATATGCAATTCATAAAGGTAAAGTCATGGGACTGAGACGAAAGAAGAAGATTAACTGACCGGCCAAATATCATCTGAAGCCACTAGCCACATGTTCAAGAACGGTCAGCTCCATTCCCCTACACGGACTATTATATTATATTATTACAAATATTATATACTCCCATGTAGATGACTTGAACACAACGAAATACTGGCATACTTACACAATAGAGTTTTTTTAGATTGCTTAAAGGGACTTGGTCTTCTCAAGAAGTTGATTTAAATTTAAAGAGCATTAAACACTGGCTATACATTGAACCAGCAGTTTTTTTCTGTACAGAAAATGATTTCTGAAATATTTAGACTTGATTTTGCAGCTACCGTATACTAGCATGCGGCTCAGTATGCTAATGTAAAAGATCAGTATGCTCAGTATGCTAATATGCAGCTCAGTATGCTAGTGTGTAATTCAGTATGCTAATGTGTGTATCAGTATGCTAATGTATAGTTCACAATGCTAATATGTGACTCAGTATGCTAATAGGAGACTCCGTATGCTAATGTGCAGCTCATTATGCTATTGTGCACCTTGGTATGCTGATGTGCGACTCAGAGTACTTTACATAAGTGGGTGGGGGGGAGGTCTAACTGCCAGATAAAATTGCAGGTCTTTATTTTGGCCACAGACAAGCAGACTGTAATCATAATTAGCACATCCAAGAAGCTAATTAATATGTCAAGCTGCTCATTATCATATAAACAACCTGGAAACATTATTTTGGGGTGACAGAGTCCTTTTAATTGTTAAGATAAATTATTATTGCTTATTTGTAATGTGCTAACAATGTCCACAGTTGGAACTTGGCACCACCATCGCATGATCACCTCATTACTTCAGTCTCCATCATACAATACACTGGTTATATATCATTTCTGGTCCAGGTTTTATGTTTTTGAAAGCAGCATCCACATAGGACCTATATAATTTTCCCTCAGCCTACCCTGTATTTCGTATTTTTCTGTGTCCCTTTTCTCTTCTAGATTGTGAATTCACAAGACATTGTAGTCTTCCATAATGGTTAGCCGACCTCTAAAGGAAATGATAACTAGCACTGACTGTATAGAATGGGTTTCCTAGTGGTCCAGTGGTTAGGATCCAGTTATTTCACCACTGCGACCTGGGTTTGATTCCAGTCAGGGAACCAAGAGGTCACACCACCCTGCAGTCAAGCAGCATTGAGCCTGGTCAGGACTTGGATGGGAGACCACCCTGGAATACCAGGAGCTGTATGCTGTGGCCCATTGGAGAAGGAACTGGAAACCAACTCCAGTATCTCTGCCATGAATACCAAGTGGATCAGCATTGCGTGTACGGTCCATGAAGTCACAGAGAGTTGGACACAACTGAGCGATGCAAACACACAAAACTCTATAGAGCTGTGCTTTATACATATTCTCTAATAATAAACTGTCTGTTTCTTTCTCAGGAGGGGATGTCCTAATAATCTAATCAACTTCGAATTACCATTAGATGTTTCAGATGCCACATTTCCATTGTGCTCTTCCTCCACATCCAAGGCCTCATCCTATTTCTGTAAGTTGATCAGAGGAAACCACAATAGTTTACCTGCTGTTGGGGCTTGCCCTCTGCCAGCCAATGAGATCTACAGACTATAGTATGCTCTCTGTATTTGCTGTTAGTTTCAATGAAGTTTGAAGTGTTTTAAATTTATATAAAAAAAACTGTTATGTTACATGTCCTTAAATTAACAAGAGATTCCCACATTATATCCACCTGGTACAGTGATAGTTAAATGCTGACCTCTCCAGCTTGGTTGCGCCTTTCACAGGACTAACAGGCATAATGTGTTTTTTTCTTAAAAAGCCCCGGCCTGGCACACCCCCTCCCCACTCAGCTGCCAGAATGAAAAATGTTTGAGTCCTATAGCAGCAGGGGTGGGGTATGTGAAAGAATTCTCATGCTCCCCCCTACCCTCTGAGAATGGCGCTTGGAATTCTGGGAAAAGCCACAGAAAGAGCAGGGTCCGGCATCATTCCCCACCTGTGCTTGTAACGTGCGGATAAAGGCTGCTATTGTATAAGGTGCGAGGTAGCAAAGCAGCAGGGCCCACAATAGGGTAGGGACCCACTGCTACCTGGAGTAAAGAGCATCTTATTAAGAGCAATTTATTAGGGGAGAGGGGCTGAATATTATTCTTTATAGAAAAGTCTAGGTGATCAGATCATGTGCATATATTTTAGCCATGTATTGACACCATATATATGTATATACTATATATATATATATATATATATATATATATATATATATATATATACAGTATATATATATATATATATATATATATATATATATATATATATATCAATACATATATAAATATACAGTATATATATATATATATATATATATATATATATATATATATACTATCTCTATCTATCTATATATATTATATTATATCTTACCTTGTATGGAGAAGTTGCAAGGAGGTGGCCCCCCATTCACTATCTCCACCACTGCCACCAGCTCCTCTTTTTGCTCATTTCCAAATCATACCACATTGCATATGATAAACCGGAACTGCACATGTATGAAATATGTTGTTGTTTAGTCGTTCAGTTGTGTCTGACTCTCCATGTCGCCATGCATATATATTGTTATGTCTCTGGTTGTGCTTATTCATAAGGTTTTCTCTGCAAAGATACTGGAGTAGGTTGCCAGTTCCTTATTCAGTGGACTGTGATTTGTCTGATCTCTCTGCTATGACCTGCCCATCTTAGTGACCCTACATGGGATAGCTCACAGCTTCATTGAAATATACAAGCTCCTTCATCATGACAAGTAGGGGATGAAATGTATAGATATAAATATATTGTGATAAAAAATATATTTAAATTGGGAATGTAATATATGCATATGGTTTATTAGGTACGCTTTGTGTTTAACAACATTAGACAAGTATATTGTCTGTCTGCCTTGATATATATATATATTATTTATTCTTATTTTAATCCATAGCAGCTAGCATGCACTTGTGGCTTATCACCCACCAACGTGAGAGATAAGCACATGTGCTTAGGTCATTAGCAAAGTGGGAGAATCGCTTTTTGTAATTCATGTTTAAAATACCGAACTAACAATATCAGCAGCTGTGCAAGCTATGGACATAAACAGTTTTTGTAAACTCTGATTTTTTTAGGACTAAAGGAATTCATTTTGTGTTTGTTACATCACATTCTGAGAGCTGCCCGGTGGGTGGGTGTGTGTGTTTGTAGTTATCAGTCAAGGGAGTTGGAAGGGAGGAGGCTTTGTTTGATAATTGGATAAATAAAAATGATCCCCCATCTCCCTCACTGGCTTAGCAGCAGACACCTTGCATCATTCAATTCAACCACAGCTCTCCAGAAACGTAAACACCCCTCTCACACAAGTACGGTAACTTCATCCAATGTATCATGGAGCCCTCCAGATTCCTACAGATATGTCACAGAGTATTTTTTGGTAATTAAAAGCTTGATGTATGATGTATGACTTTTTCTATCTTAATTAAGCACTTTGTGCGCATTTGTGTAGTTCAGTCATGTCCTACTCTCCGTGACCTCATGGTGTTGATCCACTTGATATTCATGCCAGGAATACTGGAGTGGGTTGCCAGTTCCTTCTCCAGTAGGCCACAGCATACAGCTCCGGGTTTTCCTAGGTGGTCTCCCATCCAATGGCCCTCTAAATGTAATCAAATTAATATTTTTTTCAGTACAGCATACACGGTATTCTAGGATTTATCAGACTCAAACATATCCATCCTGGAGGCATGTGCTATAAAGAGGGGCATATTAACATGCTTTTTTATCATGCCTTTTGAATTAAAGTTAGCTCATTTGCATCACCCCATCCAGTTTCCCAGAATGCAATGGGAACATTGTATTTCTTGTGATTTTGATCTGGCAACAATTTTTTGTTTTAGAGAAGGAAAAGTGTATTGAAGGATAGGATGACACTGTTATAATCAGGACAGGCTGTCTTTACTTAACAGCGCTGAGCAATATCTAACATTGACTTCAAAAGCCTTTAACGTGTCATCCAAGCCTGGGAAGTGTCCTGTGATATTTACCTTAGTCCCCTCCAGGTGGGGAAATAATTGGTAACTATTCTTTAACTAGCACCTTTTTTTCATGGTAGAATCCAAATGTTAAGGGGTTAATCAGTTTGTGGTTATGCTGCAATGACAGATGAACCTGACAGATGTGCTGTTTACTTTGCCTTATTCTGACATCTGTCTCCACTTGGGTTTAAAGGGATCCAAGAAAGATCTGACGACTACCTCCTTAAAGAGACAACCTGATCTGCTCATATTTGTACTTATATATATATATTATAACATATTATATATATTATTTAGATACTATATATATATATATATATATATATATATATATATATATAGTAATTTAGTAATTATTAAAATATATATATATATATATATACAGTATATATATTATATATATATATGTATGTATGTGTATATATATATATATATATATATATATATATATATATATATATATATTGACTAATACTGAGTATTGAAGTATATTATGATACCTTTGGTATTGGACAAACACCTTATTTATATTGACGAGCTTTCAAGAGGTTCAACCTCTCTTTATCAAGTCTGAAGCAATACTTCAGACTTGATAAAGAGAGGTTGAAATTCTCAAAAGCTCGTCAATATAAATATACTAGCTACTTGCCCATCAAAAATGACGGGAGTAAAACTGTAAGCCAGGCAATGATGTTTGCCACACAATGCGAGGCTGTGGCCCCTCTGAGCACCTTCGGCATACATCGCGTGACTCGCAATGAGCGCCTTTGGGCTTCGGCGCTTATTGCAGCCTAAGCCCCGCGTGCCTCAACTGTGGAATGAGCGCCTTTGGCACTCACTGCAGCCTAAGTCGTGCGTGCGTGCGTCGAGGGCTCGCTTCATGAGGCTTGCAAAGTGTGACCAACATTGTAAGCGTTCCCAACCCTGACTGCTATAATAGTAATAAAATGTGTGTATATATATATATATATATAGCAAATAATTTGTACATTTGTGTTCACATTTGAACATCTAACAAGTTAAAAAATATATAGATATATTTTAAAATATAGACAGATTTAATAAACTGAGATCCCGCTCCATGCTGATGATAGCCTGTAAGCTTGAATCAGCCGTAAATGGATAGTATACTCAGCTTGTGTTTAATCCAACATTGGCTTTGCATTAAAGCTGTGTAATACAGCAGGCATAAGCTTAAAGGAAGCCATGTTTGATAATGGCTATGGATTGAAGAGTGAGGTATTTGTGGGCACATTTGCATGTTCCATCTCAGCTTCCCAGAATGCAGTGTAATAACTGTTTTTCTCGGAATTCTGAGCTGGAAGCAGGTTTTTTTTAACTTGTTTTAGACATTCAAATGTGAACACAGATGTACTATTTATTTACTATATATATATATATATATATATATATATATATATATATATATATATATATATATATATATATATATATGATATAATAATTTTGATACATTATTTGTTTAATAAAACTCTCCTTTCTTGCTAACAGAAGACTCTCCATCTTTAGTGGCTCCCCCTGTAATGTTTTAAGTGGCCCTTCCTAGCTGTGTGAATAGCTCCTCCCCCAACAGTGACATCATCTTTGCATATTTTATTGCAAGCTGCATCTTAAAAAAATGGAGGAGGATAATAGTGAGGGAGAATGTTAATGCCAGGCTAAATGGCAGCTCCTATACTGGGCAATATAAATGGAAAAATAAAACAAGTAAGCATGAGAAATTTAACATATTTTACTAATTTTGATTCATTGTCAAATACATTTCCAGATCTCAGCGATCTTTAAAGGCACAGTGCACATTTCTGTACCATTTGTTAATTTCTCCACTTTTGTCCTAGATTTTCGTCCATAGTCAACTGCAGCATTTGATATCCTTAATACTAGACTAAAACATCTCTAATTCTTGTCTTGACCTTGTAGCCATATTGAAGCCAGGTTGTTCGTGTTTAGAGCTCGCTCTGTATCTGACCCTCCACAGGCGCCTCTGGATGCAGTTTCTGTTATCGGTGAGCTTGACGTGATGGATAAAGCTCTGGATGGATCTGGTTTCTCTCCACCACAGGGAGTGCAGTTGCACATTTTTTAGACAGACTTATCTTTTTTTTATTAACCATATGGTCAAATTCTTTTTTCTGATAATTTATATCAATACAACCTGAATAAAAAACTAAAGGGCCACTGTAGTCCAAACATTTCTAGCATGCATTAAAAACATCATATTAAAACATTACAAAAAGTGTTTTTTATTAGAAATAATGACCTAAATTACATTATTTTTCCTTCCTCTATCCTCACAGGAAATAGAGGGCCAGTGAGCCTTATGGGTGCCTGAATGAGCATCCCAGAAGAGCACTGTATTCATTAAGATTTCAGTATTATAAGAAGATCAATGATTGGCAGAAAGCCTGATAATGAGCTTCCTGTTGTTGTTCAGTCATTCAGTCATGTCCGACTCCCTGTGACCCTATGGACCACAGCACGCCAGGCACATCTATAGCTATGTCTCTGGTCACACCTATACATAAGGTTATTTAGGAAAAGATACTAGAGTGGGTTGCTAGTTCCTTCTCCAGTGACCTCTCTGCTATGACCTGCCCATCTTGGGTGACCCTACATGGCATAGCTCATCGTTTCACTGAGAAACACAAGTCCCCTCCCATTCCCCTATTAATTAGTATATTTTGATTCTGTACCTTTTTGGTATTTACATTTGAATAAAAGCCAATATTTACCTTAGACTCAGCAAAAATATTCTTAGTTAACTCTTAAGTTGTATTATAATAGAAATCAAACAGTGTAAAAACATAGAAAACAGATGTTCCTCTGGAAATTTATCAAATTTAGATTTTATCTAAAGTTTTCATCATATGAATAAGTAGTTTGTTATCAGTAAAATAGCGAATGGCTCTGTCACTTTTCCATATAGTGAATACAGCAAGGGTTATAATCAAACATGGCTACCACATGGCCGCCAAAGTACGCTACGGAATCTGCTGGTGCTCTACAAATAAAATATAATAATAATAGAAGGCACAGATAAATATTGAAGCAATGAAGATTGTAGCTTAGTGAATACTGTGAATAGTTGAACATCTCTAAGATGGGATGTCTTTGATATTTTTTTTACTAAGATATCTCATTATAATATGAAAGTCCTGGTAGGATTTCTGTAATTATCTTCAATATAAACTAGAATGTTTAGAAAAAAAACTGCATTTGTATGTGAAGTATGTAAACAACCAAAGTGTGTAGCTGTGTAAGCCTTTTCAGTAAAAATCTTAATTTCTGCAATTACTGTTTGTGTCTAAAATGTTCCATCTTGTCTGGCTTCAGCACTTGCTAGCTTAGCTAGATAATTGGATCAGACTGAAATTGGCACCACACCCCTACCCATTACTTTTACAGAAGCATGACGTTTTTATCAATAGATGAAACAACAATTCTCCAGAAATCTGAACAACCGTCTCATACACATCCACATGCATCCACCAAGGGATCATGGATGCCTCCAGTGCCCATCAGAGGCTAAAAAAGTCTAATTAAAAACAAGTTTAGTTACTTTTTTCATGCTTTATTATATATATTTAATATATATTTTTTGCAAAAGATGTCATGAATAACCAATAAAAAATTTAAATAATCATTGTAATAAAATAATTTAAAAATATAATTTAAAAAAAGAAAAAATATACTTCCAGTTGTCCTTTATTTTTAAGGTAAATGTAGCAGAATCTCAGATAGTGATAATATTTTTATATTTGATTACTTCCCTACATTTTGTATTTTTTTTTTTTTCATTTCTAATCTACAGTAACATTTGTTGTCCGGTTAATTGCACAATGACAAATGTAATTTACTGGAGTTGGAAAAATGACCTAATTTCCTAATCTCAGAATCTACTGGAAACATATATTCTAATATAATAGATATGTCATTAATGTGATTAGTGCTTATCTGAAAATATACATTAGTCTTGATTGGTATGTCTGCTCTGTATCAATTGAGAGCATTTCCTTGGCCAACAATCAGTTGTAGCCAAAATAGATTAACGTCCAACTTTTAAGATAGTCACACATTAGTTCTACTTAATCTTGGGTATGGGACAAGCTGTTGGCTAACAAACCTCTATATTTTCCATATGGCTCCAAAGATTAGTCTAGAGTATTCACGTTAAAGCATATTAAAGGGTTAATAGCCCGTACGTATGTTTTTTCTATGAATATCTGAGATGGAACTAACCCAGACGCCATCGTAATTTGGGTGAATATAATCCGTGGTCTTGGATTTCCAAAACACAGATTTATGAGATGTGGATTCTCTCCGGTGTCTGGGATCTCCTGCAAATTTGTATCTGTAACGTATACTGCGAAAAATTGATTTGGTTGTCAATATGAATCTTTCTAACATGGTATCCACTTCAAAGGATATATAGTATTTGTATGATTTACTTATTGTTTTACGTCTACTTGTGTTACAAGTGATTTACACTTGTGTTTTATGGTAGCCACCCATTAGCAAAATGGTAAATAAATCAAGAAAATTGGTTAAGAAGGATCATAAAAAGAGATAAAATCCATCCCTTTAAAGCAATGGTAGCCATGCAATGTCACTTGAAGAGTTCCATATATGGTCCCGAGTCCTTAAAGTGATATGGAAGGATCCTGGATTTTACCAGGTATATATTTTATTAAGAAGTGCTTTAAAAGCACTTTTTTTTAAATCATACAAATAGTCCCTGTTCTGCTGACTGCAGCATATGCAGATACTGATTCTGTATGGCTGGATGTGCAGTGTAGCGTCCTAGCCTATCAGGGACCATGTCTCAGCAGAATGTTACTGAATGTTGCTGAGATGTTTATTGATTGGTGAGCACAGCAAGTACAGCAGAGTTGGTGTCTTCATGAGGGCAGACCCAAACATGGACTATTTGTTTGATTTTGTTAAAAACAGAGCTTCTAAGCACTTTTTAATAAATGAAAGTACATAAAACTAAATAGATTCACAGGTGTACCTAGTAAAATCCAGAAACCTTCCATATCACGTTAATAGGGCAGAACAATGGATTTAATTTTTTGTGTGGCAAAAATAGTAAAAATTATTGTGGGAGAGGCAGATTAATTAGTAATTTATGTATAGATAAAAATGATATGTGATTTAGAGTGCAAGAGACAGTGATCTGGTAGCTCTGGAGAGATTAAATGACCTGGTTACTGATAATTAGCATGCCCTCCCTCGCTGGGGCCACATGGGAAGTGTCTGAGGGCCACTAGTCCGCCTGTCTATGGGCTAAATGGCCCTAAAATCTTTTTTAAATATGGCTGTCATTGCACCAAAGAATATAATTGTTTTATAGACCAAAAGCTTTGGTGCAGCATCATTGAAATAACATGTATACTCATGTATACTTATAGGTTTTATAGAAAGCCAATTGTGTTTAATACTAATTTAGTTTAGCCACTTGTGCCCAGGAAATAAAATAATTCAACACTGTTTCCATCATTAAAGAGACATTGACTTTATTAATGCTGCTCTACACCATCAAATAGAGTGATGAAGTAATGATCCAAACTAACAATATTATCAACTTTTGGCATAAACTCAGTTTTGGGGAACATTTTTTGAAGACTCTGTTCCTGAGTACAGGAATCTATGGTTGTGTTTTCTACATCACATCTTGAGAGGTGGAGTGTGTGTTTGTAGTTATCAGTGGAGGGAGGGGTGAGGGAGGAGGGAACAGGGAGAAGAACTTTGTGAGATAATAGGGTTAGATCGAAAATGACACCAAACCTGTCTCCTCAAATGTTCAGAAGAAGGAAGTTGCATCAATAGATGCGACCACAGCTCTCCAGATATTGAGTCTCCTCTCCAACACAAACAACTTTCATCATGTAACACAGATTTCTCCAGGATTCTTCCGAGGTATCAACATTATTTTTTCCTAATTGAAAAAAAAGAACTGAATGATTTTTTTCTGCTTAATTATGTTTTTAAAATGAGTTTTCAAAAAAAAAAAAATAATAATATATATATGAACATCGAAAATAAGCTGAAAGCTGTATTTCCTGCTCAGAATTCCAAGAAATAAAGTTATTACACTGCATTCTGGGAACCAGAGCAGGGACATGCAAATGTGCCCACAAAGGTTTTGCTTTTTAATCCAATACCATTTCAAACATGGCTCCTTTTAGCTTTAAGCAAAGTCCAGGAAGGATTATGTACAAACCAGGAAACGTACCCAAAGACAGCTGTTTCAATCGTGTTTAACTCGCTGTGACCTCATGTACCACTTGGTATTAATGGCAGAGGTACTGGAGTGGGTTGCCAGTTATTTCTCCAGTGGGCAACAGCATACAGCTCCTGGTATTCCTAGGTGGTCTTACATTCAAGTACTGATGAGGCCCAAGCCTGCATGGCTTCAGGGTGGTGTGACTTCTTGGTTCCCTGACTGGAATTGAACCCAGGTTGCAGTGGTGAAAGCACCACATCCTAACCACTGGACCACCAGGGAACCCTATAAATATATATAAAAATAGTTGTTGTATTGCGAGTTGTCGTCACGCAATGTTAAAAGTTGTGTGCCTGACAACGAGTTGCGCAGGCGCATATCGCCGGGGGAGCGCGCAAACACAAGCGGGAAGGCGGTAGACTGGGCGCACAAGTGTGCCCACGAGCGTGAATGCGCAGGAGCGAGGTCAGAGCCACGGGAGGGAGAGGAGGGGCAGAGACACACAGGAGGGAAAGGAGGGGGAGGGGTGAGAGATTCGGGTGGGAGAGGATGGAGGGAGACACAGAGGAGGGTGGAGAGGGAGAGGATGGGCAAGAGAGACAAAGGGGAGGGAGAGGAGGGGGGGGGGAGAAACAAGTGGATTTTTTGCAAGTGGTTTTTCCTTTGCCAGTAAAGGCTGATAAATTGCAGAGTGCACTAATTGTGCCCTGATGAGAAGGCAGAAGTTAATATAAACAGGAGAAGGGGTGAACTTGTGAGCTTGAGAACATTTCTAGTATCAAGTGCAATTCTAGTAATAGTGTAGGAGTTTAAATAAAAGGAGTGAGTTCAAAGAAAAGGGAGGTCAGATTTATAGTGCAAAGGAGGAAGAATAAAAAAAGATATACCGTATATACCCGAGTATAAGCCGAGGCACCTATTTTACCACAAAATACTGGGAAAAATGAGTGACTCGAGTATAAGCCGAGGGCGGGAAATGTGCTGCCCCCTGTGTCCCACTTGTGCCCTCTGTATCCCCCTCTTGTGTGCCCTTTTATTGTGTCCCCCCTCTCTCTCCCCTGTGTCTCTTCTCCCCTCTCCCTCCCATGTGTCTCTTCACCCCTCTCCCTTCCCTGTCTCTTCCCCCTCCCTTATCACCCTCCTCAACCCCCCTCCTCATTCTCAACCTCCCTCCTCAACCCCCTCCTCAACTCCCCTCCTCATCCTCCCTCCTCATCCTCAACCTCCCTCCTCAACCCCCTCCTCATCCTCAACCTCCCTCCTCAACCCTCCTCCTCATTCTCAACCCCCCTCCTCATCCTCCCTCCTCAACCCCCCTCCTCATCCTCAACCCCCCTCCTCATCCTCCCTCCTCAACCTACCTCCTCATCCTCAACATCCCTCCTAAACCCCCCTCCTCATCCTCAACCCCCTCCTCAACCTCAACCCCCTCCTCATCCTCAACCTCCCTGCTCATCCTCAACCTCCCCTCTCAACCCCCCTCCTCATCCTCAACCCCCCTCCTCAACCTCAACCGCCCCATCCTCAACCACCCGGTATATGCTAATGACGTGACGTCACATGCATGCCACGTCATTAGCATTGGCCGGGTCAAGACGCCGGAGGGAGAGGAGGCCGGAGCAGAAGCTGAAGATGGAGATGGAGGTAAGTGAGGGGAAAGGGAGAGGGGGAGGTATTTAGAGGGGTAAAGTGAGGAGGGTGGGTTTAGAATGACAGGGGGGATTGAGGATGAGGAGGGGGGAGGGAAAGAGACACGGGGGTTAGAGAGACATGGGAGGTTAGAGAGAAAAAGGGGGGTTAGAGAGACAAGTGGGGTTAGAGAGACACGGGGGGGTTAGAGAGACACTTGGGGGTTAGAGAGACACGGGGGGGGGGGGGGGAGTGACTCGATTATAAGCCGGGGGGGTCCTTTTTAGCCTTAAAAAAAGGGCTGAAAAACTCGGCTTATACTCGAGTATATTCGGTATATATAAATATTTTTTTTAACAAAACTTTATACAAATATATTATTTTATATTCTTTATTTCTCCCACTGAATTTTTGTAGACAATAATAATAATTATGAGTCAGTCCAGTGGCAACCTCACTCAGTGTACATCCTGTAATATGTATGAGGAGAATTGCAGCACTTAGTGAAATTGCTCCACTGGAAAGGGGTTGGTGCTGACGGAGCACCGTTTAGCTGGTCCTAGCATGGAAGGTGGGGCTGGGGCTAGTGATGATGTCCAGGGAGGTAGCTGGGTTACAGTTAGAAGGGGAATCAGGGGGAACAGGAGGAGGCAGGCCAGTTCTGAGTTGGCAAACACCAACAGATTTGCCAGATTGAGTGATACTGTTGGGGATGACCATTAGGGAATGCCATTGCAAGATAGAGCTGTTACCTCTAACAGCCGGGAGAACAGTTCTACTGGAGGAGTGGGAGGGCAGAATAGGCAGAGCAACAGACAGGTTTTGGGGGTAGGGGACTCTATTATTAGGAAGGTAGACAGGGTGATTTGTCACCAAGATTTCAGCAATCGAACAGTTTGCTGTCTCCCGGGTGCTCGGGTTCGTCATGTTGTGGATCAGGTAGAAAAATTATTGGGACTGGCTGGAAATGAACAGGCGGTCTTGGAACATATTGGTAGTTAGTGGAAGATGGCATGTCTTAAAGAATGATTTTGGAAAACTAGGTAATAAGCTGAAGGCAAGGAACTCCAAGGTAGTATTTTCTGAGATACTACCAGTGCCACATGCTAGCCCAGGGAGGCAGAAGGAGCTTAGGAAGGTTAATGCATGGCTAAAGATGTGGTGCACTAAGGAGGGGTTTGGGTTTTTAGAGTACTGCGCTGACTTCTCACTTTGGTACAATCTCTACAGCAGGAATGAATTACACCTTAATGATGAGGGAGCTTTTGTACTAGGGGATAGGATTGTAGAAAGGCTGGAGGAGTTTTTAAACTAGTAGGTGGGGGGGGGGGGGAGGGAATAGATATAAGTAACGGGGTAGAAAGTTTAGAGGGTATAAGGGATGAATTAACAACTCATAGGGGAGGAGATGGGGGGAGGGGTAGTATACTCAATAGGGAGGTAGTAGTAAGTAACTCAAGTACAGTGGCAGGAACTTCAGAACTACAGACTCATAACATAAGATGTATGCTTGCTAATGCCAGAAGCTTGCCAGGAAAAATGGGAGTTAGAATTATTAGCAATTAATGAAAAATGGGATTTAATAGGCATTACCGAAATGTGGTGGGATGAATCTCATGACTGGACTGTTAATTTTGATGGTTATAACCTATTTAGGAAAGATAGAGGCAATGGTAAAAGAGGAGAATTGATTTGTCTGTATGTTAAGCCTGAATTTAAGCCTATAGTCAGAGAAGATATTTATGGTGGACCTAGTGATAAAGTTGAATGTTTGTGGGTAGAGTTAAATAGCAGAGTAGCAAATTCCCAAAAAATATTAGTAGGAGTATGCTATAAGATATATATAGATACACAGGGGATGGAGAGGAAGTAGAGGGGGGAGAGGCTCACAATGAGCACCTCCCGTCAAGTAGAGGGTGGGAGAGGTTGGAGGGGGAAGGCACTCATTGCAAGGCCAGTAAACTAGAGGGGGGAGAGGCTCGCAATGAGCGCTGAAGGCTCTCATTCGAAGGGCTGTGATGAGCACCAAAGGCACCCAGCGCGAGGCAGGCAGGTTAGAGGTGGGGCGAGCCTTGCATTGTGTGGCAAACACCATTGCTAGGCTTCAAATTTTATTACTGTAATTTTTGACGGGCAAGACGCTAATACATACAGTAAAACCCCCGTTATAAGGTGCAGTCTCGAAGCCTGTTATGCCGGATTAGCAGGAGTTTTTTTGAAAATGGGGATTTGATGCCGGTGCCTGGTGCCTGTTGGCTGCCGCATAACCGGGATTCTACTGTATATATATATATATATATATATATATATATGCTAAAGACTTGATAAAGAGAAGTATATTCTCAAAAGCATGTCAGAATAAATGAATATGTTTGTCCATTAAAAAATTTATCACCATATACTGCAATACTCTGATAATTAAACTATGTATATATATATATGTGTATATATATATATATATATATATATATATATATATATATATATATATATAAATAAACAGTTATACCCCGCTTAAAGCTACCCCTTTTAGAGCTGCCCCACTATAACGCTGTTTTTGCCTGCTGGACCCCTTTTCACGCTCTGATTCGCTATAACACAGTTTTTTTCCTTATCTTCCCCATGTTACACTGCCCCGTTTAGAGCTGTTTTCCTTAGCACTCATATTGCAGGAACCTATCTACAGCGTTAAACAAGGTATTCCTTTATATATATATATATATATCTATATACATATGTATATAAATTGTACAGTGGCCCTTAAAACCTAGCAGGCATGACTTTGATTTCATTTTAAAGGGCATTAAAACTGGCTATACATTTTGCTCTACAGTAAATCATTTAAAATATTTAGAATTGATTTTACTGCACCGTATGCTAATGTGCAGCTCAGAGTTCTTGATAACGGTGGGAGAGGGATCTAACTGCCAGATAACATTGCAGCTCTTTATTGTTACTACTACAGAGACAGACAAGCAGACTGCAATCTTAGTTAACACATCAAAGTAGCTAATTAATATATGTGAGGCCTTCATTTGAATACAGCAACAACAACATTAAATTTCTCAGGACTGATTCACTTTACAACAAAATGGATAGTACAACTTATACAATTTTTAACAAAGGAGAAATGCATAAAATTATACTATACAGAAAAAAAAAACTTTTTAATTACCCTGTGAACATGGCAGGTGAAATAATATAAAATACCATAATTTCCACATAGCAGCTTCCTTTTCAGTAACGGGGAACATAATGCAACAATTCTCAGAAGTTGTATGTGCTAAATTGGAAACATTTGGTCTCTTTGAGCTGGGTTGTGCATTTTTTATATTTCTCCGGGGGTTCCCCAGCTTCCTGAGTCATTTATCTTTTGTCCATCCTGCACAGGTATGTGATGCAGGGTCGGCATTATAGGGAATAGGGGGTTCTGGTGTATAGGGCACTTAAAACCCAAAAAGCCTCTTGATTTGTATCATGCGCCCATAACTAATCACAATATGCGCACGAAACCCATCTGAATGGGTGCACGCTGAGTTATGTTACATGCACCTATTGAGATTGGTGACAGATTGGTAACGTATTCTGACACCTCCCTCTACTCTCATGACCTTGTGCAAAGCAGAATGCACACAGATGAGAGTTACATGACCCAAGCATGATCCATTTAAGCTTATCTTAAATGATTGACACCACACCGATTGTTTGGGGGAAAACACGGGCCACAGCTTTATTATAATTTAACCAATTAACATAACTTAAAACTTGCATATATTATACATATTAACATATTAACTATAGGGGGAGGAGCCGGCCACGGACAGTGACCTCACGCCTTGGGCCCTGCCCAAAGCCCTAATGCTTATCTTAAGCACGCCCTGTGAGGTAGGGCCACGCCCACTTAGGCCAATGGGCCGGGCAACTCACTTCCCGCCAAACCAATAATACAACCATACATCACAGAAAATTGCCACTTCTCCAATGAAATTCTGATCTTTTCTTATATGACACATATATATTATTATTATTTTTTTTTTTTACATACATACATAACCACTTTTAACATCCATTAAATTAGGGTGGGAGGGAGGGATTTTCCACAGAGACCGCGCCGAAGTGACTCCCGGCGCGCGAATGCGGCGTAAGTCCCGCCCCCGCCGCTTCTGATTGGCTTATCAGCCTTACAGGCTCCGCTGGGTCACGAGACGCTACGGGCTGACCCAGGGAGCCTGTGCAGCCTCCGGGTCGACATGACCCAAGCATGATCCATTTAGGCCTATCTTAAATGATTGACACCACACCGGTTGTTTGGGAGAAAACACGGGCCACAGCTTTATTATAATTTAACCAATTAACATAACTTAAAAACTTGCATATATTATACATATTAACATATTACCAAAAGGGGAGGAGCCCGGCCACGGACAGTGACCTCACGCCTTGGGCCCTGCCCAAAGCCCCAATGCTTATCATAAGCACGCCCTGTGAGGTAGGGCCACGCCCACTTAGACCAGTGGGCCGGGCAACTCACCTCCCGCCACAGAGCACACGAGGGACGCCTCCCGAGACTGTGATCCCCCCTTGCTTTCCATCAAAGACAAGGCCCGAACAGAGCTCTCCCTAAACTCCAACATAACTAACTCCAATCCTATTTCCGCGAGGTGTACTTTGTCTTTTCCGAAAAAATCATCGGCACCGGCTGGCTCGAACTCCTTATATCTAATGGCAATGAAACCTAACTTCCGAACAAAACTTGCCAGCTGCTGGTTAATCTTCTGCCTTGATTTATCCAAACCGACGGGGTCTCGCACATTCCGCCAGGATCTTCTCTTTATCATCTCTGACCATATCATGAACGTACCCGGGAACTTCTTGGTCCAGTTCTCCACGTCTCTCTTCATAACTTTCAGCATTCTCCGCATGGGAACCGTTCCTAGATTGTTACCGCCGGCGTGAATTATTATTATCGTGGGTTGACCGTACTGCTGGGCGTAAGTGTCCAACAGCCCATCCAACCGCGCCCACCGCAGGCCTCGAACCCCGAGCCACTGCATGTGTAAGTCCGTGACAGGAAAACCCAGTTGTGTCCGTCCCTCTGTAACTGCAGCCAACCTGTGGGCCCAGTACACGTACGAGTGACCCACAACCCACAGTTGCTTCTGTCCTCCTGAAAGCAGAAAGCAACATCCATTAGACTACTGCCTTAGGCCGTACATAAGACCGAAAACGTTCTGACTCCCATCTACCAATCCGCTTGACCGATGCATCGGGTAAGCCCAACCTAGCTGCTTCGGTAGCAGCCCCGGTTCTGAACGAGTGTGTTCCAAACTCTGCCTGCTCCAAACCCAAACTGTGTAGTGCAACTTTTAGCATTCTTTTGAATTGGTACCGGGATAACGCCGTCCTGTCGGCATGGATAAACAGCGAACACCGTCCCGCTGGTCGCTGACCAAGGTATTCCACCATACACCCGTAGGGGCAACACTCCGTGCCCATGCGGTGCAACACCACCTCTTTTCCTTTACCCAGCTGGTCGGTCTTAGACCTCCGGAGCCATACCACCACCGTGCCTTCCCTGAGGCAGGTATCCACCACTTGTATGCCCCCAGAACCGTATCTACTGTTCGCGACTAATTTCCCTATCCGGAAAGCACAGAAGAACGCCAGGGAAAAAGTCGTACGGAAAAGCAGAGATTCAAAGGGGGTCCTACACTTTACTGCTAACACCTGCGCCATTCGCAGTAACAAAGAGAAGGTGACCGGCCGCCTAGTATCTGGCCTGCGATCCCCGTTAAACACACCACCTTGCGCACTATAAATTCCTTTGAAAGGTCCCTCTGCCCTGCCAGTTTGAATATGAAGGCCAGGGCCGTGACCTGTCCATCAACTACTGCTTTTTTCTCGCCTTCCTTCACACCGCAGCAGAAACCAAAGCAGTATCCCTAGGGTCTTATCCTCTGATGTCGACCCACCAGCCATTTTTACTAAGTCGTTCCATTTTGCCCATACGCATTTATACGCGGACCACGTCGCTGGGGCAACAGACTGTCTGATGAGTCTCGTCACCTGGCAGCTCCAAGTTCCCAGATTTCTTCGGGAATGGCCTCCCCCAGTGTGTACGCCCAGGTGGCCAGAGCCCTGAACCGTTCTTCTTGAAACCGAGAAAGGGCGTCAGCAATGCCATTCTCTAACTCCGGTACTTGCCTCTCCTGGAACCATATGTTCCCGGCGAAGGCAACACAGCACTAGGCGCCAAAGTAATCTTACCACCGGTATGGAAGTTGCCGTGAGGTTATTTACTGCTTGTGCAATGTCCCTACTTTCCGTGTGGAATAATACCCGCCGATCTCTAAACTCTGAACCCCATAAGTGCACCGCCACTACTATGGGGAATAGTTCGAGGAATGTCAGGTTCTTTGTAAGACCTGCCACCTCCCATTTGTCTGGCCATGGTGCGGCGCACCATTTTCCTTGAAAATAGGCGCAGCAACCGACTGCTCTGGACCCCCCGGTAGACAGTTTCAGATCGGCGCTAGTAGCACGCCCTTTCTGAATAATCTCTGATCCATTGAAATCGGACAGAAAGATCGACTGCACCAGTGCGTCGTCCCGCCCATGGCCCGGGACACTTTTATGAAGTGATGCAGCCTAATGACGCCCGCAGTAGCAAGTGACATTCTCCTACAGAATACCCTTCCCATAGGAATAATCCTACAGGCAAAGTTCAACTTTCCCATAATGGATTGTAACCGTCGCAGGGTCACAGTGCGCGCACCTGTTAGCGCACTGAGTTCCACTACCTTTTCCAGGGGAAGACTGCATTCCATTGTCATGGAATCTATCTGAATCCCCAGGAAAGTCAATTTCATCGTGGCCCTCAGTTTTCTTGTGGGCCAGTGGTACCCCAAAATCCATAGAGATTTTGGTGAACACTTCCAAAATGAAACGGCATGTGTCTTGCCCTGCTGGACTAACGAACAGAAAGTCGTCCAGATAGTGTGTAATGCTCTTGTACCCGGCTTCCGTGCGTGGAACCCATTGCAAGAATGAGCTGAAAGCCTCGAAGTAAGCACATGATATGGAGCACCCCATAGGTAAACATAGGTCGATGAAATAGTTGCCATCGACGTAGCAACCCTCGGATGCACCAGTAACAATCTAAAAGCCGCTTTAATGTCAACTTTTGCCATGAGCGCCCCTGCGCCGGCAAACCTAACCATTTTGGCAGCCCGGTCGAACGATTCGTAGGATACAGCTGATTGATCCTTTGCGATGCCGTCACTAACTGACCCGCCTTTGGGTATGAGAGATGCTGGATCAACCTAAATTTACCAGTCTCTTTTTTGGGAACGATGCCTAGGGGGGAAACGATAAGGTCTCTGATGGGGGGGGGGAAGCGAAAGGCCCTGCCATCCTCCCCAGCTGCACTTCATTGTGCACCTTAGCTTCTGCCGGGGCCATACTCCCCAGCTGCACTTCATTGTGCACCTTAGCTTCTGCCGGTGCCGGGGACCCCCGCAATTCTGTTGTGCATGGGATCCTAAATCCCTCCCGGAAACCCACTTCCAGGAGGCGAGCCACAGCACCGTTGCCCGCCGTTCTACCAGAACGTTTTAGCCATGGCAGCATGCCGCGGAGGCGTATGGGAATCCTGCCCTTTGGCAGGGGGCTCTGTTCTGCCACCTTCCTTTGGCCTGGTGCATCTGGCCAGGGGGTGTTCACCGCTGCAGTTGGAGCACATGTGCTTGAACCTGCAGTTAGGGGCCCATTTACATACCCCTTCGTTGTAGGCAAAACAGGTCTTGAGACCTGCGGCCGGGGTGGAGGTGGGGCTCCTGACCCCACCCGCTCTGGCACGAAAGGGCAGCATGACTCGCATGGGTGTCATAATGTTAAGCCAGTATGCCACCGCTTTGTCACTCCATGCCTTAGCTGGCCTAGATGCCAGGTACTGGCGGAATTCTTCATCGTACCGCCACCATGCCATGGCCCCATACACTTTGTGGGCGTTGCGTATCTCCTCTATGTATACGAACAGCCCCGAGCCTTGCTCAGGGTGCCGTTTGCATAGCACACATGCCATGATTGAAAAGGCCTGTAGCCACGTGTCGAAGGTTCTGGGCAACCGCCTATAAGACCTGCGTCGGTCATCTCCTTCTCGTAGACTCCTCTCGCCTGAGTCCATCTGTCTGGACATAGGCAGCAGAGAGAACAATTCGACGAATTCCCTCCTCCATATTTTTTCCTTAACGTCCTGGGGTAGATGCGCCCCCAGGTTGTCCAGCACGCACAAGACGATTGGTCTCATGGCTGCGTCTGAGGCTACTGCATTGGTGCTGCTTGCTTGCGGGCCTGGCCCACCCATAATAACCGGGGGGCCTGGTGCCGTCATGACCGCGCCGGCTCCCCACTGCCTACGCTGTTGGACTGCTCTGACCAAGCCCCTATGGCTAGCCCCCCATCCACGCACCCATCTCCTACTCGTTTACCGCGATGTTATGTGTGGCTAAGAGGGCCTTAAGGGACCCCAAAAATCCCCCTTAAGTGTGTGGCAGTATGCATTTGTCTGCTTCCTCCACTCCACC
Organism: Discoglossus pictus; assembly: GCA_027410445.1. NCBI lineage: Eukaryota > Metazoa > Chordata > Amphibia > Anura > Alytidae > Discoglossus > Discoglossus pictus. Next base: position 124,227,860 of record CM050169.1, on the reverse strand, counting down.
AACTGCTGGGACCTCACCTGCTTCTGGGAGCCTCGGAGTGGATACTGCCAACGGAGTGTCCCTACGTCTTTCCTGACGTCCTGGGGATTCTGAACGTCTGGCCCTCCGCGGGCTCCGTCCTATTTCTGATCCGCAGGCACAGCTGCATCGGAAGGATCTCCTGCTCCTCGATCTTGATCGCCTTTTAGACCTATGGGTGCAAGAGGAACAGTCACTAGCTCTCCGTGACCTGCATGCCCGTGCCCATACCGTTTGTTCCTCCCCTGAAGACTGGTCGTGGTCACCTAAGCTTGCGCGGCTGGAATGGGCTAGTTCTGCGGGCTCTGCAATCTGTACCAGTACCCTTGAAACTGCTTGGGGCTTCGCAAATTCTACCTGTGGGTCAGGATTAGTCACTTTTTGCTGTGGCCTAACCGTAACGCCCTCAGTCTCTGTCCTCTGTCGTCTTAAGGGGGTGTGGGTGAATAGCAGCCGGCTGTACCTGCTTGTGGTCTTCCTAGCTCCGGTGGGGCGCGCCGGCCTCGCCACCGCCGCTGTTACGGGCATGTCATCGATCATGACCATGCTGTCCTGGCTGTTCATTTCTCTGACCACTCTGTCTCTTCTCTCACGTGTGGTACCCATGTCCATTTTTCTGCCGTGGCTGCGTCCCTGCAAAGCACCAGAAGCGTTGTTAATATTGGGATTAGAGGGGACCGCATGGTCGGCACTTTGAGGGTCTGTAGGAGCTTTTTTAGGGCTCCTGGCTTTTTTATTACCCCCTGCGCCCCCTTTTTGGGGTGGTAACGGGGTGTTCTTTTTCCTTTGCCGCGGCCGGAGCCCTGTGGGCAAAATGACTGGTGGTGGCCGGAGTTCTAGGCCCTCACCCTCACTGCCCGTGGGCCCGGCTCTCTCCTGTCTGAGGGGTAAAGGGTCCTGGCTAACCTGCCCCATATTAACCCTGTCACCCGTGGCCTGGTCATCCACTGGATGGTGGTCTATTGGCTCTGCATTAAAGGGATGGGAAACAAGCCCAATGGCACCCCAGATATCATCTAGGCCTCCAGCAACTGCATGCTGAGCCTGTCCAATGTAATGGGGGTCTCCTACAGAAGGCATGGGAGGGCCCAGCCTGTCCTGCACCCACCTGACCCCTTGGCTTAAGGCACGGGTCCTAACATCAGCCAGTAAGGCCTCTAGATCTACAGCATCCATACCCCAATGCACAGAAAGACCCCCAAGACAAACAAAACGGACCGCGAGAACAGGAAAAAACAAAACAAAACACACACACACTGATAGACACTCTCACACTGCCCCTTGTGTGCTTTTAAGCTGGGGAGTATTCTCAGTTTTAACCTCCTACTATAAAATGCTTTCTGTGCAGGAGCCCTCAGATCTCCGTCCATTTTCCACGGAGACCGCGCCGAAGTGACTCCCGGCGCGTGAAAGCGGCAGAAGTCCCAACCCCGCCGCTTCTGATTGGCTGATCAGCCTTACCGGCTCCGCTGGGTCACGAGACGCTACGGGCTGACCCAGGGAGCCTGTGCAGCCTCCGTGTCGCCAATACATGCCTCCAATAAGTTGGATAAGGATCTTTGGCGCCCCCTCATCTCCTTATATGTATGTATTAGCGGTAGCATCTAGCCTCCATTGTTTCTGCACTTGCAGCACCAGCTCCCTCTTTCTGTTAGATAGTTTTGCCATAAAGAGCTGACAATCTAGTTATATATGGAAAAACTTATACAAAAACATTAGTTTAAAGAACTATTAACCTCTGGAACATTTTAGTAAAATACTTTGGGCGTACTTGCTTTATTTTGACATCCACATTTATCAATATAAAAGCTGCCATTTTGTCCCTAACCTTTTCCCTCACTATTACCCACCTCCATCTTTTTTAAGCTGCAGCTTGCGCCAGAATATGCAAAGGTGACATCACTATTGGGTGTGGAGCCATCCACACAAACGGGCAGGGTCCACATACAAAATTACGTGGGAAATCACCATTATCTCTCCTGCAGGAAAGGAGCACTAACATTTTCTTAGAACACACTTATCAAGTACTCAGAGTCACAAATTGGCATATTGAGGCACATATTATCCACAAAAAATAATGCTGTATTTCTCAGGAATTATTTACTTTGAGAACAAGGCTGAAACAAACATCCTGCGGTTTCTCTTTCAAGTCTATACTGAAAGGGTGAAGTGCAGAAGAACCATTCCATTCCTACCTTAGACTATAATATATCACATATATAGTTGTCCGTGTTGGGAACGTTTTATATGTTGGTCACAGTTTTGCGTCCCTCGCACAGCGAGGCGATCCGTTGATGCACGCACAACTTAGGCTGCAATGAGCTCCAAAGGCGCTCATTGCACTGCGAGCCTCACAAAGCGAGGCAAGCACTTGTAGCACGCGGGACTTAGGCTGCAATGAGCACCGAAGGCGCTCATTGCCCTACGAGCCTCGTGAGGCAAGCAGTTGAGGCACGCGGGACTTAGGCTCCAATGAGCACCGAAGGCGCTCATTGAACCACGAGCCGTGCAAAGTGAGCAGTTGAAGCACACAGTTCGTTCAAATGCGTAACTAGAAAACACTCAGAAAACCAACCTAATTATATATAAATAATTATAAAAAAACAGCACACGGGGAGAGCCAGGAATCCTAGGAGTGGAGGTGCAAACAAATTGGAGCCATATTTACTGTTTTCTGCCGCTCGAAAATCGGCTAAGTGAGGGAAATAATGGAGGACGAAAAACGTAAAAATTCAGAAACCGCATGGAAATGAGGCTTACCAATGCCAGGCACGCAGAACTTAGAAAATACACAACGGCGCACACAGTAACACTTACACTAACCACGCCAGGCACGTGAGACTTTGAAAATAAAACCAACGAGGACCAAAAGCCTCACATTGTATGCCAACCAGCATTGCCAGCCTTACAAATGTATTCCCGTCATTTTTGACAGGCAATTTCCTACTCATCCATATAGTTGTCAGTGTTGGGGATGTTTGAGATGTTGGTCACGCACTTGCAGCCCTTGCAAAAACGAGGGCAACAACTGCAAGCCTCGGAAAGCAAGGAGAGATGTTGACTGCGAGCCTTGCCAATCAAGGCGAGCAGTTGAGGCACGCGACTGACAGGCCCGCGGGACTTAGGCTGCAATGAATTTTGTTTTTCTTGTTTTTCCATTTTTTTTTCTTTTCTTTCTTTCTTATATTTGTATTAGTATTGCTTTTTGACTTGATAAAGAGAGGAGTATCTCTCGAAAGCTCGTGCTTTATTATGAATATATTTGTCCAATAAAAAAAGGTATCACTATTTACTGCAATACTATGATTATTCAACTATATATATGTATGTCCTGGTTCGTGCATAATCCATTACCGTGCTTAAAGCTGTGAAATAAAGTGTGCTTAAGCTTAAAAGGAGCCATGTATAAAATGGTTGTTGGATTAATTAGAGTGAGCGTGCATGGTGGTGTCATTTGCATGTCTCCACCCAGTTTTCCCAGGGAGCAGTGCATCAACTGTATTTCTGAGAAATTTGAGAAGGAAAGGAAATAAGTTTATTAACTTATTTTTTAGACACGTTCAAAGGGAATCACTAATGTACTATTCATTGTTTGTGTATATATATATATATATATATATATATATATATATATATATATATAGTACAATGTTCCTTTATTGGTTTAAACCTTATCTGTTTATACAAGAAATAGCTGCTTCTTTATCTGATTTTTTTGTTCTATTGTTGCGTTGGCCTCTCCAGAACACACAATGTGCTGTACCTATCTGACCAGATAAAGATGTGTATATCTGCTCGCTTGCTGATGGCAGAGATTAGTTGTTCCTTAATGGAATGTGCCTGGCTTTTTGATTATTATTATAAAGGACCAGTAAGTGTAATATTTATACTATGCTATTTTGAAGAGCTTGTCTTGATATTATGCAATTTTTTTTATAGTTTTAAATAAATAATTATAGCCCTTACTTTTTAAATATTGTATTCAATTTTGTTTTAATGATGATGGATATTTTCATTTATTTATATGAGGAGTGGATGCAGATAAGATGTGTACTTACTGTTAACAAAAATATAAAAATAGTCCCTTGACAATAGTAGTAAAGCCCTTTGACCTTTAAACAGTAATGATCCAAGAAAGGGTCGCCTACGATACAACCAGAATCGTCGGACCTATCCTCTTATGGTAGCCCAGCACAAGGCAGCAGTGGTGGTGGCGAGCATACGCTAGATGGCGATATTTTGGTGCCATATCATAGAGTCAGGGCTTAGGTAAACTGTTAGGGTTGGGGTTAGGGTGAGGGTTAGGGTTTGTTCAAGGGTTAGGCTAACATTATAAGCTCTCTCACATATCGCCTGAGCTGCAAAATATCGGCAGCGCCATCTAGCGGTTGGAGGCTGCTCTGCAGCGGCGGACCTGTCCCGACACCATAACAGGATATATCCGAATCTTCTAAATTTATGCTTTTCTCTGATTTTATGATCCTGTCCTTCATATGTGCTAATGTTATTTTGTTACATACTTCACAACATGTGAAGATTTTACCAAACTACAGTTGTCTTTTAAGGAAGGGATGCTCAATTCACTTGCTATGCTCTCTGAGTATATCTTCATATGCTTTCTCCTTATATTGCCGGTTATTTCCTCCTCCGGCAGCTGTTTTCCTTGAAAAACTGAGAAAAAAATAAGAGCTGTTGACTTCTCACAAAGTTGTTTCGACCTTGGATCAAGGTTACCAAAACCTGACCTTGAGTAATTTATCAGCCCTTCCAAGCAGCAAAGTCTTTACTACAGGACATCCCATACAAACCCTGCAACCAGTATTATATTCTAAAAAAATTCCCTTGAGAATTGTGAAATGTGGAGACGGAGAAGTCAGGAGGATTTGTTAGTTAATTGGATATTGCTAAAATTGAAACCAAACCTCTTCTCCCTCCCAGGTGCAGAATTAGGTTGCTTGTATCATAAAATGCAAACATTGCTCTCCAGAAATGTAAACACCCCACTCACAGACACAACTGACACCAACGTATAATGGATGCCTCCAGGGTCCAGCAGAGGTATCAGAATTTACTTTTTCCTAATTTCTGAATTCTCATGGAATTAAAGTATTATATATATATATATATATATATATATATATATATATATATATATATATATATATATATTGTATATGCATATGCATTTTATTCACTATTCAGGGTGTTTTATTGTTTTCAACTTTGGTTTACCTGGGTGAGTACAGTTGCTTTGGCTCTTGATATAATTGCTCACTTGGGATGTAAATTATCAGCCTTATTAAATTGTTATTCGGCCAATTGAATAGGGCTCTATATAAGCACAGAGCATATTTTTTTACAGAAGTTTTTAGTTAGTGAAGACCTTGCTTTTGGATAGAAGTGCACTAACTAAAAACTTCTGTAAAAAAAATATGCTCTGTGCTTATATAGAGCCCTATTCAATTGGCCAAATCACAATTTAATAAGGCTGTATATCTCTACACAGTTCTATTGAAAGACTGACACCTCCAATAGCAATTTAACAAGAAGAGAAGGTCCCAGCAGAAGCCACCTTGATGTTTGTAACAACATTATCAGGTGTTTAAACCATGGGCATAAATTCACTTTTAGGGTAAAATCTTTATTTTAGTAGCGACTGCTGGTCCCTGCTGGCTTGGAGACTGGGTGAGTGTGTCCTGCTAATTTGTATTAAGGAGGGAGGAAAGAGTTAGAGAATTGTGTTGATTCATTGGTGGATTCAGATAAGTTTTCATCACAGGACACCCTCCTCTCTCTCTCATATGCCCAGTAGAGGCAGCTTGTATATATACCTTCTCTGCAACCACACTGAAAAGTAAGTATGATGATCATGGCAGCTTCCATACTCTAGCACAGTCTGCTAAAATTAAGATTTTTTTGGGCAGACACTTGTATGCTCATGGCTTACACAGCTGATGAATGCTTCACAAACATATGAAGTTTTTGCTCATCTACAGTTGTTCATGTATTTAAGCAGAGTATTTATTTCTGTTCTATAGCTCACTCCAATATACAAGTCCTACTTTTTACAACCCCTTCTGGATCACACCTTGTTGTGGTGAAGGGGATTGTGTACCTCAATGAAGCTGTGAGCTGTCACCCAAGATGGGCAGGTCATAGCAGAGATGTGAGACAAATCAAGGCCCACTGCAGAAGGAAATGGCAACCCACTCCAGTATCTTTGCCATGAAGACCTTATGGTTTAGCACTCCCAGACACAAGATGTGGCTGGCATGTTTCGGTCCAAAGGGTCACGGGGAGTCGGACACAAATGAAAGACTGAACACACACTTATTAGAAGCACCTACAGACAAGAAAGTAGTAGTATATCCCATTTGACAGAATTACCAAATTGAGTTTCTCAAAATGAACATGTTTCCTGGGTCCAGGATCCAAAAGTTACTTTTCCTAATCGAAGAAGATTAATGGTAAAAAGCACAAGGGACAATAAAAAAACAGTGTTTGATCAGCCCTTTTTCTTACTATTGAGTTAAGGTTAAAGTGTAAATAGGGACTCATGTAGACCCTGTTATCCATGTACAAAAACATAATACGTTACGGTTCACACATCCATAAGGCTCACTGACCCACTGTTTCCTGTAATTTATGCAGCAGAGGGGAAGGAAAATTACTTATTCTATATTTATTTTAAACTTTCTACCCTATATATCAATTATTTATCATACAAACATCCATTTTTTCATTTCTAAACCACAATCTCTTAAATAAATGAAAACATTTTTGGACTACTGTGAAATACATTTCTGGAATAAAATATACATATGTATCTATTTACTTTGATGTACTTTATTAAGTCGTGCTTATAAGTTCTGTTTTTTGTTTCTTCCAAAAATCATACAATATGTACCTGTTTGAGTCTGCTCTCTGTAGTTCATGCTGCTCATGAATACGCACTCAGTGAAGTTAATTTTTTCAAATAAGCCTGTCAGTGACCTCTCTCAAGCAGCATGTCGCAAGTGATTGGTTACTAAGACACTGCACACCCTGTTCTTAGAAGTAAATTGTCTTCATGAGCTGCAGAAGGGGAGAAATAGGAACTATTTGTAAGATTTTAGGCAAAAACAATCAGAGCTTATAAGCACTTCTTAATAAAATAAAGTACATAAAAGTAAAGAGCTACACAAGGATGTTATATACCTAGTAAAATCCAGAAAACTTCCACGTCTCTTTAGTATTCAAGGTAAACAATGCCTAATAAATGCTTCTGAATTCAATGAAAAAAAAAATCTTTCCTGTTTTTCCCCTGACTCTTAATCTGACCTTGACTTTTTTCTCATGGCGCCAGTGCTATAAAATAATGGTTGCTAATAATGAGTGCGCCTATTGCAATAATTTGCCCTGATACAATATGCTGCAAAGCTTTTCCAAATGATTCTCTCTCCCTCTTAAGCCGTTTCATCTTTGAGATTCATTCTGACAGATGTGGTTCCAGCTGTTAGAGAGGAGGGGTAAAAATGAGACCCTCATAACATCTTCCTCGTTAGCTAAGGAAAGATTCTGCCGCCTCGTTCCAGTCAACTTTACTTTTGGCCTCGTTAATCTCGCTCTGGTGCAGAATGGTTCCATCTGCCTCCTATTAAATTCAAGCCTAAAATTGACAAAAAGTATTTCACAGTTAATACATTTCCACAGAATTGGCTTCCTCTTAGTCTTAAAATAACTAAGCTATTCCTAATTGGATGCATTTGTGTCTCCCATGCTCTACCCACACCAGACACTTGTGTGATACCACTTTATATTCACAGATAATCACACAGCGAAAAAAGATGACATCTCTATACACACAAATTATATTGCATGGATATAGTAGGATTGAGGAATGTTTGTGCAATAGTGCTCAATGCCAGATAGCAGCCGCAAAGGCAAGTAAAATATTAGCATGTATTGGGAGAAGCAATAAATCCCTGGTAGTATGGAGTACAGTTTTGGACACCTTTGCAAAAATGTATATTATATACAGAAGATGGAAAAAGCTTATAGTAGGGCAAACTAAATAATTAATTAATTAAAGGCATATTTAAGTTTCCTGGATTATGAGTGCATCTGATAGAGGAGAATCAGTAGTGTATGCAAAAATTATTTTGCATGACAAAAATCTCCAAATAAACATTAATAAACTTACCATATCATTAGCAAAATGGCTTCTATATTCTGCCAGTTGAAATTGCGAGTAAACACCCTCTAAAGACCCAGGCTAAATTAGCATAGAATTCATAATTTGTTTTGGCCAAATCGATGCAGTTGCAACATCGTAGCAAAGTCTGGGCACCCTGCAACAAAGCATCATGGGATTTGTAGTCTGGCACATATACATGTAAGAATGTGCTATGTATTTTCATATAAGAGTTTCTCTTTCTCTACAACATGTTCCACCTCAAGAATTCCACCCCTTTAAATCAGTATACCATCCAGAGGAACCACGCTAAGGGCCTCATTCAATTGCGATTTGGCCAATTGAATAGGGCTCTAAATAAGCACATAGCATATTTTTTTTAAATAATTTTTTAGTTAGTGAAAACCTTGCTTTTGGATAGATGTTTACTAACTAAAAACTTCTTAAAAAAATATATGTCATGTGCTTATTTAGAGCTCTATTCAATTGGCCAAATTGCAATTGAATGAGGGCCTAAGGAAGCTATATACATGTGCTGTTTCCTGCCCCTGCCAGTTCTCCTTTGCAATGGGAATCCATTATTTACTTCTCGGCCAGGACACATCCATGGATATTCGTTGTAATTAGGTGAGAAACCAACATGAATTATTCATGTAAATGAGAACTTGTAGAAAGGAGATTTGACAAGGGTATGAGAAAGTTTACAACATCTTTTAAAATGTATTTCCATCTATTTTTATATGATATTGCTCATTCCGTGGAGTAGATTGATCATACAGAAAAAGAATGTGTGGTGACCGAGCCTCTTTAAATGTAATATACATAAATAATTTAATCTTACATTGAATTTATGATGGGGTTAGTCTTATTAAGTAATTGTTTTTCTAGTTTTACTTCCAGTTACTTAATGTTGTTAGAGACTTCCTGTCTGTCTTGTTTTCCCAGTCTTCAGCTCAAAGGCTTATTCTCCCCCCTCCTCTAAAACGGCAAAATATTAGGGTCTGTTATCTTCTTTAATACAAAGTCTACAGGCCTGAAGGGGCTGCCTTGACATAGCAAGGCAGGAGAGGTGGGAGTTGAAAGCAGGGTCTGCTCAATAAACAAAGGAGCAAATATCCAAATGAAATCAGATGGATTCCCGGAGGATTTGGAGAATTATAGTTTAACTCTTTGACTCCATGTTGTGCTAGGTTTGCGTGCATGGTGGGTACATCCAGCAGTGAATGGGTCTAGGTTGTGCAAAACACGGAGCAATGTGTGTGGCCCGAGTTAAGTTAATTGTAAATAGTCCCAAGGCCCTTCATTGTAGGAGGCAGAGGATCCAGCCAAATGTTCCTATCGGCAGTTAGCAGCTAATTTATTTAATTTTTCTTTTTCTGTACAGTAAACTTTCTTTTCCAGGGTCTTATTTCAATATTGTGACTTCTCGGTTTTCGCCCCAATGTTTGGGAATTGAAGGCCAAGACCTTGTTGGTTGTTTGTCTGCTTTAACTAGAAGATTAATAATATGTTATCTTGGATTTTATAAATAATGATGTGACAATGTTATTTCTTTAAAGGGTAATAATAGTATTTTGCAAAAAAAAGTGTCAATTGAATTTTTGACACAATGTGGGATATTGTTCAATTGTAACAACTATTAAAAAACAAACATATTTATTTCTATGTCCACACTGAGCTCCTTAAAACTTTTCTCACTGTTAGACCCATGAAGGGATAAAGCCAGGAGCAGAAGGTGCAAAGCACCAGGGGCCACTACAGGGTAGGGGCCTAGGTGAAGGGGAGCTCTTGATCTGTTAGGTGTTAGAGGAAAATGATTCATTTTAGAGAGATCACCCTGATATTTTTTTTTACCTTTTTATTGTTTCTGTAGATGTCTTTCTTGGATTGTAAACTTTTCAGGGCAGGGTCTATGTAATCCATCATATTAAAGGCTGTGCACATTGATTTGTACCTCTCATCCCTATCGTCCCCTGCTCCCATGATCCGTAGATTGACCTTCTCTTTGGTAACCAACAGCATGACACCATCCTTATAATTTCTCATATATATAAAAAGTAGGGAGAAGAGAGTATGGAACAGGGGACAGTAGTAAGAGATACAATGGATGGAGAATAACACAATGTAAGTTATTAATTACAAACTGTTAATGGTTCTTCACAGTAAGAGTAGTCAGATTGTGGAACTCACTACCAATGGAGGATGTGACAGCAGATTCAAGAGTAACAGATGGATATGATTTAGAAAAAACTAATTATACAAGATTATGACTATGAACAATTTGTAGGATATTAACCCAGGGAATATTCTGATAGTATTTTTTAACGGGAATTAATCAATTGTTAATGTTTCAATAGAGTTTTTTGTTTGCCTTCCTCTGGATTAATCTCCAAATCACATAATGCAAGGATTAGAGATCTAAAAAGGTTACATTTGATGAACTAACTAACAACTATATAACTATGTCATTTCATACTTCTCTACCATGTACAGACATATCTATAAAATGCAATATTAAGTATATGTTTATCTAATGAAGACTAATATGTACTAAAATATGGAATTTGTGTTCTATAGTACTTGAGAAATGTAACTTGCGGGCCTCGCGTTGAGAGCTTTCGGCAATCATTGCAAGCCTCTCCTCCCTCTACTTTATGTGCCTCATGCATTGGCGCTCATCGCGAGGCCCGCAATGAGCAGCTTTGTCGATCATTGCAGGAGTTGGTCAAGCCACAACTTTCGGGCCTCGCAATGAGCACCTTCAGCGCTCACTGTGAGCCTCTCCGCACTCTCTCCTTCCCCTGGGTTTTTTTCCCCTTATCTCCCTCCTCTGAGTCTCTTCCCCCCCCTCTCTTACCCCTGTGTCTCTTTTCCCCCCACTCCCTCTCCTGTGTCTCTTTCCACCCTCTCCCTCCTCTGTGTGCCTCTTTGCATTTACGGGTGTGTAACTATTTTCAGGATTGAAAAAAGTTACGTCTTTACGGCCGCCAAATAAATATCAGATTAGCTTGCAACCTCACTTACAGGCTCCCTACCTCTGCCCTGTCCTGTGTGTGAGGTTGTAAGTACATTTTCTTTATTAATTGGCATCTTTTGAGGGTCTTCCGACGACTTCTGTGTTACAGGTTTGAAATTCGTAATTTTTTTGAAGCCTGTAACTCGTCAGCCATTTTGAGCCTTCCCCCACTCAAGCCAGTCATGCACGGGCCTCGCCGTGAACCCCCGCAATAAGCACCTTCGGCACTCATTTCAAGCCAAGGCAGGTCAAGCTAGTCACGAACAGGCCTCGCACTAATCGCCTTTGCTGCTCATCGTGAGTTCCGCAATGAGCACCTTCGGCGCTCATTGCGCATTTGCAAGCCTGTAACTTTTAACATTGCGTGGCCAACATTCGTATGTACGACAACTATATATATGATAATGTAAAACATCAATAATCAATATTATATTCACATTCAAAATTTTAGAGTTTAGCAAGATTAGAGTTTCAGCCTCCAGTTGAGTTTTTGTCTCCGACCTGATAAGGTCTTTTAATGGGATTTTGGATCAGAGGTAGGCCTACAGAATTTTAAGAACAATTAGATTTGATAAGAGAATGGACAATCAGCGGTAAAATGCCACAACAGTATAAGCTTCTTAGCAAAGGACATTTCTAACAAAACAAGTCTCTAACTGATAGAGATCATTGTGTTGGTACACTTTGTGTTGGAAAATTCCAGCTACCTGCGAAAGCCACCTCTTCCAATTGACTTTATAGTAGGACTTCATTTCATTTTTAATTTCCGTCATATCAATCCCGGCAATCAATGTGTTAATACAAATAATGGAACTCGCATGGACTAGAATATCATATTTACGGCTTTAATAATATTGCATTACATCTGGAATGTTAGTCCAATCATAATTTGTAATTAAACCCCGTAAGACTTTGAAATCCAACCTCCATTTTTCATTGACGTAATGAAGATGATCTCTGTTTCCATTGGCTTCATCTAAGCCCGTAACTACGGGTTTGACTAATTGATCATGGTCAAGGCTGTGCATCCAATGTTTTATGGGTTTGCACCACAAGCCCGTAACTTGCGGCCTGTTGTTATTTAATAGTGATGTAACTCAGCCAAATTTCATGCCGCTACGGACTTTGGGCTCTCAAGGTCAAACCAATAAATTAGGAAAAGTATGGACCATCTAATGTGAAGAGAGAGTTTATTTCAGTAGAGAGGGGCATGAAATGACAAAGAAGGGGGACAGGGTTGGGAATGGGACTATGAGTGTTGGAAGGGATTGAGATCATAGAGAGTGAAGAATGAATTTTGTTGTAGGCGTTCATTCATGTCCGACTCTTTGTGACGCTATGGACCCCAGCACACCAGGCACATCTTATCCATACGCTTATCTTGGCAAAGATCCTGGAGTGGGTTGTCAGTTTCTTCTCCAGTAGAAAGTGGTTTGTCTGACCTCTCTACCATGACCTGCCCATCTTGGATAACCCTTGGTTAGCTCATAGCTTCATGAAGTACACACGGTAGTGATCCAGAAGGGATAATACATGTTAATGATGAATAAATAAAGCCATTATTCGCACATATTCAGTATTGTGATGGAAATTTTTAGGGCTGGTAACATACATTTCTGATTTGAGTGAAACAGAGGAAATAGGTCACAGGAAGGATTGCAGCGTGATATGACCCAACCAAACGTGGGCCGTTAATTTGCTGTTGACTAAATTCCTTTGACATTTCAGTTTCTAATTGCTTTTTCAAAATAATGAGCAAGGACCTGTCGGATGTTATTAACCCTAAAACGTGCTGATAAATACTAAGGGTGACTGACTTGTCAGAAAGATGTATCATTATGAGGTTGAAGCTGAACCTTATTATAAAATTCACAGCAGTAACCGCCCTGTGTTATATTTATTCTGCTTGGAGTTTAGACAGAAACTGGACGTAAGCCCTGGGAACCTGCGTGCAAGCAAGAAATAGCCAAGATGTGATTATCACAGACCATTGAATTTACCAAATTAACAAAGAGTCTAGCCTGTGCACAGCTAGGTGGTTTAAACCCAATATGGAATTCATCCAAAGAATTTAAATTAAATTCTTCTTATTCAAGTCTACTGCTTTAAGGAAAGTAAACAGTAAAATTGGGCAGGGAAGTACAAACTTAGAGTTTGAGGCATTGGGGCAGTTACTTACAGTAGGTGATAACAACTGGGAAGTTCTTGACCTAAGCATACGTGACATAGTACGTTAATTGCACACATAACAATCACATATATAGTTGTGAGCGTACGAGTCGTTGCTCACGCTTGCGGGCTCGCGTAGCGAGCCCGCGGCCCTCGCGAAGCGAGGGCCGTGGCTCGCGAAGCGAGCCGCGGCCCTCGCGTAGCGAGCCGCGGGCCTCGCGAAGCGAGGTCACTGGGCAAGGGCCTCAGTTGCTGGCATGGAGCGCCGAAAGCGCTCCATGCCAGCAACTGAGGCCCCTCGCGAAGCGAGGGCCTCAGTTGCTGGCGAGGTCACTGGGCAAGGGCCTCAGTTGCTGGCATGGAGCGCCGAAGGCGCTCCATGCCAGCAACTGAGGTCCCTCGCAAAGCGAGGGACTCAGTTGCTGGCGAGGTCACTGGGCAAGGGCCTCAAACACTCGCAAAATTCACGTCGCTACTCAAAAAACCTGACACACAAATTACGACACTCGCTAAATTTTACGAGGAACGCAAACAACGTACGAAACACGTTACCACACATTACGACCTCGCAAACATCGGACGCAACACGCCGACATACAAACATTTAAAACACAATACATACACACAGCACATACATAAAAAACTTACCTACACCAAGAGGGAGCACCCAGGACCTCAAAAAAGCAACTTACACCTCGATTTTACTCGAAATAAAACAGTTTAGAGACTAAAAAAAAATCTAAGCGAGAGAAAAAATGGCCGCCGAACAAAACGAAAACGAGGCTACAGCACTCTAAACTCGCAAAACACCACAAAACACCTACGGATATTCCGATACAGACCTATAGCACACATTACTCGCCATTTTACACCAATGCGGAAGTACACGACTACGCTAACGGTTTGGTCTCGCGCACGCACAGTGTTACACTGCACACATTCAGCATGCTTATACAGCAGCTCCACACCACTAATGCTGCAGCAACATCAACACAGATTGCAGATCTTCAACACAATGCTTCAAAATAGGTAAAGTATATTCATTTATTAATGTATTATATATTTTAGTATTACACACCAAGCAGCATTAGCTACCTTACGATTTGATTGCCGTCATTTTTTGACGGGCAAGTCGCTAGTAACTTAAATAAATGGCAGACACCAATACGGGAATAAAACAGGCCACAGCCTTCATTTGTGTAACAAATAAAACAATAAACATCGGTGAGTGCTCATGCCCACCACAGGAGCCCAACCATCTGAGGCCTCAAGGAACCCCGTGCCCAGGAGACCATAACCAATCCAGGTGGAGTACCAACATAATAACCATAACAATAGCGAGGGAGGGAGGGAGACACAACTTGTGCTTCCAGATAGAGTGACTAGAAAGGGCTGGAAGGGTTGGTTTTACTCCTTGACAACTGTTCCCCCAAGGAACCTCCTCCAATTACTCCCTAGCACTTGCCTGGATAAAAGCCCCCTTCCTTCATACTGACTCCAGTGGCTGCCTTATCTGAGCTCTCCGAAAGCTTTGAAAGTGAATAAAATATTGAATGATGCTATTAAATCTATCACATATATAGTTGTGGATCTTGCAATGTTTGTAACGTTTGCAATGTTGGTAACGCACTTGCTGCCCTCGCCAAGTCGACTGTGAGCCTCGCAAAGCGAGGCGAGCCGTTGATGCATGCAGGACTTAGGCTGCAATGAGCACCAAAGTTGCTCATTACAGGCCTCGCGATGAGCACCACAGGCGCTCATCGCCAGCTCCGCAGGACTTAGGCTGCAATGATTGCCGAGACGAGCAGTTGAGGCATGCGGGACACCGCAGAAAAACATAGCACTTTTCCGCTGACCTTGAGGAGCACAGTTTCAGACTTTAACGGACAAACTGCGTTCTAGCGCGTAACCCCAAAAACTATAAAAACAAGCAAAATAATAATAAACAAAATAAAACACACTCACACACAGCACAGGGGGAGAGCCAGGAAGCCTAGGAGAGAGGTTGAAAGTGAATTTGAGCCATATTTGCAATTTTTTGGCAATCAAAAATTGGCTCAAGCGAGGAAAAAAATGGTGGACGAAAAACGTAAAAAATCTGAAACGGGATGAAAACGAGTTTGAGCAAAGCCAGGCACGTAGGACTTAGAAAATACATGACGGTAAAGACCGTAACACTTACACCAACAATGCCAGACACGCGGGACTTAATAATAAAACAAACGCCATTCAGCGTGTAACACGCAAACATTCAACAGACACACAGAGGAGAAACACACAGGGAAGGCACAGGGGGGAGATGGTGGAAAGAGGCACATGGCATTCCCAAGATTAACGAACCCTGCAATGAGCAGCCCGTACAGTAGCCGGGAGGAAAGGCTAGCCATGAGCGCCAAAGACGCTCATTTCAAGCCAAAGGCGCTCATCACAGGGCTTGCGATGAACACCGCGAGTAGGAGAAGCTTGCAATGAGCGCTGAAGGCGCACATCAGGAGCCCCCCGATGAGGGCCAAAGGCGCTCATCGTGGGACGCGCGAAAAGTGCATAGGTGATCATTGCAAAGCAGGAAAGTGGAAGTACACGGGGGGAGAGGCTTGCCATGAACGCAAAAGGCGTTCTTTGTGAGCTGCGCGATGAGCTCCAAATGCGCTCAGCATAGGGCTTGTGATAAGCACCAAAGGTGCTCAGAGTAAGAAAAGCCTCACAATTTTATTCCCATCATTTTTGACGGGCAAGTTCCTAGTACCTATATGAATGCAATACCATACCTATCCACCTATCATCTTTCTCTCACTCTGTGTGTGTGTATGTTTATATAGATATAAATATTTATCTCTCCTCTCCTTTGCCTTTGCCTCCTCTCTCCTTTATCCTCCTCCTCTCTCCTTCATCCCCCCACCTCTCCTTCCCCTACCCCACAGTGACACTTCTAAGTGTTCAGTAGCACTGGCAGGACTGACAAGGTGGGGAGTGAGGGGCTTCTTGCTGGCTCCTTGGAAAATCAGAAATGCCATGTAAGTGCCTACTTGTTTTGTGGTGTTAACATGGGGAAGGGGAAAGAACAAGGAGTTAGGAAGAGGTAGAAAAGGTATTTGCTGCCAGGTCTAAACAGTCTATATATATGACTAAAGTGGCCATTTACTGGTACCTCCCTAGGTTGGTAGGGGTTAAGGGATGGAGGGTGGCACTTAGTTTGATGCCTATGTCAGAATTAGCATGAATCCTGGGGTCTACCTATGATATTTGTGCCCCCAAACACTACCATGCCTTCATTACCAGAGGCACTAGTTATTTATGACTGCTTTTCTCGTTTTAACACTACAGAAAATACAATTTTTTGGTTCACAACAAAATTGTCCTTATTTGCCCAGCAATTATAAAAACAAAACCCTCAGCATTACTGCAGAGCAGACAGTCTTTCATTATTTTGTGAACGCTGCTGACTGTTTTATTTTTTCCAATTAAGATAGTTTCTCATCAAACCGAAAATAGTTAAAATTAAGCATTCTATATTTTAGGCCAAATTCCATTCATTTATAATAACCAGATTTATTTGCTCCCAGTGAGATTTTTGCCAGGAGTCAGACTGCTCAGTATCAAGCCAGATTAATTAAAATGTAATTTGAAGGAGGGCGAATCTAAGGGAGGGATAGGGGTATTTTTTTGTTTGTTGGGAACCCTTTAAGAACCAATTACCACATCCCTTTTTGGAATTTTTAATTGAATATTTGTACTGAAAACAAAAGAGGGACCGGAGTGCTGATTAAGGGAACTGGGAAACAATAGGCTTCAAGTTGCTTTTCATTCAGGATTAGTTCAGTTAATTGTTTAAAAAGATCAGAGATTGCGCTCTCAGATAATTGGTTGGAGTGCCATGTTACTCTGGTCTCTTATTTGTGGCTGAAACTGCGCACTAGAACTGCAAGCCAAATAATTTGGCAAATAATTTTTTCAAAGCCTTTGCTGGTCATTAAAAGTTGCTGTAATGCCGATATGGGCTAGATGTATTAATTAGATATTGATTATTAAAATGTATATTCAATTATTTAGAAAAACAACATTAAACTTATTGTCAAAGTTCAGACTCAGCTGGTTCTGGGATCCGCCCACTATTAAGGTCATTGGCAGGAAGTGGCTTTGTCTAGCAAGTAGAGATCCATTTTCAGACACAATGTTTTCCATCAACACAACAATCTTCATTGGCTGGAGACTTGTCTTAGAGGCTTCCCTTGGCAATGAGCTTTTGCTATGGTGGCAGCCTGTCAATGATTGCTTATTCTCTTATTATATCTGATCGTTCTTAAAAGCCTTTAGACTTGTCTCTCAGCCACAACCCCCACCCGTACTGTTAATGACCTTCTGAGGGAGGAGACTAACACTCACTTGGAGGAAGATATTCTAATCTTTGAAAGTGAATATAACATTGAATATTGCTATTAACAGTTATTAAACAGGAACATGATATATCTATATGAATATACTACAATGTCTGTCTGTCTATCTATGCATCCAGGGAAGTAGGGAACAGGGAGCCTCCATTGAGATAATTGGATTATATATCTATATATATACATACATACATACAGTGGATATAAAAAGTCTACACACCCCTGTTAAAATGTCAGGTTTCTGTGCTGTAAAAAAAATGAGACAAAGATAAATCATATCAGAACTTTTTCCACCTTTAATATGACCTATAAACTGTAATTGAAAAACAAACTGAAATCTTTTAGGTAGAGGGAAGAAAAAATATAAAAATAAAATAATATGGTTGCATAAGTACTAATACTTTGTTGAAGCACATTTTGATTTTATTACAGCACTCAGTCTTTTTGGGTATGAGTCTATCAGCATGGCACATTTTGACTTGGCAAGATTTGCCCACTCTGCTTTGCAAAAACACTCCAAATCTGTCAGATTGCGAGGGCATCTCCTGTGCACAGCCCTCTTCTGATCACCCCACAGATTTTCAATTGGATTCAGGTCTGGGCTCTGGCTGGGCCATTCCAAACTTTAATCTTTTTCTGGTGAAGCCATTCCTTTGTTGATTTGGATGTATGGTTTGGGTCGTTGTCATGCTGAAAGATGAAGTTCCTCTTCATGTTCAGCTTTCTAGCAGAAGCCTGAAGGTTTTGTGCCAATATTGACTGGCATTTGGAACTGTTCATAATTCCCTCTATCTTAACTAAGGCCCCAGTTCCAGCGGAAGAAAAACAGCCCCAAAGAAGGATGCTGCCACCACCATGCTTCATTGTGGGTATGGTGTTCTTTTGGTGATGTGCAGTGTTGTTTTTCGCCAAACACATCTTTTGGAATTATGGCCAAAAAGTTCAACCTTGGTTTCATCAGACCATAACACCTTTTCCCACATGCTTTTGGGAGACTTCAGATGTGTTTTTGCAAAATGTAGCCTGGCTTGGATGTTTTTCTTCGCAAGAAAAGGCTTTCGTCACTCTACCCCATAGCCCAGACATATGAAGAATACGGGAGATTGTGGTCACATGTACCACACAGCCAGTACTTGCCAGATATTCCTGCAGCTCCTTTAATGTTGCTGTAGGCCTCTTGGTAGCCTCCCAGACCAGTTTCCTTCTCGTCTTTTCATCAATTTTGGAGGGAGCTCCAGTTCTTGGTAATGCCACTGTTGTGCCATATTTTCTCCACTTGATGATGACTGTTTTCACTGTGTTCCATTGTATATCTAATGCCTTGGAAATTATTTTGTACCCTTCTCCTGACTGATACCTTTTAACAATGAGATCCCTCTGATGCTTTGGAAGCTCTCTGTGTACCATGGCTTTTGCTGTGGGATGCGACTAAGAAAATTTCAGTAAAGACCAACTAGAGCAGCTGAACTTTATTTGGGGTTAATCAGACACTTTAAATGATGGCAAGTGTATGCTGACTCCTATTTAACACAATTTGGAATGTGATTGCTTAATTCTGAACACAGCTACATCCCCAATTATAAGAGGGTGTGCAGACTTATGCAACCACATTATTTTTCTTTTTTTTTCTTCTTCCCTCAACCTAAAAGATTTCAGTTTGTTTTTCAATTGAGTTGTACAGTTTATAGGTCACATTAAAGGTGGAAAAGTTCTGAAATGATTTATGTCTCATTTTTTTTACAGCACAGAAACCTGACATTTTAACAGGGGTGTGTAGACTTTTTATATCCACTGTACATACATACATACATACACACACACGGAGTGGTACCTCGGTTTAAGTCGTGAATCCGTTCTGGACGCCATGATGTAAACCGAAAACAACTTATACTGAGGTAGCATTCCCATAGGAATCAATGTAAATTGAGATAATCTGTTCTGGACCCTATATTTTTCCCATTTTATTTTGAACAAAACCTTAAAACTAAACAGGCATTACTAAACAACAAATAATTACATTAAATAACTTAGAATTTAACTTCATTTTTATCGTACTGAGAGCAAATAACTGAGAATATAACCTCATTTTAACTTTACTGAGATCAATAACAGAGAATTTAACTTCACTTTAACTCTACAGTTCTGAGAGGACTTGAGGGCCCAATGGGATGGTGGCAATGTAGAGGAAGAGAAGGAGGAGACAGGTTATTGCTTGGAGGGGAGTCCTCTTCTTTTGCAACATCAGGCACTTGCACAGGTGATGATTGTCCTTTATATCTCTTAAAACGACTGCACCCTGCTAGTAGACTTGTATGTAGTCAGTTTCACTAGAAACCTATGAAGGGAAGTTTGTTTCTGCCTTTGTTGCAAAATGTTTCTGAAGTGAGATAATGCTTTATCATTAAACAAGTCCACAAATGCGGCGTGCTTGAGCTTTGTCAGGGTGATGGTGTTCAATAAAATTTTGTAAATCAGCCCATTTAGCGCACATTTCTTTGATAAGTGCAGTAGGTGCTTCCTCCCTTCCCTCCTCTTCACCTGAAGAAGAAAGTTCATCAGACACCCCCACTTGCTACTCTCTCTGAAGATCCTGCAACTCCTCGGTGTTGATCTCTTCTCTGTGCTCCTCCACTAGCTCTGTGATGTCTTTATTAGTCACCTCCAAGTCTATGGACTTGCCCAGAGACACTATGTCCTCCACTATTCTGCTAGGTTCAGCCTTTAAGTTTTCCAGGGCTACACCTTCTGGCCACAATTTCCTCCAGCCACAGTTCATGATATTGTGAGAGACCTTACACCGCTTACACCAGGCCTTATATATCAGAGTGACATAGTAGAGGATATTGAAATGGTCCTTCCAGAACTCTTTGAGTGTCAACTGAGTATCCAAAGTCACCTCAAAGCACCTCCGGAGCAGGGCCTTGGTATACAGCTTCATAAAGTTGGAGATGACCTGCTGGTCCATGGGCTGACTAAGAGGAGTTGTGTTAGGGTGCAAGAACTTCACATTTATAAATTTAAAGTCCTCCAGCAAGTTGTCATCCATGGCTGATGGGTGAGCGGGAGCATTGCCCATGATTAAAAGAGTTCTCGGAGACAGTTCTTTTTCCTCCAAATATTTATTTGAAGTTGGACTAAACACTTTGTGCATCCATTAAGTGAAGAACATTTTGGTTACACAGGCTTTTCTGTTGGCCCTCCACATGGCACTTAAATGTCTTTTCTGCAACATTTTCCTCTTAAAAACTCTGAGGTTCTCGCTTTGGTAGAAGAGGCTTGATTTTTAAATCCCCACTAGCATTCCCATAAACCAATAGAGTTAGCCTGTCCTTCATTTGCTTGTGCCTTGGCAATGACTTCTGATGTAGGTTCTGGTAGGCATCTTCTCCCAAAATAACCCAGTCTTGTTGCAGTTAAACACTTGTTGGGGAATAAAAGCCTCAGCCTCTACATACTCTCTGAACTCCCTTCAGCAGCTTCTTTGTTGGCACTGGCAGCCTCTCTATGCCTCTCCATGCTGTGAATGCCTGTTCTCTTTCTGAATTTCTCAAACCAATCGTGACTGGCTTTAAATTCTTCATAGTTCCCACCACTTGCTGTAGGCCCATCTTTTATCAGATCCAAATAAAGTTGTTTGACTTTCTCGCATATCAGTGCCTGGGAAATGCTATCCCCCACTAATTGTTTTTTGTTTATCCAAACGTACAATAATATTTCAACTTCCTTCAATGTATTTGACCGTTTCTTGGTAATGGTACTAACACCTCTAGCCACATCGGTACCAATAATGGCTTCACTATTTTTCAGAATGCAAGTGATTGTTGTTCTTGGAAGCTAGTTGCGCAGAGACATCGTTGCGCTCAATGGTAATTGAATAAGGAACTACACAAATTGTATTTGCGTTCTAGCGCAATGGATGTCAGTTGCAACAAACGCCATTGGCGTAATGACGTCACTGCGTAAAGTTACCCGATTACGTATTACGTTGCAGAAATGGGAAGTATAGGGGCTCTAAAAGCCTGAGTAAGACCTGTTATCAGTAGCCCATGAGTAAGCCTGAATCAGGGTGAAACAGACCTTTTTGGACTATCTTTGTGGATGCGCAAGTACTCTTTTTTTGTATTATGGGGAGGAGGTCTTTTTTGTACACACTGATGGGAATTGCTTGTATGCACTTATGAAATACAGTGGTAAATAGCAATATATGGATAAGCGTTCAGCTGTCCTAACTTTAGCCTTATCTCATACTCCCTATCTAGTGCTTATTAGCATTTAATGAGTTACTACGCATCTTTTTGTTTTGTTTTGTTTTTATACTTTGATAGAGCTGTAACCATTTGCAACTACCCAAGGATTAGCAACATTATTTGCCATATGAGGGAAGTTGTACTGGGATTTGTTTGCAGAGACTTAGGGGAACATATTCTTTCTCCTATTGGGGTTTGATTCCTTGTTGAAACTACCGGTACAGATATAGGTGTATGTACTTATATACGGTATACCCATAGTCCTTGCAATCACCAGTTATTTCAATATTACACAACAATATTGGTCAGACTCTAAAAGAGTTTTTTGGTCTTCTTTTTTCTGTTTTTGCTTTTTTTTCCTACTTACTAAAGTGTTACTTGATTGTTGTTCTTGGCATTTTGAACTTAGAAGTGAGATCACAGATGCGGCTACCACTGTCATACTTGGCTAATATGTATTTTTTGCGTTCTATGGCGATTCTCTATTTTTTTCTGCTGAGCGGTAGCCTTCTTTGAAGTCATGATGCAGTCGCTGGATGGACTTGTGATCAATTTGGGCTTTGGCTGGTACAGGCTGGAATCGGGCTCAATTTGGTCTCTTGCAGGCACACACTGGACTTGGGATCAATTTGTGCTCTTGCAGTCACAGGCTGGATTTTGGCACAATTTGGGCTCTTGCAGGCACAGGCTGGATTTGGGCTCTAACAGGCTGGAATTGAGCTCTTATAGGCACAGGCTGGAGTTGGGCTCAATTTGGGCTCTTGCATGCATAGGCTAGATAGGGGCTCTTACAGGCACAAGTTGGATTTGGGCTCTGGCAGGGACAGGCGATTTGGGCTCTTACAGGCACAGGGTGGATTTGGGTTCAATTTGGGCTCTTTCAGGCACAGGCGACTAAAATTATCGCAGGCACAGGCTCCTCCAACTGTCGCAATTGCAGCAGTCTGCAGCAGTTGCAATTGTGCTTTCAGTTTTGAGAGAGCGACTTAACCCGAGGTAGCAACTACAACCAACGCCGAGATTTCCAGAGCAGGCCAACTTAAGCCAAGGTACCTCTGTGTGTGTATATATATATATATATATATATATATATATATATATATATATATATATATATATACAGTATCTCACGAAAGTGAGTATTCTCCTCACATTTTTGGAAATATTTACACTATGACACTCTGCTACAATGTAAAGTAATAAGTGTACAGCCTGTATAACAGTGTAAATTTGCTGTCCCCTCAAAATAACTCAACACACAGCCATATGGTACTGTGGCTTGGAGCATTGTCCATGATAAGCAGCTCTTTCTCCTACAGTCCCTTGCACTTACAGTAGCGCTGCAAAGAAGGGCAGAAATGGTCACACAACCACTCTTTGAATATGTCCATAGTGATTCATGCCCTCCTATTGAACTACAAAGAAAACACCCAGAGAGGGAGAGAGAGAGCGCTGAGATAGAGGGCACAGATAGAAAGAAAGAGTGAACACACACAGAGAAAGAGCGAGCGCACAGAGAAAGAGATAACAGAGAGAATAAACAGAGAGATAGAGAGCACACAGAGAGAGGGCGCAGAGAGAGAGAGAGCGAGATTGCATACAGAGGGAGAGAGCGCTCAAGTAGAGTGAGAGAGCGAGAGTGCACAGAGAAAGAGTGAGAGCACACAGAGAGAAAGAGAGCACACAGAGAGAGAGCGAACAGAGAGAGAGAGAGAACAGAGAGATAGAGAGTGCACAGAGAGATTGCACAGAGCGAGAGAGCACAGAGAGAGAGATCACACAGGTAGAGAGCGAGAGTTCACAGAGTGATAGTGTACAGGCAGAGAG
This sequence comes from Discoglossus pictus, assembly GCA_027410445.1. Classification (NCBI taxonomy): domain Eukaryota; kingdom Metazoa; phylum Chordata; class Amphibia; order Anura; family Alytidae; genus Discoglossus; species Discoglossus pictus. Next base: position 124,204,022 of record CM050169.1, on the reverse strand, counting down.
AGAGAGCTCCATGAGAGAGAAAGAGAGCGCACAGCGCAAGAGCACCCAGAGACAGAGAGAGTGCACAGTGCAAGACTGTTCTGAGAAGGCGAAAGAGAGTGCCCAGAGAGTGAGAGAGAGAGAGGACACAGGTAGAGAGAGAGAGAGAGAGAACGCACAGAAAGAAAGAGCCAGAGCACACAGAGAGAAAGAGAGCTCACAGAGAAAGAGAGAACAGAGAGATAGAGAGCGCTTAGAGAGGGAACGGGAGAGCGCACAAGTAGAGAGAGCGAAGCATTTGGACGTTTTCAATGAAAACCCATAAAGGTTGGTGAATAAGGGAGCGGGCTTGGGGTATAAAGGCAATTTGTGCTGCTTTATAATATACATAGTGCTTTTCGAGATACAGTGTGATTTATTGTGCCAGATAAAATTAAATGTTAGACGCTGAAATCTCTTCAGTTCAGGGAAATTAAGCATTATGAGGAGGGTGTGAAACAGATACAAAGAAGAAGCCTGGGCAAGAGTTAATCCGGCCCAGCCAGGATATATTACCTATGGACCAGGACAGATAATTCTGTCTCATTGTAGAGTATAATGGTGAGTAGTTGGCTTTGTGTAGATCAGTTATTTGGCATGTGAGACTGATACCTAAATATTTAATGTAGGAGGGAGGCCAGGAAAATTGGTTATTTTGGTGTAGAAATAGTAAGGCATCTGGGGAGAGAGATAAACTCAAAGCCTCTGTTTTCTCAAGATTAACTTTGAGGCCAGAAATCTGACTAAAATTATCTAAAATTTGCATAAGGGACGGGACGGAGGTGACAGGCTGAGATAAGGTGCATAACAGGTCATCTGCGAACAGACAATATTTGAGTTCTTGATGTCCTACATCAATACCATGGATGGCGGAGTTAGATCTGATTGTCTGGGCTAAGGGTTCAATCACTAATGCGAATAGCAAAGGGGAGAGTGGGCAGCCCTGTCTGGTGCCCCGTTGGATGTCAATAAACGTTATGGAGTCCCCTGGCATTTTAAGTGAGGCTTTAGGATGATGATAGTACATCTTAAGAAGATTTAGAAAGGGACTGGGGAAGCCAAATTTTATAAGAGTTTTTTTCTAAATAAAACCATTCTAGCGAATCAAACGCCTTCTCAGAAAAAGAGAGTACGCACAGAGAAAGAGCACAGGGAGAGAAAGCGCACATGGAGAGAATGAAAGCACAGAGAAAGATCACACAGGGAGAAAGAGAGAGTACAGAGAGAGAGAGTGTCCAGAGAGAGAGAGAGCACTGGCAACTTTTTTTTTTATTAGAAAAAAAATCATGCCTGTGCAGGACCGTGAAGGAATCCATGATACATTGGTGCAAGTTGTGTGTGTTCGTGCGGGTTTCCATTTGGTTGCATCATTTGATGCAATGTTTCTGCTTCTGGGCTTGTGAAGGGGTGTAGTGTCAGTTTTAGTCATATCCAGTTATCAGGCAAAGGCTCAGTACTTTTACCTGATCTATCCTTCCCACCACTCCCTACACTGACAACTACAAGCACCCCCTCCCATTATTTAACTCTCAGGATAAGATGTAACAAACACAAAATGGATTTCTTCAGTCAGATTTTGTAAAAAAAAATTGTATTCCCATGTCTGCTCATGACAAACAAGTGATTTTTTTTCTTGAACTGCAGTGATGATTTAAGTTTTTCTTTTTTATATCAGGCAGTGGTTATATTGGATGATTGCACTGACTATTATTAGATACACAAGTGACTCGGGGGCTACTGACGTTGACTTAAAAAATACCATTTACATAAATACACCTGTAATTGTTAGAAAATTAATACTTCCATTAATTTAAAAAGCTTGCAGATTCCGTTATCCAGGCAAGAGAAAACTTTGCTATAGTTACAGAGTGATTCAGTTGAAGCCCGCAATTTAAGGGCCGAAAGCCGAAACCGTAAACCATGCAATCGTATGTAGCATTTCAGAGCGTGAACGTAATCAATTAAGCAAGGCCGTAACTACCCATTTAGAAACAGGCAATAGTAATTGAGACGCCCGTCACTACGTCAATAAAATGTGGAGGTTAAACATCAAGCAATCAGCGTTTAAAAGTCCGATATGCGATCGGACTTGCCATCCGGCAATTTATAAAATAATAAAAATGAATGACGATACTGTTCTAGTCCATGTGGGTGGCCTGATATGTACTAGCTCCTTGATTACCGAGATCGATATAACACGGAAATGAAACATATAAAAAAAAAAATTGTTTGCAGATTTGTTTACTTGAGACTGTTGTGCAATATTTTCTAATGTCTTTCATTGCTTTCCCCGTGCAGTATTGAATTTTTTATTTGCATTTACAGTGCTACGAAAATCCTACGAGTATCTATCTGGTACTCGTAGGATTTTCTTCTACTTTTGTCATTTAGGGATGTTAAGATAATTGCAGGCTTGAGGTATTGTAGCAATTGAATAGAGATTTGCGATTGTGACATTTACAGGCTTGAAAGATCAAAGGCTTAGATGGGTTAGAAGTTACGATTTTGGCAACAGGATTTTTAGCCTGTAACCCGCAGATCACTTGCGGCTCGCTAAAAGACGCCAATTGAATAGCAAATTAGTTTACGCGCTACATTACAGGCTGCAGTAACCAACAATCGCTCAATTGAATAGGGGCCTTTGTTTGCAGTGTCTGCTGCTGCCAAGTAATTACATGACATACATGGGCACGTTGTTTGCTATTCAAGTAAGTTTTTCAGTTCTGTTCCATAAAGGCAGGGCTAGTACTATCCTATGGGCGAAGTGGGCAGCCACCTAGGGCACCAACTTACAAAAGGTGCCATCCCTGGATTTTTTTATTTTTTTATTTTTTGCTGGTAACAGAAAAAAGAAAAAAGTAAACTTTTACTGTGCATTCAAACAGGTACTTACTATTACACAGGGAGCCACCAACTACTATGATACAGCTGTGCTATGCCAATTTGGTTTGACCCCCTCCCCCCGGGTGGCTCCACCCCAGACACAATACTTCATTCATATTATGGAGATGTTTGGAGCTTATATACAGTAGTAATTTATTGTTAAAATGCATAGTAATTGTTTAATAGTTTTTTATTATAAGGACCTACCTAACTTTTGTCATATATTTCCTATATTATTTTTTAAATAACTAAATGTTGTAATAAATAAATGAATTAATTAATCAATGCAAAATTAAAATGTCTAGGATGTGTTGTTAGGATTTGGAGCTTTCACCACTATGACCTGGGTTTGATTCCAGTCAGGGAACCAAGAGGTCACACCACCCTGAGGCAATGCAAGGTTGGGCCTGGTCAGTACTTGAATGGGAGACCACCTAGGAATACCAGCAGCTGTATGCTGTTGCCCACTAGAGAAGGAACTGGCAACCCACTCCAGTATCTCTGCCATAAATACCAAGGGGATTAGCATGGTATGTTATGGTCCATGAAGTCACAAAGAGTTGGACATGACTGAATGATGCAAACACTCTACATATATATAACTACACTACACTACACTACATATATATAAGGAGAAGGTAGGGTTCATTTGTTACAGTGTATATAAAAAGTCTACACACCCCGGTTAAAATGTCAGGTTTCTGTGCTGTAAAAAAATGAGACAAAGATAACAAATTTCAGAACTTTTTACACCTTTAATGTGACCTATAAACTATATAGGCGGAGGGAAGAATAATAAAAAATAAAAATAATGTGGTTGCAATCACATTCAAAATCAGAATTAAGCAATCACATTCAAAATCGTGTTAAATAGGAGTCAGCATACACCTGCCATCATTTAAAGTGCCTCTGATTAACCCCAAATAAAGTTCAGCTGCTCATCCCATAGGCGCATCCCACAGCAAAAGCCATGGTCCACAGAGAGCTTCCAAAGCATCAGAGGGATCTCATTGTTAAAAGGTATCAGTCAGGAGAAGGGTACAAAACAGTTTCCAAGGCATTAGATATACCATGGAACACAGTGAAGACAGTCATCATCAAGTGGAGAAAATATGGCACAACAGTGACATTACCAAGAACTGGAGCTTCCTCCAAAATTGATGAAAAGACGAGAAGAAAAATGGTCTCGGAGGCTACCAAGAGGCCTACAGCAACATTAAAGGAGCTGCAGGAATATCTGGCAAGTACTGGCTGTGTGGTACATGTGGCAAGATGAAAGCCTTTTCTTACAAAGTAAAACATCCAAGCCAGGCTACATTTTGCAAAAACACATCTGAAGTCTCCCAAAAGCATGTGGGAAAAGGTGTTATGGTCTGATGAAACCAAGGTTGAACTTTTTGGCCATAATTCCAAAAGATATGTTTGGCCCAAAAACAACACTGCACATCACCAAAAGAACACCATACCCACAATGAAGCATGGTGGTGGCAGCATCATGCTTTGGGGCTGTTTTTCTTCAGCTGGAACTGGGACCTTAGTTAAGATAGAGGGAATTATGAACAAATCCAAATACCAGTCAATATTGGCAAAAAACCTTCAGGCTTCTGCTAGAAAGCTGAGCATGAAGAGGAACTTCATCTTTCAGCATGACAACGACCCAAAGCATACATCCAAATCAACAAAGGAATGGCTTCACCAGAAGAAGAATAACGTTTTGGAATGGCCCAGCCAGAGCCCAGACCTGAATCCGATTGAAAATCTATGGGGTGATCTGAAGAGGGCTGTGCACAGGAGATGCCCTCACAATCTGACAGATTTGGAGTTTTTGCAAAGAAGAGTGGGCAAATCTTGCCAAGTCAAAATGTGCCATGCTGATAGACTCATACCCAAAAAGACTGAGTGCTGTAATAAAATCAAAAGGTACTTACAACAAAGTATTAGTTTAAGGGTGTGCATACTTATGCAACCATATTATTTTATTTTTATATTTTTTCTTCCCTCTACCTAAAAGATTTCAGTTTGTTTTTCCATTGAGTTGTACAGTTTATAGGTCACATTAAAGGTGGAAAAAGATCTGAAATGATTTACCTTTGACTCATTTTTTTACAGCACAGAAACCTGACATTTTAACTGGGGTGTGTAGACTTTTTATATCCACTGTATATCATTGGAGCTTTTTAGTTTTTTTACTACTGACATCTTTGCCATATGAATTCAATATATCCTGCACTTGCATCTACGTTTTAATATATGATGGCACTTAAATGATTGCGGTTGTTCAGTTGTTCAGTCATGTCCGACTCTCCATGACACTATGGACTGCATCATGCCAGGCGCATCTTATGTCTGGTTGTGCTCATCCATAAGGTTTTCATGACAAAGACACTAGAGTGGGTAGCAATTTCCTTCTCAAGTAGATCGCGATTTGTCTGACCTCTCTGCTATGACCTGCCCATCTTGGGTGACCCTACATGGTATAACTCACAGCTTCATTGAGGTACACAAGTCCCTTCACCGCAACAACGTAGCGATCCAGAAGGGGTAATAAATGATAATAATAATACGTTTCACTGCTTGCAAATCAACAACAGGTTAATTCCATTGAAGTCTAAGATCATCTCCTGGAACTTCACTCATCATTATGGTGGGAAGACGTTCAACTTGAAAAAATGTTCTATTTTGACGGTTTGCAGAGACTGGTGGTTTTCTTTCACTAATCCCAAGACAAAATGTTTTAAATAAAGGATTGAATCACCACTGGGATCTCACAATATTATATTATAGAGCAGCGAGGAATAAATAACTCCAAACTGATATTAATCTGAAATGAAAACCCTGCAATTGAATTTTACCTATATTTTGTATTTTGCCTTTCGACTCTGACAGATTTCACAGACCAAAAATTCAAACCATGTGATATTTTTGGAAAGCTTTTCCAAAGGTTTAAATTAAATTTTATGTGTGGGAATAACAGAATGATGTCACTGTATTTAACAATGATTTGGCTCTGAAATGGGTTTTGAGGGAAGTCTTATTGTTTTAAAGAATTTTATTCCATCTCTAAAAAGGATTTTTAATATTGGCAATAATAAAAACAGTTAAATTCAAATGTTAACGTGTTCTGAAACACCTGGACCAGATCTGCTAGGTCCCAGTGGTGGTAGATATGCAGTGGTGGCAGTGGTGGCAGATATGCATTAGATTTCTATTTTATATAGTTTTTTTTTATGTCACAGCTGGTCCCTGGAGGCATCCATGATATTTTGGTGAAGCACATCTTGCATTTGTTCATGCAAGCTGCCTATTTCTGAGCATGTACAGTGGGCGGTGGTAGGCATCAAATGAACCAATTATTTAACAAATGGAGGAGAAAATTGGTTCCCTCTTCCCTCCTCCTATCCATTCACAAACCAACTTATAATGCCTTTAGATAACTTACATTTTGCCAATGCACCTGTAAGAAAGCCGGATTGAGAACTTCTTTGTTTACCATGCCGTTTCTTTTTGCATACAACCTCTTGCCATGGTTGACGTGACAGAGACAGATTTCTGAACTAATTTATTAGTAACTTATAGGATATATGGCCTGATCTGGAATCTAGTGGTGGAGCTAGTGCCTGTGCAGCAGGTGCAAAGCACAGAAGCCACAGCAGGACAGGGGCCATCTCCCCTCCTCTTAATTTATTGGAGGAGAGCAGATAATTATTTTTAAAGATGGGTGATCTGATCACCATATGGGGGGTCTGACAATCTATATATATTATTAAACAATTATCACATTATTTTGCACTGGGGGCCATCAATTCACTAAATCCGCCACTGTCTATAGAGTAGCTTTAATACCTCACTTTTTCGACTGCTTGCAATGATTTAAAAACAAAGAGAAAAAATATATTTAAAAAATAAATATATATTGAGTGCTTAACACTCTTTTAATATAATATTAGATAAAGAGTAGTAAGTATATACCTACATTAGCTTGCAATAATACAAGTTGTATTTAATAATAGTCATTGAACTACTTAATATGTCTATTGATTTGTAACTATTAGGTTCCCAATTGGGTAACTCTCTTTTTCTTAAATTGGAGATTATGACGGCATATAATACCTTACTTGATACATTTATACACATTACTAGGATATCTATGTGAACACTCCTGTTTGGCTTTTTTGTGTTTTTATTAATATTCAGAGTCTATCGCTTTCCTTTTGGAATCCTATGATTTTCATTCACACTATGAGGATTCCTTTCCACATTACATATGTTTATAATTATCATTTTTAGGATGATTGGTTCCTAATACTTATACATCTATGGCTATATATTATATATGTAGTGATTCCCTTGTTCTTAGAGATATCACTTAAGTTAACCCAACATTGTACACTATGTTTTTCTTTAGGACTGTATACAGTGCCTTGCAAAAATATTCACTCCCCTTGGCATTTTACCTATTTTATTACATTAAAGCCTTAAGTTCACTGTTTTGTTAATCTGAATTCTATGTGATGGATCAGAACACAATAGTCTAAGTTGGTGAAGTGAAATAAGAAAAAAATATACACAAAACTATTTTTTAGAAATAGAAAACAGAAAATTGGCATGTGCGTATGTATTCACCACCTTTGTTATGAAGCCCATAAAAAGCTCTGGTGCCACCAATTACCTGCAGAAGTCACATAATTAGTGAAATGATGTCCACCTGTGTGCAATCTAAGTGTCACATGATCTGTCATTACATATACACACATTTTTTGAAAGGCCCCAGAGGCTGCAACAACTAAGCAAGAGGCACCACTAACCAAACACTGCCACGAAGACCAAGGAACTCTCCAAACAAGTAATGGACAATGTTGTTGAGAAGTACAAGTCAGGGTTAGGTTATAAAAAAATATCCAAATCTTTGATGATCCCTAGGAGCACTATCAAATGTATCATAACCAAATGGAAAAAACATAGCACAACAACAAACCTGCCAAGAGACGGCCGCCCACCAAAACTAACAGACCGGGCAAGGAGGGCATTAATCAGAGAAATAAAAAATAAAAAACAAAAAAAAACTAATAGACAGAAGCATTAATGAAACATACAGTTCAAGATACAGCATAAAATCAGGAGTGTATACATTTTAAAAAATAGCACAGCACCAGCACTTTAAATTAATAAGGTAAAGTAGTGACTGTGACAAACTAACAGTTACAAGGTAAAAGGTTAATTCAACAATATAAGATTAATTTAGCACAAAGTCACAATAGCACAAGCACTTTAAGATAACAGTTTTGAATAGCACAATCTGAATTAAAATGCCCTTTAAGTAATAGAATCACAAAATTAACATAAATAAAGAGGGTAAAAGATTAACACAAAAGAAACATAAAGGCACCTAAAGCATATACTCAAGTGAAGTGCTGTATGAATAAAAAAAACTATAAACAGACAAAAGGATTATAAAAGAAAAATCATATCTTATGTAAATTAAACACCAGGGTACCTGATAAGGATTTGATCATGGAAAAATAACCAGAAATAAAATACAAATACAGTTGAATTGAAAAACAAAATCTTTTATTGACTGGAGCATAATAAAGTAATTAAATAAAAAAAGCTGTGATCAAAGTAAAGAATATAATAACAACAAAAATAAAACCTAAACAAACCTTTAATAATTTGCTGGATGTCAAAAAAAAACAAAGGATTTAAAACATTGGGTTTAACATGATTTTTTTAATTGTTGCATTTTTAATAATATTTTAAATGTACAAATAAAGATTGAATTTTTTAAAATTAGCATGTGGCAATAATAATTAAAATAAAGGCTGCATAAAAGGTGTTTCTGTACAACCTTGGTTGGTTGTTCAAGGATTCCTAAATAGGATCCATAGGACAATTTTTTTGTACGCATTAATCAGAGAGGCAGCTCAGAGACCTAAGGTAACCCTGGAGGAGCTGCAGAGTTCCACAGCAGAGACTGGAGTATCTGTACATAGGATGACAATAAGCCGTACGCTCCATAGAATTGGGCTTTATGGCAGAGTGGCCATTACTTTCAGCAAAAAAATGGCACGTTTTGAGTTTGCGAAACCGCATGTGGGAGACTCCCAAAATGTATGGAGGAAGGTGCTCTGGTCTGATGAGACTAAAATTTAACTTTTTGGGCCATCAAAGAAAACGCTGTGTCTGGCTCAAACCCAACACATCACATCACCCAAAGAACACCATCCCCACAGTGAAACATGGTGGTGGCAGCATCATGCTGTGGGGATGTTTTTCAGCAGCCGGGACTGGGAAACTGGTCAGAGTTGAGGGGAAGATGGATGTTGCTAAATACAGGGATATTCTTTGAGCAAAACCTGTACCACTCTGTGCGTGATTTGAGGCTAGGACGGAGGTTCACACTGCTAAAGCAACACTTGAGGGGTTTAAGGGGAAACATGTAAATGTGTTGGAATGGCCTAGTCAAAGCCCAGACCTCAATCCAATAGAAAATCTGTGGTCAGACTTAAAGATTGCTGTTCACAAGTGCAAATCATCCAACTTGAAGGAGATGGAGCAGCTTTGCAAGGAGGAATGGGCAAAAATTCCAGTGGTTAAATGTGGCAAGCTCATAGAGACTTATCCAAAGCGACTTGGAGCTGTGATTGCCACAAAAGGTGGCTCTACAAAGTATTGACTTTAGGGGGTGAATAGTTATGCACATTTACTTTTTCTGTTATTTTGTCCTATTTGTTGTTTGCTTCACAATAAAAAAAAAAAAAAACAGCTTCAAAGTTGTGGGCAAAAACAAGAAAAATGCCCGGGGGGTGAATACTTTTGCAAGGCACTGTAGGTGTTTCACTACAGGAATATTTATTATTATTCCCTATTATCCTTGCTATTTTCTGAAGCAAGCACTATAAAAGCACTTCAGTGATATATATTTGTCCTTTATTAATTTAGGCACTTTAGCACTTTAATAGCAAATTGTTGGCAATTATTAGGACTTCATGATATTTTTGCACATTTCCAACCAAGTCACACTTAGAACTTTCATTACTCTTTGCACTGATTGTTACTAAGGGAATAATGCTAAAGGATTTATTATTGTAATGTGGTAATCTTCTGGATTTATATAGGTACTCTTTTTATTTTTTTAATTCATTCATGCAACGTAGTTCAACGATCATAGCGGCATCGGCAAGCCCGTAAGGGGCGCAGGCTTAAAATTCGGCTGCGTTACAGAGCTATTAAATTCCACCATGCTACCATTTACGGATTATAGAAGCATGCCCGTAAACCATTGCACGCATTGCATGTGCGGCCGTGAGCATGATCAATTAGTCAAACCCGTAGTTACAGGTTTAGACAGTGCCAATGGCAAAAGAGATCGTCATCATTATGTCACTGAAAAATGGAGGTTAGATTTCAAAGCTTTATGGGCTTCAATTATGAGTTTCTATCGGACCCACATTCCAGAAATAATGCAATATTAATAAATCAGTAAATATGATATTCTAGTTCCATTATAAGTATCAACACATTGATTGCTGAGATCGATATAACACGGAAATTAAACATAAAAAAAAAAAATTATATTGCAGATTTGCGAGCTTGAGAATGTTGTGCTATTGATTTTAATACCTAACATCACTTTCCCTTTAATTATAAATACAGTAGTGTGTGTATATTTGCATTTACAGTGCTACGGATAGGACTAACCCCCTTGCGGGTCCTCTCTAGTACCCATTGGCTTTTTGGCTCCATTTGCGGGTTACGGGTTGGAACTCCAGTGGATTTGTAGCAATGTAATAGCGATTGTCTAATGTAACAGTTACAGGCTTGACAGATCAAAGGATTTGCGGCTGCAGAGTTCAATCTTCGACATCCCGTAGTTTTTTTTCTCCCTTACCCCGCAAGTCGTTGGCGGGTTGCTTTACGGGGCCAATTTAATGGCCGCAAGTCTTACAGGCTACTTTACGGTCCACGTTTTTTCACGTTCAGGGATTTTAATAGGGCTGTATATCTAATATTGCAATGATTTAAGCAGTTAACGGGTTAATAAAGCAGAAATTACAAACTGATGTTACCTGACAGGAGTGGAGTCTGCCCACAGCCACATATTTTAATAGGATTAACCTGTCCATCCCTGTCAGATCAGACAGTCATTATTTTGGGAGGGGGGAGGTAGGTGGAAGAGGAGAATAAGCAGACCTCATGTGTCTTGGTAACTTTGATGGCATTTTTGTACATAATTATCTCAAATCAATCCAGTGGGGAAACAAGATGAGTTATTGCCCAGACATGCGTCCAAACCACATGATCTGGTTAATGCCCCCTACTCTCTGCCACCTGACTGATGCTTCATAACCCGAGAGTGCAAAAACCTCAGAGGTCAAAAGGAAAAGATGATGGAAAGATATGTGAGAGACATCCTGCTTCTTATTCATAATGTGATGGAAGTATGGACTGTTTGGGTTTGAATTTAATGGAAAGATCTAACTATATGCATTTATCATTACTACAAATCATATCACATTATTTAAAAAGTACTATTCAATTTAGACTTAATTTTAAAATATAGACTCAGCTGCTGCTAATATCCATCAACTATAATAGGGAATGAGGTTAAATCTGAAAGGCAGTGCTAAATTTTCAGGCATAAAGTTACACCAACACATTGATTACTGTATTGATGTGGTTTTCCTTGGCAATGAACTGTTACTGTGGGGACAATAATGTGTTTGGCCTCTTATTTAATCAGATTGTTCTTTAGACCTGTCTCTAACCCAAAACTCTATCCAATCCATGCTGACAAGGTTGGTGACAGACATGCAGCTGGAGCCTGATACCCTCCTTGAAACGTAATAATGCTAGTTTAAATTCTTAAATGGGAATTGTGTTAATGATCAAGGCATAATTAAAATAACTAGCTCGTCTTGTTATGGTGTTAGCAGTGGCGGAGATAGTGCATAGGGGGCCCCGGTGCCCCTGTGCAAAAAAGAAATCTCCCCTTTCCCCTCCCAAACGCAGTATATATATAAAATATATATTAAGTATATAGAAAAAAATAATATATAAATATGTGGATCTGTGTTTTTATATATATATATATATATATATATATATATTTCTATATATATATATATATATATATATATATATATCTATATATATACATATATATATAAATATATATATGTATATATATAAATCTACATATACTGTACATAAACCATATAAATATATATATATATATATATATATATATATATATATATATATATATACATATATATATACATATATATATATATATATATAGAGTGGCGGGGGAAAGTATTTGATCCCCTGCTGATTTTGAACGTTTGTCCACTGGCAAAGAGGTGATCAGTCTATAATTTTAATGGTAGGTGTATTTTAACAGTGAGAGACAAACAAAATAACAAGAAAAACGCATGTCAAAAAAGTTATAAATTGATTTGCAGGTCAGTGAGGAAAATACGTTTTTGATCCCCTATCAATCAGCAAGATTTCTGTCTCTCAGATATCCTTTATACAGGTAACGAGCTAACAAGCTGAGATTAGGAGCACTCTCTTAAAGGGATTGCTCCTAATCTCAGCTTGTTACCTGTATAAAAGACACCTGTCCACAAATGCAATCAATTAATCAGATTCCAAACTCTCCACCATGGTGAAGACCAAAGAGCTGTCCAAGGATGTCAGGGACAAGATTGTAGACCTACACAAGGCTGGAATGGGCTACAAGACCATCGCCAAGCAGCTTGGTGAGAAGGTGACAAAATTTGGTGCGATTATTCGCAAATGATAGAAACACGAAATAACTGCAAGTCTCCCTCGGTCTGATGCTCCATGCAAGATCTCACCTTGTGGAGTTTCAATGATCATGAGAACGGTGAGGAATCAGCCCAGAACTACACGGGAGGATCTTGTTAATGATCTCAAGGCAGCTGGGACCATAGTCACCAAGAAAACAATTGGTAACACACTACGCCATCAAGGACTGAAATCCTGCAGCTCAAGAAAGCATATGTTCGGGCCCGTCTGAAGTTTGCCAATGAACATCTAAATGATTCAGAGGAGAACTGGGTGAAAGTGTTGTGGTCAGATGAGACCAAAATCAAGCTCTTTGTCATCAACTCAACTGAATGCTGCCTATGACCCCAAGAACACTATCCCCACCGTCAAACATGGAGGTGGAAATATTATGCTTTGGGGGTGTTTTTCTGCTAAGGGGACAGGACAACTGCATCGCATCAAAGGGACGATCAAATCTTGGGTGAGAACCTCCTTCCCTCAGCCAGGGCATTGAAAATGAGTCGTGGATGGGTATTCCAGCATGACAATGACCCAAAACACACAGCCAAGGCAACAAAGGAGTGGCTCGAGAATAAGCACATCAAGGTCCTGGAGTGGCCTAGCCAGTCTCCAGATCTTTATCCCATAGAAAACCTGTGGAGGGAGCTGAAGGTTCGAGTTGCCAAACATCAGTCTTGAAACCTTAATGACTTGGAGAGGTTCTACAAGGAGGAGTGGGACAAAATCCCGCCTGAGATGTGTGAAAACCCGGTGGCTAACTACAAGACACGTCTGACCTCTGTCGTTGCCAACAAGGGTTTTGACACCAAGTACTAAATCGAAGGGGTCAAATACTTATTTCCCTCATTGACTTGCAAACCAATTTATAACTTTTTTGACATGCGTTTTTCTTGTTTGTTTTTTGTGTTATTCTGTCTCTCACTGTTAAAATACACCTACCATAAAAATTATAGACTGATCATGTCAGTGGATAAATGTTCAAAATCAGCAGGGGATCAAATACTCCCCCCCCCACTGTATATATATACATATATATATATATATATATATATATATATATATATATATATATATATATATATGTAGGCATTTACATATACATCTATATATATTAAAGTACTATAAATACTTTCTTACCTGCCAGGTGATGCACTCCACTTCCTGGGATGAGAAGGGTCCACTGCAGGCCAGAGGGCCGAGGGGGGCCACAGAGGTCTGAGGGGGCCGCATTGGCCAGTAAGGACCGAGGGGGCCGAGAGAGGCCACAGGGGCCTGTGGGGGCCACAGGGGAATGCGGGGGTCACAGGGGGCTGAGGGAGGTCGCAGAGGTTTGCAAGCGTCCACAAGGGCTCCGAAGGGGGGTGGAGGCTACAGGGCCTTCAAGGGGCACAATGGGGGGGCCACAGTGGGCCATAAAGGGCTGCAGGGGACCCACAGGGCGGTTGGGGTCATAGGGCCTGATGGGAGCCCCTGGGGCCTGTTGGAGGCTACAGTGAGCCTTAAGGGTCCCGCAGGGGATGCATGGGCGGTCTGCAGGGGCCACAGGGGGATGAGCGCCAGCTCATTGCAGGCTGAGTCTCATGTGTCTCAACTGCTCGTATCGCGAAGCTCGCAGTGCAATGAGCGCCTTCAGCGATCATTGCAGCCTTAGTCCCGCGTGCCTCAAAGGCTTGCATTGCTTCGAGAGGCTCGCAGTTGGGGCCCTATGGGCCGCAAGTGTGACGACAATTCGCAGATTGACAACTATAATATGTGATGTTTAGGTTAACTGGAGGTTAGGTTAACTGCTTGGAGGTCTTATGTACATCCAAAGCCCCACTTCCAGGTGACAACTTAGGTATAAGAAATAAAGACCACAATAACAAGAAACCATAACATAAGGTGGTGTCTTGCTTATTCCAGGCATGTTGAATCCTAGAAGTCAATACAACTTCCACTGGAAGTCTTTTCCATTTACATTCCACCATTACATCTTCCAGCCAACTTTAGTTCAACACCTCTTGTTCTTGCATCAGTCTTTTTCCAGAACATTAGTAAAGCATCTGTTTTTTAAGCATCTAGTTTCACAACTATCCTTTGCAAAACGGTTATACTATAAATAAACTGGACTACAGCACAAATTTTTATTATTATATCTGGCTATGCATCAGTAGAATTTGCTCAAATTCCTCAAATATGTATTTTGCAACTATTTATAGTTTTCGAAGTAGTAAACAAAACAAAAGTAATTAGGGGAATTCATTTTTAAAACCATAGTCAGACCACTGACCATTTTAAATATGTCTTTATTGTGAAAATATGCTCAATGGTCATTGGAATATGCTAATTTAGACATTTATGCCCCAAGCTAATAAACTAACAATATTAGCAGTTATTTAAGTCACGGACATAAACCATTATTTGGTGAAAATCTGAATTTTAAAGTTTATTACAGGAATACATTTTGTTAGTTCATAACTTCCTTATTATTATTATTATTATTATTATTATTATTATTATTATCCTTTATTTATAAAGCACCAACATATTCAAACAGTGCAAAGGATGGAGGGCCCTGTTATTGAGCTTTCAATCAGACATACACAATGCTTTCCCTGGAGCTGGATAATGAGGGTGTGTGTTTTTGGCAGTGAAGGTACGGGAGGAACAGAAAGTCTTTAATTAGATATGATTTTTTACGACATCTCTTTCCCTCTCTGTCCAAGAAGCAAAAAAAATGCATCAATAGATGCAACCATAGCTCTCCAGAAATGGAAAACCCACTCTCAAACACACATCTTTCACCAAATATCATGGATTCCTCAAGGACCTGGAAGAGGCATCAGTATTTATTTTTTTATTTTATTTAAAAACTAGCTGTATCACTATTTTCCCAGCTTAATAGTGCTGTTAGTCAGACTATTGTTTTCAAAAACATATATTGTTTCATTATACAGCGTTCCTGTTCTCTCTCAGGTGTGGTGCCATTTTTTACATGTGTCACCTACAGGGAGAGGTTTACCAATATCAGTGTCTTATGATACTCAGACATACAGTATGTCACTGCTTACAACAGAGCAGTATGAGACACTTGTAGTGTGAAGCTCTTCCTGTGGGTGTGGCCTTTGATCACAGCTGTGAATCTTCATGAGAGAACAGTATGAAAGGGGGAGGTTCCTGAAGATGAAAACTAATATTCTGGGTGCTTCATAGAACTAAAGTAAAAATGTATATGACATACATTGAGAAGGTTAAAATTAATTAACTCAACTAGTTAAAACATTTATATAAAACAAAAATAAACCTCTAAAGAGTCACTACAGGATAGTGATGACACCTAGTAAAAGTACTCATACATCAGCTTGCCCGTGTGCATTTCCAGGTATTTCCTCTGAGTTTTAAATGGGAATATGGTGATTTTGCAACATCTTTTTTTACAAAACAGCAGAATTCTCCAATATTATATCCCGTACAAACCCAGTAACAGTACTAGGGAAGTCCCCTATGGTTTAAAAATGAACTTGGGTCAGCACTGTGTTCCAAAACGTAAATGAACTGATTAACAGTATCTGGTGAAATTAAATCCAGTCACTATTTAATTTACTTTTGTACGCCTACTCTATATAAGAAATGTCTTGCTTCTAGCTTTTTTAATTTGACTGCTAAAATCTGGGTGGTCTTCAAGAAGTTTTGTTTCATAGAGGTCTTAGTTTGGCTGTAGAAATATTTACAGTGTAAACCAACCTGCATTCCTTGGTATCTCTTTCTCCATCGACTTGCAGTGGCACCAATGATTGTCTGAATCAATACCATACCGTCTCTCATGGACTTGCTTGGAGTCGCTTCTTGCTACAGAGCTGTAAAGTGTTTACAGACTTTTAGACATATAGAATATGGTATGCAAACATTGGATTTCTTATATATAAAACCGACTCTGGATTAAGTACCCCACAGTCATAGTAAGAAACCAAAATATCCTACTGTAGACTTATTCTGACATTAATGGAAACCTGTTGTAAATATGGAATAATTTAGTAAGTAATTATTTAAATAAAAAGGTCACACTATGATGATGCATACCAATGTGTGATGTAGGAAGAAGTCTACAAAATGTATATAACCTGTAATGACACATTTTCTGCAATAATAGCAAGGGACTGTTTAGGCAAAATTATTTTTATTGTTATATAAATGTTTTAAATAGATTAATTCATTTTATTCATGTCAATGTAACTGTGATGTAAAATTGATGATTCACTTATGTTTAAGAACCCCCAGAGAGAAGTTGTTTGTCTCTGTGTAACATTGTCCCTTTCTCTGGACTGTTTATAAAATGCAGGAAATGTACTTCAGTATTGAAATAAATGTAAAAGAAGTTTTGTTTTGCCCTATGTCCCAGGTTCATATAGTGTCTCTCTTTCCAAATATCTAAGTTTAAAATGAAGTTGGAATGGTGGATGGGGGAAAAGGATAAAATTGTACTTGCCCTTGGTGCTCCCTCTCATTGAGTGATAAACTATGACCTGTACGGATGCAACAGTATCTTAAACCTAAATAACCATTACTACCTCCATAACACTCACCCAAATCATTCAGTTTGTTGTTGTTTAGTTGTCGTGTTGTGTCCGTCTGTATATGACCTTATGGAGTGCAGCACTCCAGGCACAGCTATCATTATGCATCTGGTTGTGCTTATCCATTAGGTTATTTTGGCAAATATACTGGAGTGGGTTGCCAGTTTTTTCTCCAGTGGACCTAGATTTGTCTGACCTCTTGGGCTATGACCTGCCCATCTATATGGTATTCCTCACAGCTTCATCATAGTACACAAGCCCCATCATCACAACAAAGTAGCGATCCAGAAGGTGATAACATTCAGGAACCATGTCTAATCTAGAGGCGGTTTCCTAATTTAAAAATTACCTGAAACCTCCTAGGTCAAGATAATGTGTCCATGTGCATCATTTCAGGCTTGATATGCCTTTATTAACTCTCAGTTACAGCACAGAAGTTGCCCAAGCAAAAACAAATTCTCTTTGACTCCAGCCTTTTTCTTAATCTTAATTCTGCTTGTTTGCTACCTTTACTGACCTTACAATTTAGCAAGGTCAGGGCAGAAAATAAGCAAACACAACTCATGCCGCCTGTTTACGTGGTGAGCTTCCCCGAGCTTGACCTTCCTCCTGAACTTTCAGTGGATCCAGATCCCAGGTTTGTATTTTTTTTTTTTTTTTATTGTTTTATAACATATGAACAGATACAAAACCATCAATTATTACAGCATTCCACATAAAAACCTCAAAGCATCCCTAGGGTAATATTTGCTCCAGACATTATCCATATATACATTGCTTTCCATTATCAATTAATTTAAATTCTATATGTCAGTCCCAATGTTGCCATTTTAACAGGGTATTTTTCGATATAATATTCCTATGATTTTGTGATTCCAACGCTCTATTTCTTTGCAGAATATATTTAACCTCATTCCATGTAGGAGTTCTAATCTGCTTTCAATTTTTAATCAGTAGCCACTTTGCCACAAGAAGACAATGAGAAATTCACAACCTTTTAGACACCGTGATATTGGTTTCAGAAATATGAAATAGGACCAACTTTGGGTGCACAGTCAAAGCTACCTCTAATCATTTTGTCAGCTGTAGAATACACTGTTCCCAGAATAAGCGCACTGGTCTACACTTCCATCAAATATGGGATGTGTAACTAGAGCCCCAGAACCCCTCCAACACATTATTGGGTGACCTCCGTCAATTCTATTTAAGTCAACAGGTACAGTGCATTGCAAACGTATTCACCCCCCTTGACTTTTTACATATTTTGTTACATTACAGCCTTAAGTTTAATGTTTTGTTAATCTGAATTTTATGTGATAGATCAGAACACAATAGTCTGGTGAAGTTGGTGAAGTGAAATGAGAAAAATATATACATACATTTTTTTTTAGAAATAGAAAACAGAAAATTGAAATGTGCGTATGTATACCCCCTTTGTTATGAAGCCCATAAAAAGCTCTGGTGTAACCAATTACCTTCAGAAGACACATAATTAGTGAAATGAGGTCCACCTGTGTTTAATCTAAGTGTCACATGATCTGTCATTACATATACACACCTTTTTTGAAAGGCCGCAGAGGCTGCAACACCTAAGCAAGAGGCACCACTAACCAAACACTGCCATGATGACCAAGAAACTCTCCAAACAAGTAAGGGACAATGTTGTTGAGAAGTACAGGGCCGCCCACCAAAACTCACGGACCGGGCAAGGAGGGCATTAATCAGAGAGGCAGCACAGAGACCTAAGGTAACCTTGGAGGAGCTGCAGAGTTCCACAGCAGAGACTGGATTATCTGTACATAGGACGACAATAAGCTGTCCCCTCCATAGAGTTGAGCTTTATGGCAAAGTGGCCAGAAGAAAGCCATTACTTTCAGCAAAAAACAAAATGGCACATTTTTGAGTTTGCGAAAAGGAATGTGGGAGACTCCCAACATGTATGGAGGAAGGTGCTCTGGTTTGATGAGACTAAAATTGAACTTTTCAGCCATCAAAGAAAACGCAATGTCTGGCGCAAACCCAACACATCACATCACCCAAGCTGGGACTGGGAAACTGGTCAGAGTTGAGGGAAAGATGGCTGGTGCTAAATACAGGGATATTCTTGAGCAAAACCTGTACTACTCTGTGCGTGATTTGAGGCTAGGACAGAGTTTCACCTTCCAGCAGGACAATGACACCAAACACACTGCTAAAGCAACACTTGGGTGGTTTAAGGGGAAAAATTTAAATGTATTGGAATGGCCTAGTCAAAGTCCAGACCTCAATCCAATAGAAAATCTGTGGTCAGACTTAAAGATTGCTGGGGGGTGAATAGTTATGCACATTGACTTTTTCTGTCATTTTTATCCTATTTGTTGATTGCTTCAAAATAAAAATAAAATGAAAAAACATCTTCAAAGTTTTGGGCATGTTCTGTAATTTAAATGATGCAAGTCCTCAAACAATCCATGTTAATTCCAGGTTGTGAGGCAACAAAACATGTAAAATGCCAAGGGGGGGGGGGGGGGGGTTAATAATCTTTTGTAAGATACTGTACTTAATATCATCTCTGGACTAACTTAAAAAATATTTCTCTGTATGAAACACATTGAGATGCTTTTTTAACCATCCTAAAACCTTCCCACCATTTTTCTTCTGGCCATTCCATACCAAATTCCAATTAACATGTTATGATTCTATCAGTTTTACCTCTGTATTTATTCATTCTCAAAATGTTTTGACATTTTGTTACTTGCTGGGATATATCATCTTTATAATCAGGTATTCAAAATCAGACATGTCTTGATGATAATAATTTAAGTAGCCCAAAGAAGATAGTTTATTATTTAATTTATGTATATCTAACTAGGTGAGAGATTTTAGATGGGGGCACTCTGAATTACTTCTTGCGTTAATCTTACAATGATTACTTCTTGCGTTAATCTCACAAAGATCTATAATATTTTTCTTACCCATGCTCTTTAGATATGGAACAAGGCACATATCTTCATTATTCCATAATACCTCTATTAGTGCCACCAACGAGGGGAATTTCGAATATTTCATTCTATTTAAATACCAACATTTTAATATCAAATATATTTCATCTGGCAGGGATTTTAGTAGCTTTAATTTTGTACTAGGAAGCCTCATATATAATTCCTTACTTATGTTCGGTATCATATCTTCTTCTATACAAAACCATTTAGTGTTAGTTTTTATACTATTCCACCCTATCAGGTGAAAAAGGGCTATAGATTCATGAGTTTCAATTATTGAGGGGAACTGAATGCCGACCCTTTCAAAAATTATCTTTCAAATTTCCAATTTTATTCATTTTTTTAATTATATATGTACTAGCGACTTGCCCGTCAAAAAATGACGGCAATGTTATTGTAAGTGAGCTAATGTTGTTTTGTGTGTAATAGTAAACATGTAATCAATTAATAAATGAATATACTTTACCTATTTTGAAGCATTGTGTTGAAGAGCTGTGAACCTTGTTTGATGTTGGTGCAGCATTAGTGTTGTGGAGCTGCTCTATAAGCGTGGTGAATGTGTGCAGTGTAATACTGTGCGTGCGCGAGGCTAAACCGTTAGCGTAGTGATGTACTTCCGCGTTTGCGTAAAATTTGCGGTTTCTATATGTTGTCCGTCTTAGCGGATTTTCCGTTGGTGCCTCGTAGTGGTTTTCGATTTCCGTGTGGTGTTTTGCGAGTGTGTTGTGGTGTTTTACGTGTGGAGAGTGCTGTAGCCTCATTTTCGTTTTGTCCGTCGGCCATTTTTTTTCTCGCTTAGCGATTTTCTTTGTGTGTAAAGTGTTTTATTTGTATTTAAATGAAGGTGTAACTTGTTTTTTGGAGGTGCTGGATGGTTCCTCTTGCTGTAGGTAAGCTTTTTATGTGTGTGTTGTGTGTATTTATTGTGTTGTAAATGTTTGTATGTCGGCGTGTTGAGTCCGATGTTTGCGAGGTCGTAATGTGTCGTAACGTGTCTTGTATGGTGTTTGCGTGTGTAGCCTCGTTTTCGTTTTGTTCGGCGGCCATTGTTTCTCTCGCTTAGCAAATATTTTTGTGTGTAAACTCTTTTATTTTGAGTGAAATGAATGTGTAAGTTGCATTTTTGAGGTCCTGGATGCTACCTCTTGCTGTAGGTAAGTTTTGTATGTATGTGGTGTGTGTATGTATTGTGTTTTTAATTTTGTAATGTTCGCAAGTAGCGTCCGAGTGTTGCGAGGTCGTAATGTGTGTGAACGTGTGTCGTATGTTGTTTGCGAGTGTCGTAATGTGTGTGTCGTGCTCTTTGGGTTGCGACTTGAACTTTGCGAGGGTCGCAGTTGCTGGCATGGAGACCCTCGCCCAGTGCCCTCGCTTCGCGAGGGCCTTGGCTCGCTGCGCGAGCCCGCAGCATTAGCAACAACTCGTACGCTCACAACTATATATGTGATTTGTTTAGGATTACTTGGAAATTCTGTAATATATACCTTGGGACTATTAGGAGTATGCACCTTAAAACATAGGTGAACTTGGGTATTATAACCATATTAACAGCAGATATTCTTCCTGACATAGACAAGTATATATGGTTTCACTCAAGCAGTATAATTCTAATTTGTGCATATAGTTTTTCGAGATTCCTTTTCATTATGTACTTTACACCATAAGAGAGATCCACTCCCAAATGCGCAATATGTTTATTGTCCCAATTAAGGTGATGAATCTGTTTTAACTTTGCAACCTGTTCTTGTTTAATATTGATATATATTATTTTTGATTTATTAAAAAGAACCTTAAAATATGACACTGAGCTATAATTGTTTAGTATCTTTTGTAGCCCTAAAAGAGATTTTTTTGAGTCCGTTAGTGTAAGGATTACATTGTCTGCAAGTAATATTTTACAGTGCGGGAAAAAAGTTTGAACGTTTGTCCACTGACAAAGAAATGATCAGTCTATAATTTTAATTGTAGGTATATTTTAATAGTGAGAGACAAAATAACAAAAAAACAAACAAGAAAAACGCATGTCAAAAAAGTTATAAATTGATTTTCAGGTCATTGAGGGAAATAAGTATTTGACCCCTTCGTCTTAGCACATGGTGGCAAAACCCTCGTTGGCAACCACAAGGGTCAGACGTTTCTTGTAGTTGGCCACCAGGTTTGCACACATCTTAGAAGGGATTTTGTCTTACTCCTCTTTGTAGATCCTCTCCAAGTCATTAAGGTTTCGAGGCTGATGTTTGGCAACTCGAACCTTCAGCTCCCTCCACAGATTTTCGATGTGATTAAGGTCTGGAGACTGGCTAGACCACTTGAGGACCTTAATGTGCTTCTTCTTGAGCCACTCCTTTGTTGCCTTGGCTGTGTGTTTAGGGTCATTGTCATGCTGGAATACCCATCTACGACCCATTTTTAATGCCCTGGCTGAGGGAAGGAGGATCACACCCAAGATCTGATGGTACATGGCCCCATCCATCGTCCCTTTGATGCGGTGCAGTTGTCCTATCCCCTTAGCAGAAAAACACCCTCAAAGCATAATGTTTCCACCTCCATGTTTGACGATGGGCATGGAGTTCTTGGGGTTATAGACAGCATTCCTCCTCCTCTAAACACGGCGAGTGGCGTTGATGCCAAAGAGCTTGATTTTGGTCTCATCTGACCACAACACTTTCACCCAGTTCTCCTCTGGATCATTTAGTTCATTGGAAAACTTCAGATGGGCCTGTACATGTGACTTCTTGAGCAGGGGGACCTTGCAGGCACTGCAGGATTTTGGGCCTTCAAGGCATAGTGTGTTACCAATTGTTTTCTTGGTGACTATGGTCCCAGCAGCCTTGAGATCGTTAACAAGATCCTCATGGTGTGTTCTGGGCAGATTCCTCACCGTTCTCATGATCTTTGAAACTCCACGAGGTGAGATCTTGCATGGAGCATCAGACCGAGGGAGACTGGCAGTTATGTTGTGTTTCTTCCATTTGCGAATAATCGCACCAACTGTTGTCACCTTCTCACCAAGATGCTTTGCAATGGTCTTATAACCCATTCCAGCCTTGTGTAGGTCTACAATCTTGTTCCTGACATCCTTGGACAGGTCTTTGGTCTTGGCCATGGTGGAGAGTTTAGAATCTGATTGATTGATTGCTTTTGTGGATAGGTGTTTTTTATGCAGGTAACAAGCTGAGATTAGGAGCACTCCCTTTAAGAGAGTGCTTCTAATATCAGCTCGTTACCTGTATAAAAGACACCCGGGATCCAGAAATCTTGCTGATTGATAGGGGATCAAATACTTATTTCCCTCACTGACCTGCAAATCAATTTATAACCTTTTTCACATGCGTTTTTCTTGTCTTTTTGTTATTCAGTCCCTCACTGTTAAAATATACCTACTATTAAAATTATAGACTGATCATTTCTTTGTCAGTGGACAAATGTTCAAAATCAGCAGGGGATTAAATACTTTTTTACCCAACTGTATACTGTATGTCTCGTTACCTATTTCTATTCCCCTAACTCCTTCAGATTTTCTTATTATCCCCGCTAATGGTTCAGTTGTCAATATGAAAATTAAGTGAGAGAGCGGGCAGCCTTGTGTGGTCCCATTTCCTAGGGAAAATTTTTCTGTTTCCACTACCATTCCTCTAACTATAGCGGTAGGGTTTTTATAAAGAGCCTTAATAGCTTTTTGCCCAAAGTGCCCCAATCCAAATTTATTCAAAACTTCATCAATGAAGTCCCAGGTCAACCTGTTGAACGCTTTCTCAGCATCCAGTAACAGGGTGAGTGAGGACCAAGTCCTTCTATTGGACCAAGACAATAGGTCAATTATTTTCATCACATTATCGGGGCCCTGTCTCCCCTTTATAAATCCGGTTTGACCACCTTGGGGTTGTATTTAGCTTAGGTTTGTATTTTAAATATCCATTTCTCATTCAGGCATGTCTATTTCCTGCGGAGTACCATATTTTGTTAAAACAAGTTTTTGAATACAAATCCATCTAAGGAAAAGAACTAAACAAATTTAGGTGCCATTAATATGAATTCCTGGTAAAAACAAGTTATTTTAATAAAAAAAGTTCCTTAAATTAATCAGACTAATGTTTATGTAAAAAAATATATTCAATTGCTAATTTATAGAAGGTATAAATATTTCTATTACTAATATAATTACAAATTCTGGTTTGACCTTTTCCCGCCCCCATAAAGGGTTGTAAATACTGATACAGCAGCAAAGATTAGTCACACTATTCCGAGCAACTTGTGTTTTATGAGATTAAACTTTCTTATGACTTGAATTCCAGTTAGGGAAAGGTATCCTGAGATGTATTTTTCAATATGGCATTAAAATCATTTCACATAATGTTAATGGCTTTAATACTCCCTTTAAACATTGAACAGTTTTTGAAGCCTTTAATAAACCCATTAGAGTACAAAAGTAGGCAAACAATGCAATCATGCTCGAGTAAAGCCGGTAGGCAGATTGGTTATATTGGCACAGGAATAAGCAGCAGAAGAGACACTCTGTATATCCATAATTAGACCTCACCTAGATATTGTGTGCAGTTCTGGAGACCAACAGCCTTATTAAATTCCCTCAACGTGTAAAACCGTAACTCGTAACGTAGCCTGCAAGACTTACAGCTATTAAATTGGCCCAGTAAAGCAACCCACTAATGACTTGCGGGTTAAGTGCGGAAAAAACCCTACGGGATGTCGAAATCTCCACTCCCGCGACCACAAATCCTTTGATCTGTTAAGCCCGTAACTGGTACCTTTGAAAATCGCTATTAAATTGCTACGAATACACTGGAGTTCGAACCCTTAACTCGCAAATGGAGCCAAAAAGCTAGAGAGGACCCGCAAGGGGGTTAAAGTCCTATCCGTAGCACTGTAAATGCAAATATACACACACTACTGTACTCATAATTAAAGTGATGTTAGGTATTAAAATGAATAGCACAACATTCTCAAGCTCGCAAATCTGCAATATAAAATACTTTTTTTCTGTTTAAATTCCATGTTATATTGATCCCAGAAATCAATGTGTTAATACATATAATGGAACTCACATGGACTAATATATAATATTTACTGATTTATTAATATTGCATTATTTCTGGAATGCCAGTCCGATCGAAACTCGTAATTCAAACCCGTAGGGCTTTGAAATCTAACCTCCATTTTTCAGTGACATAATGATGACGATCTCTTTTGCCATTAGCTCCGTCTAAATCAGTAACTACAGGTTTGACTAATTGATCATGCTCATGGCAACACATGCAACGCGCGCAAGAATGGTTTATGAGCATGCATTTATGGCATTTAATAGCTCTGTAACACAGATGAATTTTAAGTCTGCATCCTTTGCGGGCTTGCAGATGCCGCTACGGGCTTCAAATTTAATGGGGCTGCAGATCTCCAAAAATATATTAATGAATTAGAGACAATTCAAAGAAGGATAACTAAAATGGTGCAAAATCTAAAATACAAAACTAGTAAGGAAAAACATAATTATCTGAATATCTGTAGGTTAGAGGATATAAAAGAGTGGGAGTTATTAGAAAAACTTGCAAATATAAAAGTGTCAGAAGTGACTTTCGGGGAGATATGCGTTGGGGAATATTTTACTTATAGTGAAATTATGGGTATTAAAATAATTTCACATAATGTTAATGGCCTTAATTCTCCCTTTAAACATTGAACAGTTTTGAAGCCTTTAATAAAGAAGATGCAGACATAATTTATATCCAGGAGACACACAGGAAAAAAGATAAAGAGCCAAACCTTCCTAAAAATGTTTTCAATTATAAAATAATTGCTAGTTATAAAAAGTAAATCTAGAGGTACTGAGATTTTGTTTTTAATAAAAAACAAATTTAAATAAAAAGTATCTAGACAAATAGATGAGGGACCTAGATATATAATTTCGATTGGGACTATAAATTGAGATTGATGCACCATTGTAAATATTTATGTTCCCAATAAAATCAAAATAAATAAATACAATTTTGAGTAATACACATAAATTAAAAGTAGGATGCTTGATAGTTTGCAGAGGTTTAAATATGGTGTTAGATCCTGAAATGGATAGGTGATCTGTTAAGAAATTTTTGTTCAACAATTAGGAAAGCTAACAACTTTTCCTAATCTATAGTTAAATATGACCTTTATGGTGTATGGAGATGTTATCATGTTCAAAATTATAGCTTTTTCTGGAATAGACATCAAGTTATATGAGATTAGACTATTTTATGGTTAATCAAAAAACTTTAGTGATGGTTACTAAAGTTGATATTCACTCAATGAAATGATCAGATCATGCAATAATTAGGATTAGTGATGTCCCGAACTGTTCGCCGGAGAACTATTCACGGCGATTTTCGCATGTTCGCGTTCGCAACGAACGGCGAACACATGCGCTTTTCGGTGCGCCCCCTATTCTTTATCATTGAGGAAACTTTGACCCTGCACCTTACAGTCAGCAGACACATTCCAGCCAATCAGCAGCATACACTCCCTTCCAGGGCCTTCCATCTGAAGGACAGCCTCCATTTTAGAATCATTCTGAAGCTACATTCGTTGAAAGAGGACATATATTCTACCTGCTGCTGATTTAATAGGGAAATAGATAGCCAGGCTGTGTATTTAGCTTTCACTACACACCCAAAGGACTCATTTGATATCTGCTGCAAGGACAGCAACCCTAAAAGCCCTTTTTAGGGCTAGAACATCATTTATTTTATTTTATTATTTTTTTCTGTGTAATCTAATTGCATATGCCTGTCTGCTAGCCTGTGTGTGAAGCCTATTGCATCTACTCTGCCAACTTTTGCCAGTGCACAGTGACACTCATATCTGGTGCAACCGTAGTGTACAGTGACATAAAACAACCCTTTTTTTTCTGTAATCAATTGAATATCAGTTGCCTGCCTACAGGCGTGTGTGTGAGGCCTATTGCATCTACTCTGCCAACTTTTGCCAGTGCACGGTGACACTCATATCTGGTGCAACCGTAGTGTACAGTGACATAAAACAACCCTTTTTTGACTGTTATCGATTGAATATCAGTTGCCTGCCTACAGGCGTGTGTGAAGCCTATTGCATCTACTCTGCCAACTTTTGCCAGTGCACAGTGATACGTCATATCTGGTGCAACCGTAGTGTACAGTGACATAAAACAACACTTTTTTGACTGTAATCGATTGAACATCAGTTGCCTGCCTACAGGCGTGTGTGTGAGGCCTACAGCGCCTACTCTGACAACTTTTGCCAGTGCACAGTGACACTCATATCTGGTGGTACTTTAGATTGCACGCGCAGTGCCCCAAATTTGAAGTAGGAGGTCCGACCAAGCATCTTTTTCCATCTCCCTGTTCCAAAAATCCATGCCATATACACGTCCCCTGAATGTCGACGTAACAGGTATTAAACTGATAGGAATGAATTGTACAACTTAATACACCACTCCTATCTGGTGGCACATTAAATTGCACGTGCAAAGCCCCAAATTCTAAGTAGGAGGTCCGACCAAGCATCTTTTTCCATCTCCCTGTTCCAAAAATCCATGCCATATACACGTCCCCTGATAGGTGACGTAACAGGTATTAAACTGATAGGAATGAATAGTACAACTTAATACACCACTCCTATCTGGTGGCACCTTAGATTGCACGCGCAGTGCCCCAAATTCGAAGTGGGAGGACCGACCAAGCATCTTTTTCCATCTCCCTGTTCCAAAAATCCATGCCATATACACGTCCCCTGATAGGTTACGTAACAGGTATTAAACTGATAGGAATGAATAGTACAACTTAATACACCACTCCTATCTGGTGGCACATTAAATTGCACGTGCAGTGCCCCAAATTCGAAGTAGGAGGTCCGACCAAGCATCTTTTTCCATCTCCCTGTTCCAAAAATCCATGCCATATACACGTCCCCTAATAGTGGACGTAACAGGGATTAAACCGATAGGAATAGTACTACTTAACAGTACACACCTTATAATAATGCAGACAGAGGCAACACAGAGAGAGGAGTCTGAAGAAGAGGATTCAGAGGAGGAAGGTGGCTTTGAGGAGGTGGAAGACCAAACACAGCAGGGGCTTGTTGTCACCTTTCGGGGACCCTTAACTGGGTGGAGGAAGAGACATCAATAACATCAGTGAGGACAAGGAATGGGACATGGCTAGCTTGGTATCCAGCCTTGTGCAAATGGGGAGTTTGCAGTTGTGCAAAGGGACTGTTTGCGGTTGTTTGCGGTGCATTAAATGGGGAGATTGGTCTGTTACTGTGAAGCGGGTGTAACCCTTACACTACCTGATCGATACAACATCATACCTGATGTTTTAAAGCATGTTATTCCAAACAATTTAGGAATGTTAGGTAATTTATGCCCTTCATGGCTTTAAACCAGACTCTGCATCAACTATGTAATTTTCCATGGGAGTTTTGCCATGGATCCCCCTCCGGCATGCCGCAGTCCAGGTGTTAGTCCCCTTGAAACAACTTTCCCATCACTATTGTGGCCAGAAAGAGTCCCTGTGGGTTTTGAAATTCGCCTGCCCATTAAAGTCTATGGCGGTTAGCCGATGTTCGTCCGTTCGCGAACATTTGATGAAATTCGCAGCCGCGGTTCGCAAACCGAAAATTTGATGTTCACGACATCACTAATTAGGATGTATACTTGTAATAAAAATACCATTAAGAGAAATTTACTGAGGAAAACCGATACTACACTTTTTAAATCTCAAGGTGATAAAGATAAATTAAATTAAATTAAAAATGTTTACGTTTATTTGAGATGCATGAAAAATCTATTCAATTTCGCTTCATGCTCTAGAATATGCATAAAGCTGATATTACAGGCTCATTAACATTTTGGTATATAGCTTGTAAGAAAAAGAGGGAAGCCTCTTTGAGAGAACTTGACCTAAGCAAAGCCCAGTTGGTATGCACATAACAATTTAGACACAAATCATATGTTTGCTGTTTCTCCTGTTCGGGGTAGAATTGCCTGGTATTTCGGGGCTGTATTACTCTTTTGAGTGAGACCAGACTGGTATACTACAGGATATTTCTCCTTGTGAAGGGCATAAGTGAGCTAAAAGAGTTTGCTCTCTGAGTAGGTAAGCAGACCTATAGAAAAAACCCACTTAGGTATTTTTCGTTCTCAGATGAGCACCTGTACTTTATTTACATAAATCATATGTTGGCTATAATGGTTAGACACAGATCACATATTGGAGAGAAATCGGCCACAGCGTTTATTGGTAAACATAAATGATGTAATAATCATAACAATAACAATCAATAAATTAACATGACCAAGCAAGGGGAGGAGCCTGGCCAGAGACAGTACATCCTACGCCCTGAACGCTCGTCCAGGGCCTACCATGATGGAACAGCCGTACCATCGTAGGGCAAGATCACACCCACTTTACCACTGTCCCAGTGACCCCTCACCATCCCCCATAGAGAAGACCGCAGAATACCTTATGCGGTCTTGACCCCCCCAAAAATGCCATGGCCTCAGTTATCCTCCCAAAACACCAGCACTATGAGCTCAATATCCACTTATTGTGGGTGGGTTCATACATGAGAATAAAACTATGAGCCTCTGAGCCTTTGAGCTCACCTTGCTGCACAGAACTAACTTCTGAGCAAGACTAAACCCAAATATTATAGACTTTCCTTCAGGCCTGACCAGACTACCTCCTGATATATTTTTTTCTGACCTTTCGGATCAGCTCACAGACAGATGAAGCATGTTGCTATCATGCCTGATGTCTTTTACTTAACATAAACTTGCATGACAGCTGTGTTACCAGGATCATTACTACCACCTGGATCAATACCAAGGCAGGAAGTGGGTAGTGACCCCCCCACTACCTGTTCCTCCTACTGGTGTTGTTCCTGATCCCTGGAACAAATGATTGCACCTCCAACTGATACCCAAGGCCACGCCCAGCTGTAAGCCATGATTGGCGACTGCAGCGAGCGCCCGTATGATCGTTTATACAATGGGACCTACCAATTCTCCAAACCACATACTCCAGATAGCCTATAGGGCTGCTACAGTGGCTACTTTTTACAAGACTGGAGAATCATAAGAGCAACCAAACTAATCGTATTTGAGTAAGGAAAGGACCAGGACAAACTACTCACTTGGTCCAGGAAAGCCGTAATACCAACAAAGGGGGAAGCAATTAGTGGTACACTGTAAACATCCTCCCTTTTTCAACCTGGTCAGTCTTGGACCCTTGTGGCCACGTGATCACCATGGATCCCAAAATCAATCACCTGAAATCACAATACCTTGTCTGTTTATCAAAGCCATCCTCTTGCTGCCAACAAGCCAGTGGGAAAGAGAGATGGCTGTACAGAGCCGCAAAGCTTATCACAGACCTCTTTCTAGAACAGTGGTATCTGTGGCCACTGGGAAAAGGCTACCAGTTGCCAGTCTGGGCACCAGTTACTGCAGAACTTCGGCATGACCCCCCTCCTCATGCATCCGTGTCCACTCCACCTTGTGAAAAGGGGTTAAAAGCCTGCACTATGGCTGAATTACTTGGATGAAAATAATTTACTTATCCAGCAAGCACCCCGCCAACTAACGAGAACAGTAACTTTTTGCAAGGTCTCCAAAGCTAAGTACCTAGTAACTCTAGACTTCTCCCCCATGTACTCCTCTATTTGCAAAAAAAACGACTACAACGCAGAACCCTGCACCAGAGGCCCCCGCTGCCTACAATATAGCTTTTTGTACTCCTAGTAAAATCTGTCAGGATGAAAGGGTGATCCTCCCAAAACAGCAGCACTATGAGACAGAGAACTAACCCACCTTATGGATCTTACTTCATATGAATCGACACCAAACAGAGCGATGAATAAGGGAATCTTGCCCACGGCCATCGAGACACCAAAGCAATACAAACCTACGGGGATAATAAATACATACTAATACCCGCCTCAAGACACAATTACTAAACTCAACAGCCAAATAAATTCCCTTCTGAGAAAGCCCACATAGGGCGTAGGTCCAAGAGTCCCATGTATGTAGACCGTGCCAGGAGAAGTTTCCCCGATCAATGCCAAGATATGCCAAGGTCCACTATCCCTGATTACCTAACTCCATATAATGCCCACCCCCAGATGGGGCAGAATTGAGCTGAACCTGCAATGGGAATTATGGACTTCCCTGGGAAAATTTAGGACCCTTTCCAACCTTTTACATGAGTAGGTAGGAACCTGTATGGGTTAGCAAAATAGCTCAAACTATATGTATCTATTTTGTAAGCCCCCCCAACTGGCCCCTCGCACTCACCATACCACAGCAGCCCCACCATTGGGATATGGTAATTTGTTAACGTGGGGGGCGGGAGTGGGGCAGATGGGCCTAGCCGTTACCCCTTGTAGGTACTGTCTTTCTAAGAAACGGCTTAAAAAAGATGATTGCCTTCCTCAGGATAAATTAACAATTAATCCACATATTGCAGATTGAGGAAATATAAAAAAGGTTGAACGTGAGGACTAAAATACTTATTTCAACCTCAGTACTATTATACTATGCAACTATGGCATGCTGACTCACCTGCCTTGACCGGGATCCTCATCGCAAGCTGGTGCGCCCTTGCTGCGGCCCAGCTGACACTGCTCCAGTCAGACTGCAGGCAGCCACCGCTCAGGCCCCTGGCCTCCACGTGCTGCTGTGCCACCTGAGCCTCATCCTGGAGGCAGACCAGGACCACGGGAACAGGTCATCGCGAGCCACGGGAGGAAGGAAACCCTATGTTTACACATGGCTAGCTGCGGGAATAATAAAGAATAATGACGGAAATGGCGACAAACAGACTATAAATGGCTCCCCCCCCCCCAACTAGCCACCTTCTATCCGTACCCCCGGTCTTGTCAGGTCAAGTGGCCCCTCCCACCAACCCCAGGAAGCCTGGGGTGGTCTACGGACCCTTCATTATATTCTCCTACCATGATTTTAACGGCTAAGATTGTCTCAATGCAAGCTCAGATTAAGAAGATTGATCAGTCTATTTGGAGATTACAACAAAAATATTATCACCTAGGCAACAAAGTCAGTAAAGACTATTTATAATGGCACCCGACAGGGTTGCCCATTGTCTCTAGTCATTTTTGTTTTATTAATTGAGCCTTTTGCACAGCTGATTGGGAATAAAAAAGGAATAGAAGGTATTACTTACATTTTTGATGGATAGTTTGGAGTATTTTGGTAAATTTTCCTACTACAAGTTAAACTCATTTAAAACGGAGGTTCTGCCATTACATTTAGAAAATGGACAGAACAATTTTGAAAGAACAATTTTCTAACTTATTTGTGCATTTTGGAATATAATTCCATTCAGATTTGAAAGAAATAGTTACAATTAATTAGAATAATCTTTACAATTGTTTGTCAAATACCTTATCAGAATGGAAAGCTATAATGTTGTCCTGGATAGGGAGGATTTCTGCTGTAAAGATTTCATCCTACCCAGGACAATACAATTGTTTAGATCTATTCCTCTTCTTGTCCACAGTTACACTTTAAATCGTTTACAATCCTTGTTGGATCCATTCAAAATAAGAATAAAATACCCCATATAAAAAAGAGCATAGTTAGGAGGCCTTACAATTGAGAAGGACCCTTATCACCAAATATTATTGAATACTATAAAGCTGTAATGTTGTCTAATATAGTGAAATTCTCTTTCTCAAATACTACAGTTAAACGGATGCAATTAGAAGAATCTTTACTTTATCCATTAATGTTTGAGCATTTGATTTGGTTTGGGGAGCAAGAGTCTAAAGTACAATTTAATATTCCGTTAACAAATAAATCAAATCTTAAGTTTTAGTTTGAATGCAACAAAACCAAGCAATTGCTAAGATCCCCTTCCTTGATTACTCCTATATCTTCCTTGTGCGTTAAGTTTGATTTTTTTAAGTTGAAGGAATGGGAAGACAAGGTAAAACTCATATACTCGCTGATTTGTCTTCTGACTGAGTTTTTAAAACATTTGTTAAGTTAGTAGGTGTTATGAACAGAAGGGCCCACTGGACTGTTTGGGGTTAATCAGTTATTATATGTGTGGTTTGAAGGTACCAACAACTTGCTTAACAGTTATATCATGGGTGAAATGCATACATGTAGTTATATCATGGAGGTAATAAGTGCATATAGTACTGTCATTGATTAACATTAAAATATTGTATCTGTATTAGAAGTAGGATAGTAGACTATGCGTAGATAATAAAGTTAATGCAGTCATATCTGGGATATACAAAGGGAAGATTTTAAAGAATTTATATGTCCTTGCGACCGGCCACGTGTGACTGCTCTGGCTTTATTCTGGAAGGGGGAAGTTTAGTTTTATAACCCTGTAAGTTGAGATCTGGCAACTGGGGGATGTATCATGGGATAGACATCTCCCAGGTGGTGAGAGTGTAACAAGCTATTGCCCACAAAAGGAGGGGTTAGGCATGTGGGGGGGGGGGGGAGTAAGATCTTTCTGTGTTTTTATATATCTCTGTAACAATAAAGAAGTGCCAGTCTGATTTTGGACACACTAAACAAAGGTAGTGTCAGAGTCTGCTTGTACTAGTCAAAGGTACATGGTGTGTGATTCTTAGATCCTAAGAAAAGGGGTCTGATGGTGCCTGTCTATGCAGAAATGATGCTGTCATCTGAAGTGTCTGCTGGTGTCGAGATCTAAACAAACAGTTGCGACCCATAGAGAGAGAGAGAGAATTGGGGTGAGCGTAGTCCACCAAATCTGGTGGGCGTAACAGTAGGTCAATATGTCATTTCAAGGAAAAGGTGTCTGGAATACAATGTTATAAGATCTTCGCTCCTTAGGTCAGAAATGAAGTTGACTGAAACCAGAAATTTAACAGAATTTGAAGAATTATGTTTGAAGGGTGACGAGAGGTATTTGATTTCTTTTCTTTTTTTCTAATATTTGCAATAAACATAATCACACATTTATAATGTATAGTCTATAAATCATACACATACATACAATATTTAACAGAAGATATTCAAACCAAATTTTTAAAAAAATTAGAAAAGAGAAGGAAGGAGACAAGAAAAATCATACAAATATATTATTCTTTCATATAGGCGTCCCAAAGTTGCCATTTAGAAGGTAAGCTTTTTTTTATAGATCCATAGGATGGCCAATCAGTTTTCAATACATGGTTTCTAGACACAATGTTTTCCATCTCTAACCATGAGGGGATATTTTTGAGTTTCCAAAATGTTGTAAAAACCCATTTTGAATCCAGTAAGATATGAAAGATCAGATATTTGGAAAGGGGAAACATTGTGTCAATTTCTAGCTGAAGTATTATAAATTCTGGGCTAAACAGAATCCTCTTTCCTACTATTTTTAAAATTTGTACTTTGCATTGTTTCCAAAAAGGTTGAATTCTCTCACACTTCCACCACATATGTAGGAGGGTGCCATGTTTACTTCATCCTTTCCAACAGGTGCACTGATTATTTGGATCAAATATTGTCAATATTGAAGGGAAGGCATTTGATTTCTAAATGTACCAACTATAGGTAAGTATACGTCAAAGTGATACAAAGATGGTACTTGGTACCCTCCACCTTATCAAAGATAGCACCTGATAAATATATAAATAAATATTTCCATATATGGTGGTCTTGTAAGAAAATTCTGGTGCTCTGGTCTTTTTGTTTTACCTATATCTGTAAACTATTTGATTATAAATTGGAATTATCTCCTCAGAGGATGCTGTTCCATATTATTCTTGAGAAGATAAATCTCTATACTAAAAGCTTGATTAGTAAAATGTTTTTTTATTTTATTTATTCAATCCATTATGAATGCCTCTGCTAGACTAATCTTCCTTACAGTCTCAGCATCACCTCTCTGTCAATCACTCCAATGGCTTCCCTTAGCCTCAAGAATAACATTTAAAATCATGACCCTAACTTACAAAGCCCTCAACAAAAACGCTCACGCATACATCTCTGCTCTCATCTGCAAATACTCTCTTCGTTCTGCTAATGACCTTCTTCTCTCTACAACTCTTGTCACTTCCTCTCACTCCCGCCTCCAGGACTTTTCTCATGCTGCCCCATGTCTATGGAACTCCTTGCCTCACTCCACCAGATTATCCTCTTGCCTTAAAACATTTAAAATCTCACTTAAAATGCATCTCTTTAAAGAAGCGTATCACCTTCCAACCTAACATACTTATCACCTCTCTCTCCCTCTTTTACCACTCACTATACCTTAGATTGTAAGTCTGCAAGTTTCTATCCTAAGTACTTTGGGGATGCACCATGGACATTGGATTCCTAGCTCAAAGACAGGGCCCTGTTTTGGGTCCTTGCTTTGCTATTTGTTAATTTGTATTTATCTTTGCCTGAACTTAACTTATGCACAGCGCTACGGAATATGTTGGTGCTTTATAAATGAACTATAATAATAATTAGCAGCTACATGGTCTATACTGAAATTTTGGAAACAAGAAACTATCCCAACTTGTGTAATGGTTCAAACAGTTTTAGAAAGAAATAATGCTATAGAAATACATTTTTGGATATTGACTAAAACTATAGCTTTAGAGCCTTCCCAAGACTAGCAGCCACATTAAATTCCAAGCCCGTAGTGGCAACGGCACACCCGCAAAGCCTGCGGGTTTGAAATTCTTCTGCGTTATCGTGGTATAACGTAGTGTGACACAGGCCTCTCTGCCAATAGAAAGCGATTTAGCTGCAGATGAT
Source organism: Discoglossus pictus (assembly GCA_027410445.1). Lineage (NCBI taxonomy): Eukaryota > Metazoa > Chordata > Amphibia > Anura > Alytidae > Discoglossus > Discoglossus pictus. The sequence continues at coordinate 124,168,005 of CM050169.1, read as the reverse complement.
TGACAAAGGGAGATTGTAAAGTTGCGTTCCACCCGCCCATGCATTGACCGTGTTGTATTTTCTGTCGAAGTAGCGCGCAGGTCCCGGAGTTGGAGGTTTTTGAGAGCGAGAGCAGGAGTATTTTGAGAGCAGTAATTTGCGGTTTTGATTATTTATCTTATTCTATTTACTATTTTACATGTAATCCTTAAATTATATTTACAGATTACACATAATTGCAATACACATGATTTAAACAACACACATACAGACATATAGAGCTAGGTCACTCCATACACACACACCCATCCCATCCTCCACACCCATCCCCCAACAGTTATTAATTACACATAATACACACATTTTTTTTCCATCATTTATTTACAGCAACACTTATTTTCATTTATCATTCTATTACTTTTGAGATTGATATGGAGGGAGGAGAGAGGAGTGGAGAGGTTGAGAGGAGGAGAAGAGGAGATTCAAGGAGGAGAGAGAGGAAAGAGAGGTGGCCCTGGGGAGTAGTGGTGGATAGGAGGAGGAGTTGTGGAGGAGAGGAGGTGATGAGTGGTGGTGGAAAGGAGGAGCAGGTGAGGAGTGGTGGAGGAGAGGAAGAAGAGGTTGAGGAGTTGGAGGAGAAGCAGGAGGAGGAGGAGAGTGTAGAGGAGGAGGTGGATGGCAGCAGGGTGGTCCAAGCAGCAGGAACACCTAGGAGAGGGTCAGAGGGGAAGGTGCCTGATCCCAGGGGGGTGGTAGTTCGGGAGAGGGATAGGCCCCAGGGACAGTTCAGGGAGGTAAGGATCCCTGTCCACATTCGGGAGGGCAAGAGACTAAGTTCAAGCACAGGGCCCACAATTACATGCACCGAGAGAATGTGGTCCTCCATGTGCTATCCGTGGCCCCCCGTAATTCTTGCAGGGGGGAAGGAAGTTAGGCCAGAACTTAGGGCTCAGACATGGAAGGAGGTAGCGGCTGAGGTTATAGCAGTAGCAGTACCAGACTGTGACCTTTAATGAGTTTGAGAGGGTTGCTAAGGACCTTCTGAGACAGGTGCCTGGCGCTGGAGCTTCAGGCCTGGTGGCCCAGCAGGACCCAGACTCCATGTCAGGTGAATATCACATACACCAACATGCCACCACATGTACAACACAAACACTACACATGTACATGATGACCAACACTGTGACATGTGAGCTCTATGGAATTAACAAGGGATAGATGGATGCGTCAAACCACAAAGCTGACAAATCACTGTCATTCCTGGGCACAAGACCAGTAATCAACCAATAGAAAGTCCATGTATTGGTGTGCCCAATGCAGCCTATGCAGTTACAGACCACAGCAGGAACCCAGGTTGCGTTAGGAGCCAAGAACAATCAAGATCAAGAACCAAAGAATAGATCACATCTAGCAAATGATAGCTAATCTGAGTTGCAATTGGGAGTATCATCCAGGTTCAATCCAAGATGTTAAGAATGCACATAAAAACAATATATTTTTCATCATACTAATGACATATACCTCTCTTTTCTCTCTTTCAGCATCAAGGAGGTCTGGGTCCAGTGGCTAGCCAGTGGAGGGGGTGTCGGCTCCATCGGAGCAGGAAGTGGAGGAGCAAGCCTCCACCCAGCAGAAACCGGCACAGGGGGAGAAGGAGAAAAGCAGAGTTGAGGGCCCTGGTTCAAATGAGGAGGATGTAATATGGCTCCGGCCGCACTGCTGGGATTCTACCCCACTCACACAACACCACCTCCTCACCAGGCTACACCCCAGGGGCCTCGATCCCCAACATCAGGCCAGGCTGCACAGGCGGAGATGCTGGCCTTCATGCAGCAACAGTTGGAGTGTCTTCGGGGGATCCAGGTCAGCATCTCTGCTAATCATGAGAAGGTAATGCACAGTCTAGCAAGGCACAAAAGATAGGAGAGGAGGCACAACCTAATTACTGAGTTGTACCTTGCTGGGCTGCTCAGGATTGGGGCGGACCAGAGTGCATTCCAGGGGGTCACCGCAGAAACCAGGTGACATGCTGTGGTCCCCAGCCCCGCCTCCTCCACCTCAAAGGCATCCCCCAGCCACCCTCAGCCCTGCCCCTCCTCTCCTCCCACCATGCCTCCATCACTGCAGGTGCTGTTGCCTCCAGGGGGGTTGTCTCCCCCTGCCTTTACCACCACCACCAGGGAGACAGCAGCCAGCCATGGGGGATTCGGGCCCTGTGCCTAGGTGGAGGAGGACCTAGGGGCTGCGTCTATTTTTGTGCCTTCTCAACAGCACTCCTTAGTGACAATCTATTGGTCAGAATGTTGACCTAATCTAGCCTGGCTACAGAGTATTGGATCTTGGCCTCTGTGATTGTTAGGGTATTTTGAGGGGTTTAATGCATTAAAGATTTTAATCTCAAAGCTTCATTGTATTTTTCCACTGTTCTTAAGTACATGACACTGAAGATGCTTTCAGGAAAGCATATGCAATACATTCCTGTAAATGCTGTCACGTCCTTAACTTATGTCTGCACAGGAACTTTGTGGGTTCTGTTTTTGCCTAACTGTAACATGTAACGTATGTTGTGAAAAACGTTTTCCAATTATATCTTTATTATAGCATTATGTTTAAATGATCGCTTATTCTTTTATAAACTCCTCTGTCATGGCAATACATCTGAGACATATATGATAAGACTTATCCTGAACATGTCACTAATTGATGGTCACTGAGGAATGCTGTTGACAAGAGATGCTGCCGTCCCTATATTTTTTTAAGGTCTAATTTTGTAGGTTTTTGTTTTTTTGTAGTTTTTTTTTGTTTTAGGTGCAATTCAGGTCCATGAAGGCATCTTCTGCATTTGCAAGCATTGCGAAGGAAATGTATGAGGTTAAGGTCTTCACAGTGCCTCTCAGGTAGACATTTCTTCAATGACAGCCCCCTTAACATATAACTCTCACAATCTTAAAGCTATCATATATCCAGATATGTAAGACATGATTGTTGTTAGCTTACATGTAGACTAATACCGCTATGGCATGTTAATGACAGCCAACATTAATATATGCACTAGTGAAGCATGTGATCCTGACCTCATTACCGGTCTGAGAACCGATCCTTGGGTCTGATGTAAGTAACATTAAATCTGGCTGCTGACCTTTGTGTCCTCATACGTATTCATGGGTATTTTCCCCTATTGCGAATTACCCAGAGACCTAGCTAATAGATAGTAATGCTTGCAGATGGGAATCAGGGGAGTTGACATATTGTTACAGTATTTAGCACTGTACGGCACATGCATGTTTTTAGTTGATCACTTTTTTCAGATTTTTGTTTTGTCACCACACTGTATGTGTGAAACTGGATTGGATTACGCAGTCCAGAGGTTAAATCATCTTTTTCCTTGAGCAGATCTAGACAAGTTGTAAGTGCTATGCACATTAATGGTTTCTTCAACTAAATAGAGGGATTTCTGATGATCCTTTTTCTCATCAGATTCTGGTTGCAGTGGTGTAGTGACCACATGTCACACCCATGATATTAATGCACAGTCTTGTACATTTCTGATTGTGCTCTGTGTATGAAATAAAGCTTTGTTATACCGTTCTCATTGTGTCAGTGTGTTTTCAATGGTTGGGGTTATGGGACATCCACATACATCACATTTGTGTCATATTCCTATATATGTAAGCCAATGAGCCCTAGTTACTGTGCAATAGATCAATGCATATAACAATAACAATAGTCATAATAGCATTAGATATCATATAAGAATACATTTAATATATAATCAAAATAAAGGATAATCACACATGAAAAGTCCAATTAGTGATACAGTGAAGTATCAACATTCCCCTGAGGGCCTGCTAGGAATATGACAGGTGATACTGGAATGGGTTGACAGTTCCTTCCCTACTGGTGGTGTGTCACACTGATTATGCAGCAAACTGTCTAAAGAGAACAAATCCAACATTGACATTTTGCACTAATTTGGAGGTAAGCTCATTTCAGTGGGAATAGTTAATCCCACCAGTGTGATTTCTTATTATCCGAGTGTGAGCTCAATAGGTATTTCAAACTGTACACATGTGAGTGCATTGGATTTTGTTTTTATTTCTCCTTTACATACTACACCATTGTACTCTTGCGCTTCTCTACACCGTACCCTTCTTTTGTTCCTTCTCTAGTGGACTGTGATTTGTCTGACCTCTCTGCTATGAACTGCCTCCATTTGCGGGTTACGGGTTTGAACGCCAGGGCGTCTTTGGGAAATCGTAGCAATTTAATATTGATTTTCGAATGTAACAGTTACAGGCTTGACGGAGCAAAGGTTTTGCAGCAACGGAGGGTTTTCCCGCCTGTAACCCGCGGTAGCTTTAAGAGGCCAATTTAATAGCCGTAAATCTTGCGGCCTCCGTTACGGGCTACGGTTTTACACGTTGGGGGAATTTAATCGGGCTGTAAGTCTCCTTCCTCTTCGTGCATTATGATGTGTTTTTCGTTTTGTGTGTTTAAGCAATTTGTTCAATATTGTTTAGATATATTAATTAAGATAGAATGCCTGAAGAACTTTGTACCTAAGTTTGTAGCATTATTCAGAAAACAGCAACTAAAGAAAACTAAGAAGGCAAACTGGCTGTCTAATGTGACTTTGAAAGTAGCCCAGCAAAGTGGAAAATGAAAGATAGTGGAGATTTGTCCGACTGCAGAATTCCAGAGGATAGCAAGAAGAGACAACGAGACATGTTATAATGAACAATGTAAAGAGATAGAAGAAGATCACATAAGGGGAAACTCAAGAGAGCTCTTCAAGTAAATTGGGGATCTCAAGGGAACCTCAAATGAGCGTGATAAAAGACAAACATGGTAGGGAATAGAAGCAGATCATATAAAGGAGAGGTGGCAGAAATACACTGAAAAGCTATACAGGAAAGATCTTAACAACATTGATAATGTCAATAGTTTATCCAGAGTGCTCAAGACAGAAATCTTGGAGATTGAAGTGAGATGGGCCTCGAGAAGCCTTGCTGATAACAGTGCTATAGGAGTTGATCCTACAAGATGATCCTGTGAAATAGGCTATACAAAGATCCAAGTAATATACTTTACTCAATGTCTGCCCCAGCTTAGTATAAGCTCCCGACAGGGTAACCCAGAGACTACAATCTCCAATAGGGCTATTAAAGCCTGCAATTACTCAAATCATAGTATGGGAGTAGTGAGCTTTATGATTGACCTAAATCATTATCCCATGGATCACAACTTTGCTTTTAAATGGTATTAATACATAGGTGCCCTAGTACAATATTGATACATTAATGAAGATGTCTTAATATACAATAGCATTGATATTGTCTTAAGTATTATTCTCATTATTGGATAACATGGGAGTGGAATTACTCCTTCTAGGATTATAATTTGCACCAATAGTTGGAAATGCAAATAATTATCCTAGTCCACATGATGTGTTGATGTGCCCATTTTTATGGTCATAGAGATATTGGGAGTTTGAAATATAGGAGCCCCAATTGTACACAATATTGCAACCATAATGGAAAAACATTAAAATTAAATTAATGTGTGATACAAGATAATAGGGACACTCTTAATAACGAATAACAAATGTGAACAACTTTTTGGAACAACATTTTATTCCACTAATAAGTGACAATTTGAAGCAACAGAGTAATTCAATTATCCTATTTATAATTAAGGCTTTTTTTGATGGTTCACAATTTAAACAACAATGACATTCAATCTGCAGTATCTACACTTGAGTTTTCAATATGGTTAAAGAGACATTGACTCCCTAAGTGTTTTTATTTATTCTGCGTTGTTACTTTAGTGTCAATAAAGATTTCTGTTTTTTATAATTATTTGGAAGAAATATCAACAATCTTAGATACGCCAATGATACTACTCTGATGGCTGAAAGTGAGGAGGAACTAAAGGACTTATTTACGAGGGTTAGAGAAGAGAGTACAAAAGCTGGCCTGCTGCTCAATGTTAAAAAGACAAAGATCATGGCAATCTCAGTTCCTGACAAATAGCTAGGGAAGATGTTGAGGCAGTGACAGATCTTATTTTCCTGGGATCCAAGATCTCTGCAGATGGTGATTGTAGCCATGAAATTAAAAGATGTTTGCTTCTGGAGAGGGAAGCTGCTCCACGCTGATTATAGCCAGTAAGCTTGAAACAGCTGTACGTGGATAGGATTCCAGCTTGTGTATAATCCAGCCTTGCTTTTGCATAAAAGCTGTGTAATGCAGCGGGCATAAGCTTAAAGGAAGCCATGTTTAAAAGTGGCTATGTATTGAGGAGCGATGCATTTGTGGGCACATTGGCATATCTCTGCTCAGCTTCCCAGAATGCAGTGTAATAACTGTATTTCTCTGAAATTCTGAGCTGGAAACTGTTTTTTTAACTTGTTTTAGACATTCAAATATGAACACAGATGTACTATTTATTTTCTGTACTACTGTACGGTGGAGCGCTTCTATCGCTCTTTTGCCCACCATATATATATATATATAGTACAGAAGATAAATAAATAATAAATAAATAATGAATAATACATTTGTGTTCCCATTTGAATGTTTAAAAATAAGTTAAAAAGTTTATTTCCTGCTCAGGTTTCCCAGAAATGTATTACACTGAACTCTGGGAAACTGGGAAGGCAAATGCAAATGAGTCTACCATGCATTTTCACTCTTAAATCCCAACCCTACTTTATACAAGGCTCCTTATATGTATATTATATTTAAATTATGTTTTCTATTTCTGTCATTTTAAACTTAAAAAATGCTTATAAAACTGCAGTCAGCCATAATAATAATTTCAATGCAGAGCTAATGTTTTAGTGCTATTTATTGAAAAGAAATCACTGAATAATAAGGGTCTTAAGGATTAAATGTGGATCTTTAATTCTAAGTAACATTTTTGCCCTCCAAAATGAAACATTAGCCCCATAAATGGATTTCCCTCTTTCCTGACACTGGGAAGAGATTATTCTGGAGTCAGGATCCCCTGTAGCTTATTGTATCTAGTGATGCTTTTCATATGTGGCCAGCAGGAGCAAAGTACCTGCTGCTTAGACCATTATAACAATATTTAAGCACCTGCACCTCCTTCTGTTTAATTTAATTACAGTTCCTCTAGTTTGAGGGGTTTGCTGAGCCGGAGTCGGACAGCCATCGCTGCCAGTGCTTATCCCATCAGTGGGATGTGCACATTCCTCTTTTAAGTAGTTTAGGACAATAAAGATTTGTGGAATTCCTTTCCCAAAGTCTCGTTTTTTGGTTTCCAGCAGTGCAGTTTTAAATTAGATTACACACAGTATATGAATATTAAAATGCCTTCTGAATTTGGTCACCTTGTATTAGTTTGATCTAAATAATTGGAGCCTGGGTTATGATTATAGACTATAATATAGCAGGGCCCAGGAAAGCCATAGCATAGCCCTCTAATCATCAAGTTTCATCTATAATATTACAGAGTGCAGAAGAATTATATAGATGAACATAGACATTAAGTGGTACAAAATGAAATAAGTTCATACAGGGGGTGGGCAAAATAATGGAAACATGAAGCGAAAAATAAATTACTTTGAAGTGACTAAAGCACAATTACAAACACCGATGTCTTATGTTGATTGCCAATTAACAGTATATGGGCCCTATTCAATTTCACAATTCGTAAATGTATTTACATTGAAAATCACTCTTAATATTGCCACGTATTCTATTAGCTACTCGCAATCCGATTATGAATTACCCTCCCACAATCACTACGGGCCACCCTGAGTAATATTAATCCCGGGATTCAAGGCGTTATCACAGATCATGAAATCCACATGGACTAAAACAGATGATCTAATGCATTTTATAGATTGCTTGATTGCCAGCCCAATCAGCAAATATTACTCATTGGCACTAATTCATTTGTAGCCTCGGATTGCAGATTATGTCTAACTTCAATGTTTTACTGACATCATGATGACGGTCTCATTTACTATTGGCTGTGTTTAATAATTAAATTACGTGCTTGCTTATATATTGTCAGATCATATAATAACACCCTTCTGAAATTAGACTTACAAAGGCAGGGTTTACAAATTTAGGCTTAAGCAGGTAAATTGTGATCTTGAGATCTCAATAGAATATATCTAAACATTTAGAGAGAAAAAACTCCAGCTGCAAAAGTTACGGGTTAGAGTCATGTGGTTGCTTCTAAAAGAATAGGGTTCTATGTTGGCTATAAAAGAGGTCTGACAATTAGCACTTTGATTTAGCAACATGAAGCAGCTGGCAGAGTTCCAAAATAAACTAAATAGTTGGTGCCCAAATTGAAGGTGCATTGGACTCAAAAACTTAAAAAATGACTTCACGTGTTAAGGGGAACAGTAATGAAAGCATATGGCAAATACGGACAAACTGCATCTGCAAAGAGCAGCAGTGGTTGCAAGTCAGAGCTACTGATAAGGATAGACCAGTGGTGCAATAGGCGCAAAGCAATAGGGTGGGGGCCCTAGGTAACTGGCAGTAAATGAGGAATCTTAATGTATTAGATGAGGACTTTATAGAAAGGTGATCTGATCATCTTCATATACTCCAAGGGGATGGAAAGAGAAGATTCAAGGGGGGTATTTTGCACTTATTCACTAGCTCCACCACTGGGATAGACACTTCATACGATAGTTGTTAAATGTCACAATAGTAGAGAGTCCAAAATAACCACATTCTAGAGTCTGTGACCCAGTCTCAATAAAGACTGTAGATGGTGAGCTTCTCAAGACTGGAATTTATGGCAGGACTGTCATTTGTGAAACCATCCAAGGCCAATGCAGAAAGATGAAAAACCTGATGTAAGGGGTAAAAGCCAGGAGCTCTGAGCAAGGAAAAAGTAATATGGTAATGTGAATCACCTATCAACCTATTTCCTACATTACGAGGTGTTTTGGAGAAAGCCAAAGGATACCTTCAGCCCACAATGTCAGTTGCCAACATGGTGGTGTTCTGAATGGTATGAATAGCCATATTGTGAAAGTCACATATTGTCCAAGGAATATGAGGTTATATTATAAGACAAGGTGCAAATACTGCTCCCTCATTATGTCCCCTATTCCAGGATGATAATACCCCATGCACAGCTAAACAAGTTCAAGAGGGTTTCATGAACACCAAGATGAAGTCACACACCTTCCATGGCCGCCCCAGTCACCAGATCTAAACATCATTGAACCTCTATGGGAAGTACTGGAGAGCAGAGTAAGAGATTGATTCCCATTTCCTTTATTGCTTAAGTAACTGGAGACTTTTCTTCTTGACAAATAGTGTTTTTTCATTTGGCACTTATTATTTTTTATCTTATCAAGCAATCAACTATTCTTTAGAGACCCCTTTATAAGAACTATAAGTGGTCATTTAAGGAAAAAAAGAAGAATTCAGACCAAGAAAAGAATACAAAAAATGTGAGGAAGGAGAGGAATCTTATACCCAAGCAGACCTAAAATAGGACAGCCTTCAAGGACCCCCACCCCAGTCTCCAAATCAAAAGTGGATCAAGCAGCTCTACTAGTTCTGAAATAATAAAGTTCAAAAGAAAGTTTTACAAGACTGATTTGATTGCTAACTATTTTCTAAACAAATTAATTAAACCCAATTACGCTGACCTTTTTAATACATGTTTGAAGGAAATTGAAAATTATTTTTATTGCAAAACTTCCAAGGGAATAAAAGCTGCTACTGTTCCGACCCTTTAAAGCAGTCTTTATAACGTAATCTTTGTTTATTTAGTCAATTTCATTAAACTGATGCACTGTAAACAAAGCATCGGATCTTGGAAGGATTTTGTTCTGGTTCTTCCAATATAAACATGTTAAGATGTCAAAATGCACAAACTATCTAACAAAGAAATTGAACAAGACCTAAAACTCACCACTGTACTAAAAATGCTGTACCATCATGTAGAGCAGATAAAATAAAACAGAAAATGTATAAAAACTTGTATAGTTATAACAAATGCTGCAATAATAGATTAACATATTGATTTAACCTAAACCTAAATAGAAGTCTCTGCATTGTGATATAGGCACATTCTTTCAGGTCCTAGATGAACACAAATTACAAGGAATGCTAATATTTCTTTTGGTGCAATTATAAAGTCCACATTTTGTCCCTGAGATTATGTGAATAATTTGAATAAACTTATATGAGAGTTTTCTTTACCATTGTAGGTTGCTTGCTATAGTTGGTCATTGCAGAAGTTGGATTCACACACAGAGGAGGAATTATTGGGTTATATAAAAGCTCCTAGTGTGGCGGTTGGCCCTCACACACCTTCGCAGCCAACCTTTACCTCTGACATCAATGGCTCGTGGCACTCCGCAGTTTCCACTTTGTTTATTCGCAATGGTGCAATTTGTCCAGGCATGGTACACTTTAACCGTAGCAGCACGAGAACAGTTTATAAACTGCACTGTTGGAGAAATCCTGCCACCCTTGGCAAGAAAAACAAAGATCCTTCCCTTTTCAAAGTTGGATAAATCGCACGTTTTACCCATGACAGCGATGATACATGTCACCTTATATAGCCATAAAGGTTATAATAATGTAACTCGACCCTATATATTAAAGGGGCTGTCACACCAAAATCAAGTCCTTTGTGTAATAGTTTGTACTAGCCATTTGTGTCTGCTTTTCTGTCTCTGCCGTGGCAAAACAATACCCCCTAAGGTCATCATGCATTTATATCCTCTACCCCATTCTTATGAGCCACAGAATAGCATATTAGTATAAAGTAGCTACACACACAATACTGAATATATATGTATACAGCTGTTTACTGTAAAAAAAAGTCTAAGACAAATTATAGACAGTTTTTACTTCTCTTTATGAAACCATATTATTTTGGGGGTGACAGAGTCCCTTTAAGAACACAGTGCTGTTATTGATACTCAAACATGAAACTGGAAGCTGTTTATTAATTTAATTAAAATAAATTAAATTTAAAAGTGGGGTTAAATAATGTAACTTTCTATAATATTAAATACTAATAATATTAAATACTGTATAGTTTTTCATCTATATGATTCAATCTTCATCCTTTATACTGGCCCTTTTATTTTGTTCTATATTATATTTTATATAAAAAAAAAATAATAATGGAGAAAAGTAAAACTTTTGCATTTCTGATTTTTATATCAATTACTATTTTCTTTCCTGAGCACTTTCTGGCCATGTCCTTGTAAACTAATGAGCTTCCATTGGACATACTGAATACACTGGCAGTTGTGTATGCCATATTTTGTCTGTATTAAAAGTCTTCTCCTACCTAAGGCAGTAAATTATCAGAAACTAAAATGATAGATTCGACAGCAGCATAAATTGGATATTAAAGCATTTATTTAAGACTGTGTAAAAGAGTTCCCTGGTGGTGCAGTGGTTCAGATTTAGTACTTTCACTGCTGCTACTGGGGCTCAATTCCAGTCAGGGAACCAAGAGGCCACACCACCCTGAAGCCTGCAATAATAGATTAACATATTGATTTAACCTAAACCTAAACAGAGGTCACTGCATTGTGATATAGGCACATTCTTTCAGGTAGATGAACGCAAATTACAAGGAATGCTAATATTTCTTTTAGTGCAATTATAAAGTCCACATTTTGTCTTTGAGATTAGAAAGTGTGAAGAATTTGAATAAACTTATATGAGAGTTTTCTTTAAAATTGTATGTTGCTTGTCATAGTTGGTCATTGCAGAAGCTGGATTCACACACAGAGAAGCAATTATTGGGTTATATAAAAGCTCTTAAAATATTCTTAGAAATATTGATACAAAAATGTTCTATACAACCCATTTACTGGACATATTTGCTGCTATAATAATTAATAAATAATGGGGCTGGGAGAGGTCAGGCTTTGCTAGATTATTGGATCTGATAATGTTCTCTTTCACTCAAGTACATGGATTAAGTAGGAGCTAAACTCAAAAAAATAAAAAAAAATCTAATGTTAACCTTGTTTATTAGAATTTACAGATATAGGGCAGGTTCTACTGCCCTACTAGTAGTTCTCCAAGACTAATTATCTTAGCACATTTTGCCAATTGTGATGAGTTGAGCCTGCTCGGGTGAAATACTTTTAAAAATTAACTTTTTCACTAATTCTATACATTGTTATTATTAGCTGTCATCCCAAATAACCTCTGTGTGCAGCAATGACAGCAGCTAGACAGCGTGGTAATGAGTCAGAAAGATGCTGAAAGGCTGGCAAGGATATCTGGAACCAAGCAAACTGCAGTGCATCCGACAGCTGCTGAAGAGTGCATGGGAGGATCCATCCTGCTAACATGGCGATCTAGGTGGCCTAACAGGTGCTTGATGGGGTTCAAGTCAGGGGAATTTGGAGGCCAGGGAAGTACTTGGAAGTCTTCGTCGTGCTCCTCCAACCACTCCCAGACAATTCTGGCTGTATGACATGTTGCATTTTTCTGCTGGAAGATCCCATCCGCTCCAAGGAAGACAGTCAACATGTATGGGAACACCTGACCTGCAAGGATGGATAGATTACCATATTTGTTGAGAGTGCCTTCCAGAGGTATGAGTGGAGCCAGACAATACCAAGGAAACATTCCCCAGATCATAACGCTTCCGCCACCAGCTTGGTTGCAGGGTGTTTGTTCTTGGAGGTTTTGCACCTGACACTCCAACGTTCGTCCAGACGATGAAGCAGAAAATATGACTTATCAGTGAAGGCAACCCTTTGGCATTCAGAAAAAGTCCAATATCGGTACTGTGATGCAAATTGAAGCAGTTTCTGACAATGAACCCTTGTCAGCATGGGTGCAGTGACCAGCCGTTTGCTTCGGAGCCCCATACACAACAGGGTTGGCTGTACTGTCGTTTTAGACCCACGTCTGTTAGCCCCCTGGTTCGTTTGGACGGTGAGCGGCTCAACTGTAGCATTGCAGTTGGCCCTCACACACCTTCGCAGCCGACCTTCCCCTCTGACATCAATGGCTTGTGGCACTCCGCAGTGTTTATTCGCAATGGTGCAGTTTGTCCAGGCACGTACACTTTAACCGTAGCAGCACGAGAACAATTCACAAACTGCGCTGTTTGAGAAATCCTGCCACCCTTGGCCCGAAAGCCAATGATCATTCCCTTTTCAAAGTTGGATAAATCGCACGTTTTACCCATGACAGCGATGGTTGATACGTCACCTTATATAGCCAAAAAGCCAGCCTACAACATGTGCCGTATTTCATTGGCTATGCAATGCTGATGGCAAAAATAGGCCGTGGTCATAATAATGTAACTCAACCCTATATATTAAAGGGGCTGTCACACCAAAATCAAGTCCTTTGTGTAATAGTTTGTACTAGCCATTTGTGTCTGCTTGTCTGTCTTTGCCGTGGCAAAACAATGCCCCATAAGGTCATCATGCATTTATATCCTCTACCCCATTCTTAAAAATGAGCCACAGAATAGCATATTAGTATAAAGTAGCTACACACTTTAAGAACACAGTGATGTTATTGATACTCAAACACGAAACTGGAAGCTGTTTATTAATTTAATTAAAATAAATTAAATTTAAAAGTGGGGTTAAATAACATAACTTTCTATAATATTAAATACTGTATAGTTTTACATATATATGATTCAATCTTCATGCTTTATACTGGCCCTTTTATTTTGTTCTATATTATATTTTATATTAAAAAAAACATAATAATGGAGAATTTTTTTTTTTTAAGTAAAACTTTTGCCTTTCTAATTTTTATATCAATTAATATTTTCTTTCCTGAGCACCTCCTGGGCATGTCCTTGTAAACTAATGAGCTTCCATTGAACATACTGAATACACTGGCAGTTGTATATGCCATATTTTGTCTTTATTAGAAGTCTTCTCCTACCTAAGGAAGTAAATTATCAGAAACGAAAATGATATATTTCACAGCAGCATAAATTGTATATTAAAGCATTTATTTAAGACTGTGTAAAATGGTTCCCTGGTGGTCCAGTGGTTCAGATTTGGTACTTTCACTGCTGCTACCTGGGTTCAATTCCAGTCAGGGACCATGAGGTCATGGAAAGTTGGACATGGCTGAACGATGCAAACACAATTTTTAAAAAGAGACTATTTTTTACTGCATTGGCCCTTTAACTTACTTTTATTTTATATGACAATATATTATATATGAAATATATACTAAGAACATTTAACCCCAAAGGTATTTCTTTAGCCACAAGCTGTTTCATTCCTTTGAAATATTAAATACAAAAATGCAATGTAATATTCACTGTAAATAAATGAAAACTGACATTTGTTAAATAAATATCACATTTAGCTATACATGTTCAAAATGAGCTTAACACTATTTATATTGGAAAAAGATGTAGTGAATTTTGATAATTCATTTTTTAGGTTGTGGTAGGGAGTCTCCAACTGAGCTAGCTCTGATCAATAAGACATAGCAATGCTTAAACAATAGATTGCAAGCTTTTAAACAATTTGTAAGCTGGAAATAGTGCATAGTAAATTAGAGAATGTGCTTGAGATGTTTAGTAACTCTGCAGTAACAATAGCACCTATGTCAGTCTATGAGCATAACATATTTCTAAAAAAAAATCTGAATTTAGTTATATATGGAGGAGGTTCTATTTTGTTTGCTTTTATCACTCTGTGGTTGTTTGCATTATCTAATCCAGGGGTCTTCAAACTCGGCCCTGGAGGGCCGCACCCAGGCCTGGATTTGAGGATTTCCTTTCTGTGCACAGGTGAGTCAATCAGGATGACGGAAGAAGCAATAGTCTCACCTGTTTGCAGAAAGGATATCCACAAATCCAGGCCTGAGTTTGGAGACCCCTGATCTAATCTATCAGTGGAGGGAGAGGTGAGGGGAACAGGGATTATGTAGAGCGGAAAAGGCTTGCATTTATTGTTGCAAGCAGGAAATTTGCAACAATAAATGCAAGCTTTGCCCCTGTATTAATAAAAACACACTCACATAGCCTTAATTAAAGTATAATGGATGCCTCCAGGGTCCATCAGAGGCATCAACATGCTTTTTCTAGTTAAAAACTATCTGTTTGACTTTTTTCTGCCTAGTTATTCTCCTACAGAGACAGACAAAGAATAAATAATGTAGAAAATGGGAATTAAAATGTATTGAATGTAGGATGGCAAATGCACACAAGGATCTTAAGAGAATATCACACTGTCAGCAGGAAAAGTCCTTTATCTGGCACTAATGGCCCTTTAAGAGTGTACTCCTGCCCCTCCCTTGGTCCTCTCCAAGTTTATATGTTTAATCCATGTGTGGCAAATGCTGTGTGTGCTCCAGTGCTATTCAGTATTGTGGCTAGTACAAGCCGCCTTGGTGATACGTGCAACGCCATAGAAATTATATCCTATATGCGGTAATTGTGTCCTATGTAACAACTGCTTGGGAGTGCATAGAAAAACTATCTAGAATTTCAGTGGTTAGAGTCAAGATCAACTTTTATTTTTATATAAATTACAAAACGTAGAGATCTATAATCATACAATAATGGTAATACACTATCAGTAAAATGAGGAAACAGAAGTAAAGGTAAGGTAAAGGATCCCTTCTGGATTTCTACTTTGCCGTGGCTGTGTACTTCAATGAAGCTGTGAGCTATACCATGTAGAGTCACCCAAGATGGGCAGGTCATAGAAGAGAAGTCAGACAAATTGCTGCCCACTGGAGAAATTGCCAAGAAAATCTATTTTATTTCATGCTTCCTTCTTTGTAAAGTCATATATTTATTGATCAAATAAATACTAGTGATAGAAAGGAAAATTAAACAAAAGACATATAGATAAATAAATAGATAGATAGATATATAAAAAGGGAACAAAAAATAGCAATCAAGGGCAAAGGGGGGCATAACAAAATTCAATTAAAATTGGGAAAAGCTGAAAGAAAATATTTGGGGGGGAAAGGAAAGTAGTATGTTTACACCAAGTACAGCAGAGTCTGTGTCTTCATGAGCTGAAGAGGGCAGGCCCATACAGGCAATATTTGTTGGGTTTTAGGCAGTAAAAATAGAGTTTATAAGCACTTTTTAATATGATAAAGTACATAAAAGTAAATAGATACACAGGTATCTTATATACGTAGAAAAAAAAGATTGTAAAAATAATTTGCCAATAGAAAGGGATGCAAGAGATCTAGGGGATACTGCCCCTAGATTTCCTGGCACCTTTGGCCCTGGCCTTGTGGGTATCATCTTCCAATATCCAAAAACGTAGGGTAATAAAAGTATTTATTCCATGTAGTGATGCTGTGAAAAGCCTGCAGGGGCCTCCAGATCTGCACTGACTGCAAGCTCTTACCCCAACCGTACTTAATAAAATTATACAACTCGCTGTTCACCGATTTTACACACAAGTAGTTTCAGGGCAAATTCCACACAGGTTCTGCAAGGTCACAACTACTATCTAAACACCAATAGCCTCAAGGTTGTATTAAATGAGGTATGGGGAATGTTGAGTTCCTCTAGTGGAAAATTATACTATAAAAACCAATAACACTTGAACAAACCAACAAAATGTTCAGGATGACGTGTGCATAGATTTTATGATAAAATGAGCAAAGCCAACAGAAAATTAAATCTCTTCACAATTACCCTCTATTAATTGGCTAAATCAATACAGAAATAAAACACAGCTTGGTGAAGGCTAGACATTTTTAGATTTTTAATAGGTTTAGCTTGGGTAAGAGAAGGGAGAGGAGTGATATGGTATATATGTTAAAACACTGTTTTTAACACTCCACTACTCAAAGTAAACTTAACTCCACCATCAAAAGCTTATAAAGGTTGAAAGGAGATCCCAGTTTAAAGATAAGAGAAAAATAGATAGTTTCAGGGTAAGTTTTCTAATAAACACATTTTATCTTGAACAGTATTGTTCCAAAGGCTTTAGAATAGTCTATGAAGCAGAAGTAAATCCTTTTCTGGTACCCTCTTGCTTTCTGTATTATCCAGTGGACATTGGCAATTTGATCTCTTGTGCCTCTTTCTCTGAGGAACCCGGCTTGCACATCTGGTAATTCGAAGACCATAAATTGTTGGAGTCAAGCTTCTAGGAACGTAAGCATTACCTTGCTGGCATGTGAAATAAGTGCAATTTGATAATGGGAGCACTCTTTGGCACTGCTACTAATTCTACTGATCTACGACCTGCTTCATTTTGTACTCCAAGGCCAAACTTGCCAGTTATTCCAGTATCTTTTGGTTCCTTACTTTAACATTCCAATCCGATTTGCCACTATACAAATCTCTAGTACGCCCTCATTTGGAGCTGGGTGTGCTTTTGGCCCAACCACTTCATTAGATCTGGTGCTACTCATACTAGTCCTCTGCTCTTCCTCAGTAATGTGGTAGGCACCTTCTGACCTTAGGGGTTCATCTTCCAGTGCCATATCGTTATGTCTCTGGTTGTGCTTGTTCATAAAGTTATCTTAGCAAAGTTACTGGAGTGGAAACTGAATTTATGTATGTACGATACATGACGTATTTCATTGGCTACGGACATGGTCATAATAATGTGATTCGACCCTGCGTAGCTATGTGGGATGTATTGGCATTTACAGACAGCAGTACTTTCTGGGCACAGATAGCCATTTCCAGTAAGTTTCAATATTTTTCTTGAAAATAATTGTAATGTTTAAAACATATCAATTTCAATAAATGATAAAAAAAAAAGTATTCAATGTCCCTTTATTCTCATTTGATAAATAGGCTCTATAGAGATATAAGAATTAGGGATATTTAATGTTTTCCTGCATTTTTTATAATGATATAATTGAGGATCCAAATATGGTAAAATTTAAAACTATAGGTAAAGGCAAAGACTTTGTCAATTGAATGTTATTAAAAATGCATATTTTTAGCATAACCTAAGATAGAAGTTTGCCATTATGAGCCTTTCTTTTTAACCCACAGCAATTCATATATTTTGTTAATAAAAGATCATTGTCATTAATTACTGATAAGTCCCGAAGCATTGTGCCTGTTGTCTTATGTGTACAAAAAAGGCATGCTCAGACCCAAGTGACGGCACTGAAGACAATGGGACCAGTGCCTCAGGGGCTAATCAGGCAATGATTCTTTCATTAATAAATTATATTATCTGTTGGCTGACTGACAGCTAAAAATTGTATACATCAAAGTTAGTTTACTCTGTAACACTAAACATTATTTCAGTTTATTTTTTGTAACTTCTGAAGGCTGCTAGTTTTTGTCCCTCTATGCCCCATAATCTCCTGTGTTAAATTACATCACCCGCTCACCCAGCCGTTGCTGGCACTACTTCAGAGTGGAGCTGCACCCAACCTCTCCACAATTATTAGCACACAGAGAGCAGCTGCTCTGTTCTGTTTGACTGTGGATGCTTTATGATCTTGGGCTTATCTTTTAATGCAACTGGACAGATAAAACCACATAAAGCAGAGTCTCATATTTCTAAGAACTGAAGAACCGTCCTTTGTTTTTAAACTATGAATATGAATCCTGCATTAAGTTTACCCTAAAATGATATATTTTTCAAATTAACAGTATGTACTCACCGACACCATGTAAAATCCATAAATATTAAAAAAGCAAATATTTTATTAAACGTTTACAATAAAGATGATTTAAATTCTATGAAGTAGAGTAAAAAATACAATATGACAGAAGTCCCCATAGTCTACAAATAAATAATAGATTATGGCTGCCACATTATTGCTTATTTTCATAATCCTTGTGTGTTCCTATTCCATGCCACTGATATATTTAAAGTACATTGAAAAAAATAGTTTTTATAACAAATATGTATGCCTTTTGCCTGCTGTGTGCAATTACCCTATAGTGAGAGCTGCCATTGTTGTTTCTGTTTATCTGTTTCTATATTGGAAGGTGAATTTGAGTGCAAAGAAGGATTGTGTCATTCCTTAGTGTTTATACATTCAGTGTGACCAATGAAGATCTATATATAATAAATAATATATATATATATATATATATATATATATATATATATATATATATATATATATAATACAGAAATCTATATATAATATATATATATGTGTGTGTGTTTTAGACTTTCAAATGTGAACACAAATGTAGTATCTATTTACTATATATATAGTTGAACACATTTAGGATGGCATAGTATGGCGTGAGCTGTAACGTGAAATGCAGAGGATGGTGTTTGGTTATATTGTGAAGCAGCAATGTTAGGGCAGGAGAGTGTGGTGATATTGTAGAGTAATAACTTTAGTGAGTTGGAAAGTTGCTGAGGATCAGTAAAACATATCTTTATTGTTTTTTTGGAGACTGCGGTGATAGGGGTGGCGTGGGTATAATGGTGAGACTGCAGGTTAGGAGGAGGTGGTTTGAGAATGGAAAGGGGAATTTAGTGAATTTAGAGACAGTACAGAGATTAGGGAAGACAAGGTCAATGGTATGACCATCGCAGTATGACGTCCACTGAGATGCCAAATGTGAATGTTATTAAGAGTGGCTTGTGTTGGAGAAGGGGTAGGTTTAAAATTCTAAACTGTAGAATAATTTAACAAATCTCCATTACCTGTCTTCTTCCACCCCACCACTAAACCTTTTCAATATAATGAAGCCCCATCTAATCTGCAGCCCTATGTCTGGGCCCAACTGGTCTAGTTCTAAGTATGTCACTGGATAGAGAAGAGAGAGAGAGAGAACAGTCTATAATTTCCAGAATCCTTTGCAGTAAACATTTCTGATTGCATAACTAACAAAGGTGAACTTTCCTGCCAGACACCCCAATCGTCTTCATGAGTACGAGCAACATTCTGTTCCCCCATTTATTGACTGCAGTTATTCTACTTAATTAATGACTATGTAACCCATGGTTGTATATTCAATATATCTGGAATATTTCCTTATAAAAACACAATAATCCACAAAGAAACAGGTCTGCCAAGTTCATGTGGCTACAGCAGTTCAAGTTACAACCTACTTTAGAAAATGGATTTGGGGAAATATATTGGATAGGAAAAGCGTAATAACTTTTTTTAATGCAGCTTATCCAGTTTGCACGGCTCTGCATTATTTCCCACTTAATAAATTATCAGTTTGTTTTGAGAAACCACAAGTAATAAGAGATATAATAATGGTAGTAAAAATGCAATTATTTGGAATTTCCTCTAATGCAAAACTAGATTTAATCTGAATGTATTATGTATTAGAGTTTCTTAATCCTTGCAAATCTGTATTATACATATGAGGAGTGAAGCAGCCGTGAATGTCCAGTGATCTAGTAATTTAATAATTATTAATCTACCAGCGAATTGCCCGTCAAAAAATGACAGCAATAAAATGTAGCCGATTTCTAATCTTTGAAAAATGCCAAAAATGCCTCAAATTAACTTACAACCTCACTCACAGGCTTCCTGGCTCTCCCTCTGTGCTGTGTGTAAGTTAATTTGAGACATATTTATGTTTTTTGGTTTGTTTTCGATTTCTGAGTTTCGGCCGTTAAATACGTATTTTTCCAAGGTCGAATATTTACCCCCAAAGCCAAAACAACCCCCCCCCCCCCCCCGCACGATTCCGAAGTCTGAATTTTTTTTCTAAGTCCCGCGTTCCTCAACTGCTTCCAGCCTAAGTCCTGTTTGGGAGAGAAGGAGGGAGAGAGAGAATGAGGGAGAGAGAAGGAGGGAAAGAGAATGAGTGAGAAAGAGAAGGAGGGAGAGATAAGGAGGGAGAGAGATAATGGGTGAGAGAGGGAGAGAAGGAGGGGGAGAGAGAATGAGTGAGAGAGGGAGAGAAGGAGGGAGAGAGAGAATGAGTGACAGAGAGAGAGAGAGAAAATGTGTGAGAGAGAATGAGTGAGAGAAAGAGAGAGAGAAAGAGAGAAGGAAGGAGAGAGAATGAGAGAGAGGGATAGAGAGGAGGGAGAGAGGGAGATAGAGAAGGAGAGAGAAGGAGGGAGAGAGAGAATGAGTTAGAGAAGGGAAGAAGGAGGTAGAGAGAGAATGGTTGAGAGAGGGAGAGAGAGAATGTGTGAGAGAGAAGGAAAGAGAAAGATAGAATGAGTGAGAGAGGGGGAGAATGAGGTAGAGAGAGAATGATTGAGAGAGGGAGAGAGAGAATGTATGAGACAGAAGGAGGGAGAGAGAAGGAGGGAAAGAGAATGAGGGAGAGGGTAGAGGAGGGAGAGAGAATGAGTGAGAGAGGGAGAGAAGGAGGGAGAGAGAGAATGATTGAGAGAGGGAGAGAGAGAAGGTGTGTGAGAGAAGGAGGGAGAGAGAGAATGAGTGAGAGGAGTGAGAAGGAGGTAGAAAGAGAATGATTGAGAGGGGGAGAGAGAGAGACTGTGTGAGACAGGAGGGAAAGAGAAAATGAGTGAGAGTGGGAGAGAAGGAGGGAGAGAGAATGAGTGAGAGAGGGAGAGAAGGAGGGAGAGAGAATGAGTGAGAGAGAGAGAATGTGTGAGAGAATGAGGGAGAGGGAATGAGAGAGAGAAGGAGGGAGTGAGGGAGAGGAGGGGAAAAAGAGAATGAGTGAGAGAGTGAGAGAAGGAAGGAGAGAGAGAATGAGTGAGAGGAGGGAGAAGGAGGTAGAGAGAGAATGATTGATTGTGAGAGGGAGAGAGAGAGAATGTGTGAGAGAAAAGGAGGGGGATAGAGAATGAGTGAGAGGGAGATGGAGAGGAGAGAGAGAGAGAGAGGGAGATAGAGAAGGAGAGAGAGAAGGAGGGAGAGATAATGAATGAGAGAGGTAAAAGACAGAGAGAGACGGAGAGTTAATGTGAGAGAGGAAAGAGAAGGGAGAGAGCGGAGAGGAGAATGAGAAGGGATAGAGAGAAAGAAGGTGGGAGAGGGAGAGAAGGGGAGAGAAAGGAGGAAAGGTGACAGATAGCGAAGAGAGGAAGAGAGTGGAGTTTGAGAGAGAGGAGGTAGGAACGGTGAGGAGAGATAGGGGAGGAAGAGAGATTAAGAGAAAGAAGATTGAGAAGGGTTCAGCAGAGTAGAACATTTTTGGACTCCTTACATACATATATATATACTGTGACCATTTGCCCCCTAGAGGATGGTGCCAGGTACAGAAAAATGAAGAGTTCTTGACAGAAGTGACTGAGTTAAACTCCTGGAGAACTCCTAATTGGCCCCTGCTCAAGCTTCACTTTTAAGCCTGGAAAGCAGACATGGGGAGGGCTGCTGATTAGGCTCTGGCCTAAGGGCTGTGAGCAGTGTGTGGAGCTGCAGTCTGTTTGGAGAAGCTGTGACAGTCAGGAAGACTGGATCATGAGAGCTGAGCTGAGATAAGCACTGAAGTAGGGTAGCAGGGAAGACTGCTTAAAGTGCAGAGAGCCACTGGAAAGTAAGTTAGATTGCCTGGAGACTACAGCCAGCAGCCTTAGAAGAGACACTGAGTTTTTCAGTGTGACCTGAGAGAAGAAAGAGACAGAGCTCCTGAACGGGACCTAGCAGGACTTACAGAGCAGCATGGGAAGGTGCCAGTAAGACGATCAGTCTGTGTGACTGCAACAATACTAACCTGAGAGACTGTTTGCTTTAAAATTAGAGGACCTGCAGAGGATCCATTGCAGCTGAAAAAGCTGACAGAGAGAGACTGGACTTAAAGGGACCACCCCTCTGTGTGAAAAGGTATTTTGTTTTACTTGCAGACCGAGAAGCGGTCTCAGGGCTAGTCAGGGTGTTCCTGAAAATAAGCAAGCCTATTTGTGTAGATGTTTCTTTTATGCTGAAGTTAAGCTATTGTTTGTTTTAAAACACTTGATTAAAGGAAAGATAAAAGTATATCGGGACTCAGTGGTTTATGGGAAAATCACAGGAGCAACCAGTAGCCAAAGGCCGGCCCTGTCACGTTGGTGTCAGAAGTGGGATTCAAAGTGTCTGAGTTTAAGAGGATGCAGGAGGCAGTTAAAGCTTTATTAGACGCCGTTGCAGCACAGCGAGTAATGAACATGCAGCAAGCAGAAATGAACAGAGTACTGGCTGGTGAGTTTGGTCAGAGCCAGAGAAGAGAGAAATGAATGCAGAGGTCAGCGTCCAATCCGCAAAAGAGGAAGATAAAGGTCTTGGAGAGGCTGCTGCAATATTAAGAGAGGCCACAGAGAAATGGCAGAGACAAATGGAAGTGGACAGAGTCCATCTGAGAGAAATCTTATCAGAAAAATAACAACAGCTCTCTAAAAAAAATAGAGTAAATAATAATATTATAAATGATGAGTTCCCAGATGCACTGGATCTGAGAGAAATACAGAAAGTACAGCCACTGTTTGCTGAAAGTAACACTGTGGCTCCAGTCTCAAGGGGAAGCATTAATTCAGATTGCTTCTTAAAGAAAATGAACCAGGGCTGTTGAAGTTGCTCTGAAAGAGGCTGTAGATGCTCAACAAGAGAGCAACAGAAAAGGTGCTATCCAGTTAGCTCAGAAACAAGCTACCCTGGAGAAACAAATGGAAGATGCAGCAAGAGTTAGAGACGATGAACTTCTCCTAAAAGTGACTGAGGAGGATCATGTGGAAATATACCTCACCATATTTGAAAGAAGGGCCATTAGGGAGGTGTGGCACAAAAGGTACTGGGTCAGCCTCATCGCCCCATATTTGACTGGAGAAGCTCAGAAAGCTTACATATGTATGGAAAAAGGAAAGGGGATGAACTTTGATGATCTGAAAGCAGAAATCCTGGGCCGAGTTGGAGCTAACCGGGGTGTCAGAGCACAGAGATACTGTACACCGAAACTCATGAACAAATAGCGCCTGCATTGTACCAAGGAGAAGCTACTGTACAGAGGGGAAGTCTCACAGTTCAGACAGCCACCTTCCTGTATATGGGAGAAATATCACCATGATGGAACATGGAATCTTGAGGAACAGCATGCTCATCTCTACACTAGATCACAATACGGGTACCCTGTCGTAAGGTTGAGGAAGGACTCCCAAAGAGACCAGAAGGCTTACTTTACAGCTAGTGTAAATGTCCCTGGGGTGCAACATGCCAATCAAAGAAGCGCTCCCAAATTCCAACCACATGAGCATAGTGTGACTGACATAACCAAGGAGAGAGGTAACCAAACTGCAAGTAGAGATTTCAATCCAAATATTTTGGAAACCCCGTTGGAGCTCTGCTTTGAGAAGTCATATGAAGATGTCGTTAAAGATAGACAAGCAAGGAACTGACATGCTGACAGAGGAGTCGATACAGAGACAACAGGAGCCGCTACAGGGACGGCAGGAGCCGCTACAGGGATGGCAGGAGCTGCTCCAGAGATGGCAGGAGACACTACACAGACTGCAGGGAAGGCAAATGAGGATGCTGGAGATCCAAAAGTGACTGCAGAGAGAGCAAGTGAGACTGCAGAGAAAACAAATGATACAGCAGGAGCCATGAATGAGACGGCAAATAAAGCAAATGAGATGGCGCACGAGACTGATGAGATAAGAAAAGAGAATGCTGGTGTAGCTAAAGAACAAGCTGCTGGTGAGATAAAAGCAGCTAAAGATGTGAGCAAAGGTCCAGGGAAAAAGGACAAAGTGTTGTCACTGAATGAGTGCAAAACCAGGCTCAGTAAGAAGCATGCTGAGCAATTCATTAGTGAAGATCTGAATCCAACCCAATGTACCGACCTTATGTGTAAGCACAATGAAGATGCCTCCATAAGAAACCTGGACAGACACCATCAGCTGTCCTTTGTAAATACTCCTGAGGTGGAGACTACTAGAGAAAGGAAGTGCCTGACAAAGATCTCTGACCCAGAGAAAGGAGAGATCAAGTGGATGAATATAGCTGATGTTCTTACAAAGAAAGAATGTCCTAAAAATAATGAAGACACTGGAGACCTTACTAAAGTAAAAAATAAGGAAGAAAAGAGTCTGGAGTATGAAATGGTGAAAGACGAACCACCATCCCTGAAAGAAAACAAGAAGCTGAAAACGGAGATGTGTCCTAAAAAGAATATAAAGTATCCCGAGAGCGCTCTGTCTCAGATGACAATAAAACAAAGTGCTATGGACAAGGAGAGGCAAGATGGGAAACCATGAAAGCAGGAAGTACGGATGAACTAAATCCCAGTGGGACTAAAAAAGCCTGCAATGGAAGACAGGCGTGTTGCTGTTACAACGAAGGGTATCAGGATGATGCCAGATCACATTGATGAATAGAGAAGGAAACCTGAGAGTGAGGACAACAGAATGTCCTATAGGAAGAAGACACCGATGTTTATAGTATAACAAGATTGAGAAGGATATGCAGAAGCTGCTGCCCAGTGGCGAACCGATAAAGCGAAATTTACTTCCTAATGGTTTACCTCCGAGGATGAGCAACGTCTCTAAGAGAGAGGCACCAGAGAAGTCTGAGGAGCAAGCAAAGAAATCGCAAGATGCCCAAAAGAGGATAGAATGCATGTTAAAGGAGGAGCGTCTCTACTGGGAGCAGGAAAAACGCACATGGCTCAGCCAAGTAGATGACCTACACTCTAAGCTACAAGAGGCAGAAAATAAAACCACTCTCATATCGAAGAAGATGCTGGTGCACCAGATCAGAGGATGATCTGTCTGATATGCAGATACGGTTGGAACAGGGTGATGAATGTCCAGAAGAGATCAACCATGATCTTCAGGACTGATATACACCAGACGCTGTGTTGAACACAGAGCTATGTCCAAAGAAAGTTTATATGCATGGCATAGTGAAGGAGCTTGTACACGACATACAGCCAGAAATTCATTGTCAGAAGAGTGAACTGGATTTTCAAGTTAAAGGTGAGAAAATACAGCTGAAGGGAATAAAGAAAGATGCAAAGCAGGAAGCCTTAGATGAAAAGCAAGCAGGAAAACAGAGCAAAGATGAAGAGAAGCAGTTCAAAGAAGATGAATTATGGGTGAAAGCTGAGGATGCTGAAAACACAAGCTTTCTAAACTCTTCTAAGATGTGTACTGGCCTATGGTTTAAGCGAAAGTCTGAAGTTGCTGTACCGCTAGAGACGTTTCAGCAAGATCAAAAGTTTGAGAGATTCGTCCTGACAGAGATAGAGAGTCGCAGACCTTGCAGGATTGAAAGCACAGTAGAGCGGAGGATACCTGCAGTAAACAGTGAGAAAAATGAGCTGCAAGTCTAAGGGCTAGAGACAAGACGTGCTTCTGGAGTTTACGAAGGACCATGTACCAGAACCAAAGTAAGAATAATCAGCCAGACAATTGGAGCACATGGAAGAGAGAGAGCCGGGTTATCTATCCTTACAAACCACTGACCCAGGACTGATTACAGAGTGATGAAGTCGGCTGTGAAGGGGAGTGGGAAGAGAAACCACCCAAGTTGCGGTTCCATAGTGAAGGTCAGGATGACCAAGGTGATGACAGTTATGTTGAAGCTTCTAAAGAGGGAGAATTGGAAACCCTACAGAAAGTGTTGCAAAAGGGGGCCCAACAAGCCCAAGGTGTTACAGTGTTTCTCCGAGAATTACCCCAAGTAATAGCAAGATGTCAGCTTCTTTCAGACTCCGACACCCCCATTGGGTTGTATCAAAGGAGTTACAGAGTGATGTGAAAGAGCTTGAGAGAGAGAGACAGAAGTCAACACTCAGAAGATGACGAAGGCCAGAAGAAGGGTTGAGAAGGCTGTGGATAAACTTCTGGAAAAGCTTAAATATTTAACACAAGGACTAAAAGAGCAAAAGAACAGTACCAGGCTCCCGGATCGCAGATGAGGCATGAATACTCCCGGAGTGACTTGGCACAGACAAAGAGACGACCTCTAGCCATGAACTTGCAGGAAGAACCCAAGCCAGAGAGTACATTGTGAAGCCTTGAGCCTTTCATTCATGTTACAAAGAGAATACATCAGAGCGGCGAGAGAGGGATGATGGTTCTGCAGAAAAAGAGAAATCAGGCAGAAGACAAGATAACGGACACCTATATTGTCCGTGATTTACCCCAGGGAAGGGACCGTATGAAGAAACACATTCTCCTAGGGAAATACGAAGAGTGCTTGTCAAGGGTCCCTGGGGGAGGGCACTCGAAGAGACGGGTGGGCCAGTGCCCTACCCGCAATGGTTAGGCAAAGACAATAAACGGCTCAGAGAAGTAGGCTGCAGTGGCAAATTGCAGTACAAAGAAAAAATGAGACGTGTTGGCAATGTTCCTAGCAACCCGAAGAAGGGAACATTAAAGGATGAGACGACTACAAGAGTGGTAGCTTCAGTGGCTATAAGAAAGTTTACTTGGTGCCAAAGTGACAAGAAGAGTGCGGGCGTAAAAGGTTTTTCACACAGTTATCTGCTGCAGCTGAACGCTGGCCGTAAAGAAAAGATGAATCCACGAGTGGCCCTCCAGCCGCTGCATGATGCCTTGATGCAGTTGGCATTGGAGAGGATGGATGTGCATGAAGGAGAGGTCCGGAGGGATGAACAGTTACACAGAGTACAAAGGCTCCTGAATGACGGGTGGCGATCTTACGTTCTGGAACTGCGTCATGTCATTGCAATGTATGGCGTATACAGCCTCTCGGCACAAGCCGCTCAAGACCCTGTTGTTGAGCTGAGGGGGAGGGTGTGTGAACATTTGCCCCCTAGAGGATGGTGCCAGGTACAGAAAAATGAAGAGTTCTTGACAGGAGTGACTGAGTTAAACTCCTGGAGAACTCCTAATTAGCCCCTGTTAAAGCTTCACTTTAAAGCCTGGAAAGCAGACATGGGAAGGTCTGCTGATTAGGCTCTGGCCTAAGGGCTGTGAGCAGTGTGTGGAGCTGCAGTCTGTTTGGAGAAGCAGTGACAGTCAGGAAGACTGGATTCTGAGAGCTGAGCTGAGATAAGCTCTGAAATAAGGTAGCAGGGAAGACTGCTTAAAGTGCAGAGAGCCACTGGAAAGTAAGTTAGATTGCCTGGAGACTACAGCCAGTAGCTTAAGAAGAGACACTTAGTTTTTCAGTATGACCTGAGAGGAGAAAGAGACAGAGCTCCTGAACGGGACCTTGCAGGACTTACAGAGCAGCACGGGAAGGTGCCAGTAAGAGGATCAGTCTGTGTGACTGCAACAATACTTACAGAGACTGTTTGCTTTAAAATTAGAGGACCTGCAGAGGATCCATTGCAGCTGAAAAAGCTGACAGAAAGAGACTGGACTTAAAGGGACCACCCCTCTGTGTGAAAAGGTATTTTGTTTTACCTGCAGACGAAGAAGCGGTCTCAGGGCTAGTCAGGGTGTTTCTTCGCACTGCGAGGGGGGTGGCAAGCACAGGGAGAGCCCCAGTCGGCAAAAGCTCTAGCTACGCCACTGCGATTAAGTGAGAGTTTTTGTCAAACAGGGAATAGAGGCAGGCGCTGGTTGCTTGAGAGTCCCGGTTGGTTATGTGCCGGATAATCAAGAGTTTACAGTCCACGTGATATCTTTCTTGTTGGACAAACATCTCACTAAGAGTGCTATGTCTGTTATGGTATAAGAAGACAAAATCCCATGAAATTCTGCTAATGTGTTAGAAAACCCAAGTCCATATTAAGTCCTGTATGTTTAGTGTTGAAGAATGTGATTATCTTTATTTCAAATGCTTTTCTCTCTTGGATGTTTTTAAATTTTGAGTATTTTGACTTTTAAGTTATGGATGGAGTGATCATTCTGGCTTAAATGGTGTCCCACTGGGCTACAATAACTGTCTTCATCATGTTTGTTTATTGAATGCCTGTGTAAATTCATCCTTAAATGCATTTTTTGGCCGGTTTCTCCAATGTAACAGCCTATGTCACATATATTACATTATGTTATATAAACCACATTGGACGATGTACATGAATATGATCCTTTGATGTTATACGTTTTGTTGTTTGTTGTTATGTGGAGCTGTATCATCATTACAAATGTGTTGACATAATTCACAGGCATATTTGTATTATTTACAGGTTTAGTTCAATTTTTTATATTCAGTTGTTCATTGGCCAATTTCCTGCTGACAAGTTTTTGTTTCAGGTTTGGTGGTTGTTTAAATGAAAGGATGGGAGGTATTTTGATGGTAGTGGTTATTTTTTGGGTAATGATACTGGTTTGTAACCCTTTTGTTTAAAAGATTTAGACAGTGTTTTTAAATTTTTATCACGGTCTCCAGTGTTTGAGTAAATCCGATGGTATCTAATAGCTTGATTATGGATCATGGCTTGTTTTGTGTGGGAGGGATGGAAACTGGAGCTGTGTAGGTAATTACATCTGTCTGTGGGTTTCCTATATACAGATGAGTGGAGAGTGCCATCGGTGATGGATATAGTCTAGAAAGTTTACATGTTCTGTAGAGAAATCCATTTTAAGTTTTATAGATGAATGGAAGATGTTGAATAAACTATGAAAGTCTCTGAGTTTGCTTTCTCCTTCTATCCATATGACGAACAGATCATCTATGTAACGGTAGTATTTGCATTTTTGTTGAAAGAAACTTAAAGCATGTCTCAGTGCCATCTTTGTGTGGGATGTTGCTACTCATAATCAATCTATATATATATAGATTAATAATTACTAAATATATATACCGTATATACTTGAGTATAAGCCGATCCGAGTATAAGCCAAGGCACCTATTTTACCACAAAATACTGGGAAAAATGAGTGACCCGAGTATAAGCCGAGGGTGGGAAATGTGCTGCCCCCTGTGTCCCTCTTGTGCCCTCTGTGTCCCACTCTTGTGTGCCCTTTTCTTGTGTCCCCCCTCTATCTCCCCTGAGTCTCTTCTCCCCTCTCCCTCCCCTGTGTCTCTTCACCCCTCTCCCTTCCCTGTGTCTCCTCCACCCTCTCCCTTCCCTGTGTCTCTTCCTCCCTCTTCCTTCCCTGTGTCTGTTCCCCCCTCTCCCTTCTGTGTCTCTTCCCCCTCTCCCTTCTCTGTGTCTCTTCCCCCTCCCTTATCACCCTCCTCAACTCCCCTCCTCATTCTCAACCTCCCTCCTCAAACCCCCTCCTCATTCTCAACCTCCCTCCTCAACCCCCCTCCTCATCCTCAACCCCCTCCTCAACCTCAACCCCCCTCCTCATCCTCCCTCCTCATCCTCAACCTCCCTAGTCCTCAACCTCCCTCCTCAACCCCCCTCTTCATTCTAACCCCCTCCTCAACCTCCCTCCTCAACCTCCACCCCCATCCTCAACCCCCTCCTCAACCCCCCTCCTCATCCTCAACCCCCTCCTCAACCTCAACCCCCCTCCTCATCCTCAACCTCCCTCCTCATCCTCAACCTCCCTCCTCCTCAACCCCCCTCCTCAACCTCAACCCCCCATCCTCAACCCCCTCCTCAACCTCCCTCCTCAACCTTAACCACCCTCCTCATCCTCAACCTCTCTCCTCAACCTCCCTCCTCAACCTCAACCCCCCTCCTCATCCTCAACCTCCCTCCTGATCCTCCCTCCTCCTCCTCAACCTCCCTCCTCATCCTCAACCTCCCTCCTCAACCGCAACCAACCCTCCTCAACCCCCCTCCTCATTCTAAACCCCCTCCTCAACCTCTCTCCTCAGCCCCCCTCCTCAACGTCAACCCTACATCCTCAAGCCCCTCAAGCCCCCCATCCTCATCCTCAACCCCCCCGTCCTAAACTCCCCTCCTCAACCTCAACCCCCCTCCTCATCCTCAACCTCACTCCTCATCCTCCCTCCTCATCCTCAACCTCCCTCCTCATCCTAAACCCCCCTCCTCACTTTATCCCTCTAAATACCTCCCCCTCTCCCTTTCCCCTCACTTACCTTCATCTGTAGCTTCTCCTCCTGCCTCCGCTCCTTCCTGCGTCGGCACCCGGTATATGCTAATGACGTGATGTCACAGGCGTGCCACGTCATTAGCCTATGCCGGGTGCCGACACAGGAAGGAGCGGAGACCGGAGGAGAAGCTGCAGGTGAAGGTAAGTGAGGGGAAAGGGAGAGGGGTAAAGTGAGGAGGGGAGTTTTGAATGAGGAGGGTGGATTAGAATGAGGACGGCGGGTTTGGGATGAGGACGGGGGAGGGAAAGAGACACAGGGGGTTAGAGAGACACGGGGGGTAGAGAGACACGGGGGGTAGAGAGACACAGGGGTTAGAGAGATACGGGGGCTTAGAGAGACGGGGGGGATCAGAGAGACACAGGGGGGAGTGACTCGAGTATAAGCTGAGGGGGCCCTTTTTAGCCTTGAAAAAGGGGGGGGGGCTCGGCTTATACTCGAGTATATACGGTATATAAATATATATCATATTTTGAAATGTTGTGTATACATTTTTCAACAAACATAAATAGGGTTTCTTTTAATTACTATATCTTTATTTCTTTTAGGACAGCGACGAAATCTAAAACCACTAAAATTCTTAATCTAAAACCAATATATAATTATTCCTTTGAACTTAATGTATAGTGGTCCATTATTCCACTGTAAATATAATGTTATATCAGAGTTGATCACTATACCAATACCAGCAGAGCAGTGTGGGTAGTGAATTTTACGAATACCGATAAAATATCTATAAGGCTGTTTTGTACATGGGGCTGTGTGCTCATTCAGGCTTTCTTTTAACCTCTCATGTAGCCAACTGGTAAACTTTATTAGCAGAGTGATGACATGAAGACTATTTCTTTTTCCATTTTAGGGAGTTTTCAATGTCAAATTTAGTAATTCTAGAGACCACAGTTGGTAGTGATTTATTTCCATCTCCTTTTCACAATAATTTGTAGTTTTATCACTGTTCACAACGGACGTAAATTCATTTCTGACCAATGATACTTATTTGGATTTATCTATTAAAAATAGCCAAAATAGAACTCCCTCCTATGATTCAGATATACTTATATAGCCAAAATCTATTATGTATGGGCTGTCGTATATATGCTCAAATCTGATCACAAAGTTATATTAGGAAGTATCTTTAATGTTCACTTTGCTATTGCAATAAGTTATCCCTATATTCTTCATTCCCAGTACATCCTAAGGCAATATCTATTTAAATTAATTACAGGAATATTCATATAGGGATAATATGGGAGATCTTTATCTTACATTATCAAACTTCCCACTGCCTGTTGTGCTATAGCTGTGTCCCTAACTGGAATACAAACACTTTCCCCTGCATCAGCGTTATGTCTGTGCACGCTGTGCTAATACCACGCCCCCTTATGGAATATAGATTAAGTATACATTTTTCATATTAATATGATTTCTAGGTATTTAAAAGCACCAACATTTTTCACAACACTACACAGAGGGGGTAAAGTGAACGTGCTATTTTTCATAACAAGAAAATCAAATATATTAATAAAAAATATTGATGTACCTATATACAGATGTGTTAAATATAATTTCTATTCTTATTTTTTTTCTTACTGGTCTATGGGCTCAATTACATTTCTCCCTGAATGACCTCAAGTAATGCTGACTCGATCAGCTTCAAGTTTGTGTATCTATTGAATCTGTTATGGTAATCTCCTTTAGTAGAGAGTTTCAAAATCTGACCACGAAAGGTGAACGCTTTTTTCTTCTTGGTGACCCAATTGTTAAGTTCTTGACAAGAAAAATTCAAATGACAAAGCCTTATATTGACCATATTTATTTAAAGTAATCATATCACATTGTAGGTGCCTTATTTCAAGAGAAAATATGTCTAATTTGGTAAGGCGTTCTACATATCTTAATCAATTCATTACCCTTGTAAATTATTAAATATATTAACTGCTCTTCCAAGTTATTGCAAGTTAGGTCCTACCAGAGAATGAAATAGTGGCAGAATTAAATTTGCTTTCCTTGGTTCTATACTCCTCTTAATGATAATATTGAATTTAGCTTTGCGGGTGCTACCTGACATTGATCACTATTATATACAGTATGTGATTTCCCATAAGCATTTTCTGGATGCTTTTCTATCTCTGATCTCCCTAGATTTGTTCCCTTCACATCATTTTTGCTCCTTCCCAAATGCATAATTTTACATTTTCACTGTTAAATCTGCTTTGATGACCTCATAGGGGGTTGAAATAAGTAGTTCAGTCGGATACCGATGGGCTGGTATTTGAAACTTACTGTCATATCAAATATTGTTTTTATTTTATTTTATCAATGATCAATATCTATATAAAACATCTAGCTTTATAGTTGCCCTTTAACATTGACAAACCCTTAATTAATTAATATGAATTAATTATATATAATTCAACCATATGCTTTTTACTATTCATTTATAGAAAATATATTATCCTGAGGTACAGTAACTACTCATGTTATGGTGTTCGAGACAAAACATGGAATACAACATTTGCCTTTTAGAGTATTTTATAAATACATTTTTCATCCTTATATTTTGGGGACCTAGTAACACTTCATTAATGATTGCTGGTCATGATTTTTAAGGCACGTATACATTAAGCTTTGGATTTTATTATGAAAGTGTTACCACAAATGTAACCACTTTACTGTGTGATGGCCTGAAGATGAAGTGTTGCTCTGCTGGCCTTTTTGGCAATGAAAGAGTGACATGCTTAAATTCATCCTGGAATGGCTCCAGCCTAGGCCAATAACTTGAGCCAGACAAGGATGTGATGGTTTAATAGGATTTAGTTAGCATCTGGGTATGTTCCAGCCAACTCCAAATCCCCAGAAAAGATTCCCTCAGATCTTCTTATTTTCTCATGAATAAAACCTCATGATGGACATTTGGTCAACTGAGCTGGAAAATATCTATCGTCCTGATTCCTAAAAAGAGAGACTTGGCACCAGATATATGTTTGCAATATGGTAAATAAAGAGCCATTTAAACATCAGTGTAGTCATAAATTTGAAATATTGTCTTTTGAATAACTTTAATTATAAATAACCAAAAATGTTTAAATAAAAAAAAAAAAAACAGTCTCAAATGTATTACTTTTATATGAAATGATGCCAATTTTTGTTTCAACTCCCTCAGGTGGGATGAGTCTTTAAATGCAGAGAGGAAGCTGGATTTGTACAATGGGAATGTGGCATCTGCAACCAGGGTTCATTTCCATCTCCTATCACATGACCTAGCCTGTCCTGGGGGTGGAGAGAAGCAGTGCTGCTAGACCTTATAGACCTTAACAGACTCAAATGTAAATGACAGCTTGAAAAGCAATGACACATTTATTATGTACAAATAGTGATTTTATTGCTAAATGTTTACTATATAAATAATGGTACCCTATTATATGGCTACTAAAGTGTTTATTTAAATATACCCTCAACTTGATCATATCACATAATATGGAATTATAATGTTTATATTCCTTTGAAAATATTAGTTAATTGGCTAAGGGTTATATTTAAGATAAGGTGTTGTGGTTCTGGATAGGGTTAGGAGTTAGGGATAGTTTCTAGACACAAAAATGGACAGCTCACAATCTATGTATATAATTTCAATGTGTGCCAAATTAAACAGGCAAATGCTGTGAGTGGACAGAGTACATTAGGACCAAATGGAACACAAGAAGCCAAAAGGAGGGTGACAAACTAGTGTGGAGGATTTTCCTCTGCCACTCCACTTTGTGAACTTATGAGAGGAAGGGATGAGGCTTGCCGTGCCTCTCAGGTAGTAGACTACTCCTAACAATTTCGAAATGTTGTATTGTTGTCTCCCTAAATGTCTCTCTCCCCCTACTCTATCACTCGTGCTTTCCCTGGGCAACAAATATTTGTAGTGCCGGAGTCTCATAGGGGCACTGGGGGAGAGATATCATTTAAATTTCAGTCATACCAAACAATCATACAGAGCTTCCTGACCTCTCCCTCTTCTCTCATCCCCACTCCTTCCTCGACTGAGGAAGACTAATATTGACCCTAGATGTATTTATATAAGGTTATCATATCACCTCTTTGGTGTTTTTTTTCTATAGAAAATTAGTTTAATTTGGTTAGTCTCTCTTCATATCTTACTCCCTACTCATTAATTTTGTTGCCATTCGCTCTACCTTTTCTAGCGTCCTTTTTTGAAGTGGTGCACAAAACTGTACTCCATATGATAGTGTAGATATGTGTTAATTCCATTTACAAGTCATTATTGCTACCTCCAATGTGCTTCTCAAAGTTAAATATATATATACTGTATATACTGTATACACATGTCATGCAGGAAGTTATGTAACAAAGACAAAAAGGATTCCTCTATTCACAAAGAGTCTTTACAAATTCTAAATTTCTGTAAAAATGTTTTTAATCTCCACAGCTGCTAATGTTAGGTTGCTGCATATGTCATACACAAGTTATTTCTTCTTGATATACAGAGGTCCTTTAACTTTTGTTGTTTAGTCATTCAGTCTTGTCCGGCTTTCTTGACCCTATGGACTAGAGCACGCCATGCACATCTGTCAGCCACTTCCCCTTGAAGCTCCGTCAAACTCATGTTCATTGCTTCAATGATCTCATCCATCTATCTCTCCCTCTGCCATGCCCTTCTTTGTGTGCCTTTAATCTTTCTCAGCATCAGAGTCTTCTTTAGGAAATCTTATCTTTTCATGATATGGCCAAAATATTTGACCTTTAACCTCATAATCATACCTTCTAGTGAACAGTTTGGCTTGATTTCCTGTAATACTAATTGACTGAATCTTCTTGCAGTCAAGGTACTCTATACAGTTTTATCGAACATCACAATTCAAAGGTGTCAATTCTACAGCGCTCAGACTCCTTTATGGTCCAGCTCTCACATCCGTATGTTACAACTGTGAATACCATAGTTCTAACTATGCGGACCTTTGTTGAATGTGTAATATTTTTACTTTTTACTAGCTTGTCCAGACTTGCCATAGGTTTCCTCCCCAGAAGCAAACATCTTTTCGTTTCATGGCTGAGGGCACTATCTGCAGAGATCTTGGATCCCAGGAAAATAAAATCTGTCATTTCCTCCACTGCTTCTCCATCTATTTGCCAGGAAGTGAGATTGCGGTTTGCCATGATCTTTGTTTTTTTAACATTGAGCAGCAGGCCAGATGTTGCACTTTCTTTGTTTATCAGTAGGTCCTTTAGTTCCTCCTCGCTTTTAGCCATCATAATAGTATCATCTGTGTATCTGAGGTTATATTTCTTTCGTCTTTGGATTTATCCAGCCCGGCCTTACACATGATGTATTCTACATACATGTTCAATAAATGAGGTGTCAATATACAACCTTCACATGTTCCTTTCTCGATCTTGAACCATTCGTTTGTTCCATGTTCTGACAGTGGCTTCTTGGTCTCTAACTTTACAGGCAGCTATTAAACCCTAGGCAGAATATTAATCTAGTTTGTCATTTATGTTGTAAAAGAGAGTTGTGTTAGTGCCGTTATAGAGATACAACTCAGTTGGTTATTGTGGTATCTAGTGATACATTTTTATTAAACTAACTTTGAGAAGCAAGCAAATTGGGGATAGCAATAATGACTTGTAAATGGAATTAACATATATCTACGCTATCATATGGAGTACAGTTTTGGGCACCACTTCAAAAAAGGACATTGTACAGCTAGAAAAGGGAGAGAGAATGGCAACAAAATTAATGAGTGGGGACTAAGGTATGAAGAGAGACTAGCAAAATAAAACTAATTTTCTCTAGAAAAAAAGCATACAAGAGGTGATATGATTACCTTATATAAATACATCTAGGGTCAATATTAGGCTTTGTCAGGTGAAGTGTTTTTGGCCAGGAGGTTTACAGATGACAAGAGGTTGCCAATTGAGGTTAAAAGAGAAAATATTTCCTCTTAAAGAAAGAATTGGTTCTTCACAGTCAGATTGTGGAACTGATTTCCAAAGAAGGTTGTGACATCAGATTTAGTCGATAACATTAAAAGGCTGGTTGATAATTTAGGGATGAAAAAGGCATACATGGTTATGCTAGATAACTATCAGGGGTATTTATCCAGGCAAAATCTTCAGTATTTGAGTTTTTTTTCCTTTACGAGACAATTGCCATTGTTTCATTTTTTTTTTTGTTTGTTTTCCTACCTTTGCATCAATTCACAAATAGGAGGTTACATTTGTTAGGCCAAACTTACTTTTTCACACCACATAATATATCTTTTACCGGGCCGTAAATAATCTGTATGACTCTCAACTTGCAGCTTTGTTGGCATTTGCGCCAATAAGTCACACCTAAACTCATCTGTACACACACCAGAATGGTCTCATCTGGGCTGACAGACATATACAGCCTTATTAAATTGTGATTTGGCCAATTGAATAGGGCTCTATATAAGCACAGATAATATTTTTTACCGAAGTTTTTAGTTAGTGAATTCTATCCAAAAGCAAGGTCTTCACTAACAATTGGCCAAATCGCAATTTAATAAGGCTGATAGTATTTAATTAACAACATTATTGCACTACATTAAGCAAACACTTATGGACCAATACTTCAACAGATATCACAATTTACTCTAAAGAGCTGACACAAAAGCCATATCTCTATTGAAACTTAGATTACAAACCACCCAAACAATGAACCCCTTGAACACAAATTCCCACTGAGAGGATCAATATGGTCAACATAATGTCTTTCTAAGGAAATCTGCCTAGTCTTGTCAGGATCCAGGTTCAATCTCATGGCTTAGCATGTGTACGACATGTACGACATTCACGTGCCACAACAGTCAGCTTTCGCTTCTATTTCTCCTAATTGGTTGTTATTAAGCCCGGTCTTACTATCAGCCAATCATATGTCACCTGGGATTACTTATCGCTGCTCTGGTCTCCTCTCAGTGCCTGTTGTAAGTTGATGTAACTAGGATTACTTCTGGTTGCTCCTGTGTCTTCCTGTTCTGTTTTCTACAGTTCCTGCTCCATCCCTGATTCCTTTTGGACTGATCTTTGCGGCTGACCTTTTTGGATTTTTGCCGGCCCCTGATCTTTGGCTTATCTGATCATTCTTTGCCTGTGTCCTTGGACTTGTTACTTCAGACTTGCCATCCTCTGGTACAGCCCTGACAGATGGACTCTTTCCTACAGACTTTCATTACCCATTCCAACCCTTACCTTACAATTACTAACTCTACACTATATCCAAGGAACATGTAATGGATTCTTTCTGCATTTTTAAATATATGTTTTAACTAGGCAAATTAATAAATGTTATTTCCCTTGCTTCTAAGAAACCCCCAGAGTAACAGATTATTACCGTCTGGAGCCTCCCTCTTTTCTTCTTTTTCTCCCTCATTAGAGCTGACGTTTTGAACAGCTGTGATGTAAGACCACACCCACAGGAAGGGGCTTTGCCCTATCAGTTTTTAATGCTGCTCACAAGCATACAGTGGCATATTGTGCATCTAAGCAGCATGAAACACTTGTAGTTTGAAGCTCCTTCTCTGTGTATATGACCTTGGGTCACAACTGTTGAAAATGGCACCTTACAGTGGATATAAAAAGTCTACACACCCCTGTTAAAATGTCAGGTTTCTGTGCTGTAAAATGAGACAAATATAAATAATTTCAGAACTTTTTCCACATTTAATGGGACCTATAAACTGTACAACTCAATTGAAAAACAAACTGGAATATTTTAGGTGGAAGAAAAAAAAAAAAAAAAAAAATCTGGTTGCATGTGTCTGCACACCCACTTACCGTACAACAGTGACATTAGCAAGAACTGGAGCTCCCTCCAAAATTGATGAAAAGACAAGAAGAAAACTGGTCTGGGAGGCTACCAAGAGGCCTACAGCAACATTAAAGGAGCTGCAGGAATATCTGGCAAGTACTGGCTGTTTGGTACATGTGACAACAATCTCCCATATTCTTCATATGTCTGGGCTATGGGGTAGAGTGGCAAGAAGAAAGCCTTTTCTTACGAAGAAAAACATCCAAGCCAGGCTACATTTTGCAAAAACACATCGGAAGTCTCCCAAAAGCATGTGGGAAAAGGTCTGATGAAACCAAGGTTGAACTTTTTGGCCATAATTCCAAAAGATATGCCTAGCGCAAAAACAACACTGCACATCACCAAAAGAACACCATACCCACAGTGAAGCATGGTGGTGGCAGCATCATGCTTTGGGGCTGTTTTTCTTCAGCTGGAACTGGGGCCTTAGTTAAGATAGAGGGAATTATGAACAGTTCCAAATACCAGTCAATATTGGCACAAAACCTTCAGGCTTCTGCTAGAAAGCTGAACATGAAGAGGAACTTCATCTTTCAGCATGACAACGACCCAAAGCATACATCCAAATCAACAAAGGAATGGCTTCACCAGAAGAAGATTAAAGTTTTGGAATGGCCCAGCCAGAGCCCAGACCTGAATCCGAATGAAAATCTGTGGGGTGATCCGAATAGGGCTGTGCACAGGAGATGCCCTCGCAATCTGACAAATTTGGAGTATTTTTGCAAAGAAGAGTGGATAAATCTTGCCAAGTCAAAATGTGCCATGCTGATAGACTCATACCCAAAAAGTCTGAGTGCTGTAATAAAATCAAATGGTGCTTCAACAAAGTATTAGTTTAAGGGTGTGCATACTTATGAAACCATATTATTTTATTTTTATATTTTTTCTTCCCTCTACCTAAAAGATTTCAGTTTGTTTTTCAATTGAGTTGTGCAGTTTATAAGTCACATTAAAGGTGGAAAAAGTTCTGACATGATTTATCTTTGTCTCATTTTTTTACAGCACAGAAACCTGACATTTTGACAGGGGTGTGTAGACTTTTTATATCCACTGTATATGGGAGAAAACGGAAGCTGATAATCTTTTTCTCTAGAGGCTTCTTAGAAGTAAGCAAATTATATATTTGACGTCAGTTATATTGACAACGATAACATAAATGAAGTAACCTAGGTAAAACATTTATATAAACCATTTTTTGCCTATATAGTCCCTTAAACCTTATGTTAATACCCTCCTAGATACCTTAACACTCAACCAAAAAGAAAAGACATGAATCTGCTTCTCCAGGCAGTGGATGGAGGAAGCTTATATTGTTCTAACCCGATGTAAGCTTCCTCCATCATTTGTATCTTGTACCAGTGAAGCATGTAAACATATTATATAATTTTTTACAGACACTTATTTACCTTATATATTTTGTTTAGACAATTCAAATCTGTTCAAGTCATAGTGAATCTAAGTGGAACAACTTAAATATTGATGAACAAGTATGCTAAAGATTAAATACTTTTAAAATGTGAAATTGTGTGCTCCACCCACTGCTGATTCTTCTTTTTGAGATTGCCATGCTATTTTTAAAACAGTTCATGTATTCATATAGGTTTCTCCAAATAAAAAAACCTTAATTGGCTGAGGACAGGCAACATGGGATTCTCACTGTAACAAAGATCTTGGTGGAGCAAAGCCTAAAATTAAGTTGCCTTAAGTACACTGATTCCCCTGTTTTTTTTCTTTTTTAGACGCTTTATCTAAATCAAGGGAATGGGTCGTAGTTTATGAAAAACTTTGCATGTTTGTGATGCATGTAATAAGCCATTAACATTAGCAGTTGTGTAAGCCATGGAAATCCTAATATTTTAAGATTTTGTGTATAGAAGAATACATCTTGCATGGATTCAGCATTTTCCAATAGTTTGGTGCCTTAGGGTACTTACTCTTCTACTGAACAGTTGAAGCAGGAGTAGTAAAAAATGGAAAGGGGAGAAAGATTTGTTCTGATAAATTGCAAGCCATACTCCTGTAGCAATGTATACGCTTCTCTCTCACATGCAAAGTATCATGGATGCCCATGACCGGATTTATCATTAGGGTAATTAGGCAGCCGTCTAGGGGTGCTTCTCTGTGAAGAATGCCTAATTTCTCACTTCAAAATGTTCTTTGGCATAAAAAAAAGAAAATGTTGCAGTTCACAGACTCGTCGCTAGGGGGCAAACACCTGGAACTAGAGATTTACAAGAGGGAGGAAGCTGCTGTGCCCAAGGGCGCAAAAGATGTAAATCTGACCCTGTGGATGAAGGACCAATGGAGACGTCAAAATATTTTTTTTCTAATTAAAACCTAGCTCAGAGTTGTTTCATCATACACTGTTTTTTTTAATAAGCAAGATCTACTTAAAAGTATGTTTATTTTATATTGAAGATCACTCTTAGAGAACAATAACTATCTATGTAAAAGTTATGAATCTTGCCCTGTTTGCCAATTACTCTTTGTGGAGAGCGGACTCTGCAATTTTAAGTTCAGTTTTTGAGCCCTGTGAACTGATTGAATCAAAAATTCAAGAGCCAGCTCAGAAGCCAACCAGACTGCAGCTAGGCTCTAAACTGTAACACATACATTCTTGTTGCTGTGTTCTTCAGCAGCTCACATCACATAACATATAAAAGTCTTGTAGCAAGTACTAAAGCATTTACACATATATTTAAAGTTCTATAAGTGAGATCTTTCATATGAAATTAGGTTTTTGGAGGAAAAATTATTTTGGAAAAAAGAGATAACATTTCTGTTACGTGATCATTTCCTGATGGGAGTAATTCCCCTGAGCTTCAAAGAACAAACTCATCATTAAAACAAAACCATATGCTAACATCACATAAGAATAGTCCGGGGGAAAAGAACACAATTTCATTATTTTACCCCAGATTTCAGAGTTAAATATCTGATATTTTAGCTGATTTAATTCGTTATTTACTGTAGAACAGTCTCAATTGAGCTGCATTTGGCCGGACTCCAGTGATTGAAATGGCACATGTCCTCAGATGGACTCGCTTTATTACATATACAATGACTTTCCAGGAGTGGAAAAATGAAAACAACATGTGTTACTTTAAAATGTAAATGACATTTTCTCTGCATTTTTTCCATATGCCTCTTGCATTTCTATGCGCCTTGTTTTCCTTTGATGCATGCTGTTTGTATAATATTTAATAGCTGAATTTTTTGGACTGTTTAAATCTTTTTGGCATCCCTTTATGATGAATATGACCATATTACAATAACTAAACCCCTCTCTCTTATAGGGGGAGGAATAATAAGCTGGGATATGAGACTGGATGTGTGATTAAAGGATATGTCAGGCTTCTGGAATTTACTAGATTTATAATATACCTGTGTATACCTATTTACTTTTATGTAGTTTATGATAAGAAGTGCTTATATGCTCTGCCTAAAATCAAATTTGCCCTCTGAAGCATTTGCAGACACAGACTCTGTAGGGCTGGATGTGCAGTGTAGTGTCGTAGCCTATCAGGGACCACGTACCATTAGCATGTCGCAGAATATTGCTGAGAGATGGTCACTGATTGGTTAATATGAGACTCTGCACAGTAAGTACTACAGAGTCTTACTAGTCTAATAAGTGCTTATAAGCTCTATTGTTACTGCCTAAAATCAAACAAATATTACCTGCTTGGATCTGGCAATCGCAGCTCACAAAGACACAGACTCTGCTGTACTTTTTCAGTGTATCATACTAACCAATTATTGACCATTTCTCAGCAACATTCTGCAACATACTGCTGAGACATGGTCTCTGATAGGCTAGGAAACTACACTGCCCTACTGAGTTTGTGTCTGCATACGCGGCAGTGGGCAGACCCATACAAGGACTATTTATTTGAGTGTATGCAGTAAAAACAGAGTTTTTAAGCACTTCTTAATAAAATAAAGTACATAAAAGTAAACAGATACACAGGAATATTATATACCTAGTAAAATATAGGAACCTTCCATATCCTTTTAAGAGGGTCTCCAAAAATCCTATTATACATTTCCTCTCAACTGACTGGTATAATATATTACATAGTTACATAGTAATTTAGGTTGAAAAAAGACCTTCAGTCCATCAAGTTCAACTTTTTAATATCTCCTCTGATCTGCAATATGCGGTTTAGTTATTAATTAATTAGTTGTTAATTGTTAATTAATTGTTAATCAACTATTTATTTATTATTATTATTAATGAATCCAGGATAAGGCAAACAGAAAAAAAAAACCAAAGTGAAACTTTGCCAATCGTCTCAAAGGGAAAAAAAATCCTTCCTGACCCCAGATACTGGCAATCGGATTTCTCCCTGGATCAATACTCTATCTCTAATTATTCAGGATAACCTTTTAAATTAGAAATAAATCCAGTTCCCTTTTAAAGTTATCTATCAAATCCGCTGTCACCCCCTCCTCTGGTAGAGAATTCCACAGATTAACCACCCCTACTGTGAAGAACCCTTTTCTTTCTTTAAGGTGGAATCTTTTTACTTCTAACCTCAAGGGATGTCCTCTTGTCAGTTGAAAACCTCTTGGCACAAAAAGCTCCCTTGACAAATCTTTATACTGACCCTGGATGTATTCATATAAGGTAATCATTTCTCCTCTTAGATGCCTTTTTTCGAGAAAAATAAGCTTCATTTGGTTAGTCATTCTTCATAACTTTGCCCCTCCATTCCCCTTATTAGTTTTGTAGCCCTTCTCTGTACGTTTTCCAACTCTAAAATGTCCTTTTTATGAAGTGGTGCCCAAAATTGTACTTCATATTCCAAATAAGGGCGAACTAGGGATAGTGGCAGAATTATATTTGCTTCCCTTGCTTCTATATCCTTCTTAATACATGCTAATATTTTATTTGCCTTTGCAGCTGCTGCTTGGCTTTCAGCACTGTTACCTAAGTGGTTGTCCACAAGCACTCCCAAATCCCTTTCAATATCTGATACCCCTAGATTTGCTCCATTAAGATTATAAATTGCATGGCTATTTTTCCTTCCCAGATGCATAACTTTAAATTTATTCGTATTAAATCTCATCTGCCATTTAGATGCCCATTCCTCAATTTTATG
This sequence comes from Discoglossus pictus, assembly GCA_027410445.1. Lineage (NCBI taxonomy): Eukaryota > Metazoa > Chordata > Amphibia > Anura > Alytidae > Discoglossus > Discoglossus pictus. The sequence goes on along the minus strand of CM050169.1, from coordinate 124,124,353 downwards.
TAAATCCCTTTGGAGGGAAAGCACATCATTATCTGATTTAATTGCCTAGCACAACTTTGTATCATCAGCGAAAATGGAGACACTATTTTCCAATCCCACCTCTATGTCATTAATAAATATGTTAAAAAGTAGAGGACCTTATACTGAACCCCGAGGAACCCCACTTACCACATTAGTCCAATCAGAGTATGTTGCATTTACAACAACCCTTTGCTTCCTGTCTTTTAGCCAGTTCTCAATCCATAAGCAGATATTTACTGCAATTCCTGTATCCCTTAGTTTGCACAATAGTCTCCCGTGTGGCACAGTATCAAAAGCCTTTGCGAAATCCAAAAAGACTACATCCACTGAGTTGCCTTGATCCAGGTTCCTACTAATATCCTCGTAGAAACGAATTAGATTTGTTTGACATGACCTATCCCTCATAAATCCATGTTGACTCCTACTTATAATCCTGTTCAAATAGACATATTCTTGTATATTATCCCTTATTAACCCTTCTAAAAGCTTTCTCACTACAGAAGTGAGGCTCACTGGTCTATAATTCCCCGGATTTGTTCTTACTATCTTTTTAAATATAGGTATCATATCTGCTTTTCTCCAGTCATCTGGTAGAGACCCTGTGTTGAGTGGATCTTGAAAAATTAAATATAATGGTTTGGCTATTACAGAACCCAGTTCCCTTAGTACCCTTGGATGTATTCCCTCAGGACCCGGGGCTTTTTTAAACATTTATTTTTTCCAACCTGTTTTGGATTACTTCCTGTGTTAACCAATTATTTGGCAAAGGTAGTGTAGCCCCATTATGTTGCAGTGTCCCAACCACTGGTACCTCCCTTGTGTATACTGAAGAAAATAACCTATTTAGCTCATCTGCCTTTTCCTGGTCAGTAATGTTCCTATAGCTTCCTTCCTGGCCTTTTTCCCATTAATATACTTAAAAAATATTTTAGGGTTAGTCTTACTCTCTTTAGCAATTAAGTTTTCATTTTCTTTTTTAGCCAGTCTAATAGCCCTTTTGCAAACCTTGTTGATTTTCTCCGTAAAGCAGTCTCTGTAATTTAAATGCCTATTTTTTACTCCATATCTTGATCTTTAAATCATTGTTAAGCCACATTGGATGGGATTTACTCCTTTTACTTTTATTCCCACACGGTATATGCCGATGTGTATGTATATTTAGTAAGGATTTAAATGTTGTCCATTTATGTTCAGTGTTTTTACCTATCAGTTCTCTGTCCCAGTCTATACTTTGTATTGCTGCCCTTAGACCGTTAAAATCTGCCCTTTTAAAATTAAGAGTTTTTGTTGGAGCCTTAAAATTTTGTTTTTTTAATTCAATCTCCAATGAGACTGTGTTGTGATCACTGTTTCCCAAAGGTTGCCCTATTCCAACATCTGATATTATATCAATATTATTTGTGATGACTAAATCTAAGATAGCTTCATTTCTAGTAGGCTCCTGTATTACCTGGGCCAGATAATGATCCTTGAGTGTACTCAAGAACCTGCTCCCCTTAGATGAACTGCTGTCTCATTTATCCAGTTAATTTCAGGGTAATTAAAATCTCCCATTATTAGAACTTGCCCGTGCTTAGCTGCATTTCCAATCTGTAACAATAATTGTATTTCCTCACTTTCAGCTATATTTGGGGGTTTATAGCATACTTCTACTAATATTCTTTTGGAATTTGCTTATATCATTATTTTTTTATCTGCCTGTCTTTTATTGTTGTGGTAATTTTCTTCAATGAATATAATTTATTTTCCAGAGAAAAAAAACTTGTTGTAATGTAAACAACATTTAAATGAGCATGGTTAGACTACAGTGGCCTATTAAATATTATTATATACTCTACGATTTTGAGAATCGGGCCCGCAAGTGGAGGTTGCAATTTATTTTGCTATTCAATTGCCTTCCGTTTGCGGGCTCTGATCGAGTTACGGGCTCCGAGCTGCGATTTACAGCGATCCATTGCAATTTGTTAAATCGCAAGTTAATGCCCTCCAAGGCTTTGATCTTTCACGTCCGCAAGAGTCCTGAATGCTAAAATCGCAAATCACTATTCAATTGCTCCGATTCCCCCTATTTGCTAACCACTCCGTCAAGCCTGCAAATGGCAAATATCTAACAACAAGTTAATGGTACCAGGTAGGTCTCGCAAAGGGCTTAATGACAAATCGGAGCACTTTAAAAGCAAATGAAAAAGCAAAACTGTACTTTTATTAGGAGTGAAAAGGATGTTAGGTCTTAGAACTAATAGCACAACATTCTCCAATACTTTATTTCATTTTCAATTTTCGTGTTATATTGATCACGGTAATCAATGTGAAGTCCTACGGGATTCAACCTCTAAGCTTTGAAAATCCAACCTCTATTTCTTCAAAGTCCTACGGGCTTGGAGGTCGAAAAATGGAGGTTTGATATCAAAGTCCTACGGCCTTCACTTACGAGTTACGGGCTTGGAGGTTGGTCATGATGACGTTCTCTGTTTCCATTGGCTGCATCAGGAGTTACGGGATTGCTCCAGTAACATGTTCAAACCCGCAAATGCTACGTCCAACGGCAATAGTTTCCGATTTTTGCTATCGGCCCCTAACTTGTGGGCCCGGCCAATTGAATAGCATTGCAAAAGTAGAGCAACAGGAACACACAACTCAATTGCAGGCATTTGGCTGTCTGCGATCGAGTTGCGAGCCCCCAATTGAATGAGGCTCATTATATACAAAGGATATGTAACACATAACACAGTACAGTAACTCTCCCTTTCTCTCCTATTTCTCCCATATCTCCCCCTGTTCTATCCGGCCCTCACACCGTATTTACATTGTTTTTCTTTTAGCCCCAATTTTTTTTTCTTCATTGTATACTGTTCCTTCAAAGCTTTTTGCCTTTGCTACATCACTCTCAGAGCTGGATCATAAGTGTGTGCCCTTGTATTTATCATTGGATGAAGGTGTACGGGAGGTGGGAAGAGGGAGAAGTCAATTGACATTGAAACAGAGTGAAATTGAAACCACATCCCTTCATTTTCACTGGCCAGAAAAAAGGAAGATAATATAGAAATGTCTGTTTCAATGGGAATCTAATATCAGTATAGCTCCGGACTTGAGAAAGAGAGGAAGCTCTCGAAAGCTATTTATCAATATGTTTGTCAAATAAAAAAGGTATCACTATATACTGCAATACTCTGATTATTCATATATATATATATATATATATATATATATATATATATATATATTCCATGACCCCTGAAATATGGCTTGCCTGAGTTCCTTAATGAATCCTTCTAAGAAAATATCTCTGCTGTAAAAAAAAAAGAAAAAAAAAAAAGACATGATACATTTATTCTTTTAAGCGAAATAATATTTTCCTTGTCAAAATGGATCAGTAACACTTTTTCATAGCTGGCATTGCAAGTCTTAAAATTCTTGTGCTGAATAAAGGAGTCAGCCTGTCGTGGTCCATTCTGAGTACAGTAAGCTCCGGGCGCCTCTTGCGCTCTGAGACATACAAGAAACACTTAATAAAATTTCCAAGTTCCAGAGCTTCATACACAATTTATGATGCGTTTCTGTTGCCTTGTATCAAGCTATGACACAATGTAGCACATCGTAAATTGTAGGTCGGGGGGGCGGTGACGGAAGGAGTTGCGTATCTGTCTGGGTTCTTTATCCTAAGACAGGTGTGTCCCTGCCACTTACAAACACCTGGAATTCTGCTAGGAATATTCGTTAAGGGAATCCTTTTAATTAAAACAGGTTTGTTTTTTCTGGCATGGCCAAAATTCATGACATCAATGCTATGGAAACCCTTACTTGATGGAACTGTTGTTGGAAACCAACAACTTCATGTTATGTGCAAAAGCCGTAACCGGTTCTTTTTTGCTCTGAAAGAGTTAAAAGCTGGTAGTAGTGTAACAGAATGTAATAATGAAGTAAATGCTTGATCCAGTTAACTTATGGGATTGTGGAATGAGGTCAGTGTGGAATTAATTAAATACTTCATGCCTGGAGTATGGTTATGTTGAGATAGTAACAACAAAAACAGAGGTGCTCAAACAATACTACAATAGACTTATTCTATAGGCATAGTAACCTACTCTGAGAGTTACACTCTTTTACCTTCACAGGGAGAAATATCCTGTAGTATATTAGTCTGGTCTCACTCAATAAAGTGATCCAGCCCCAAAATACCAGGCAATTCTACTCTGAACAGGAGAAAAAGCAACCCCCAGATGTACTTTTCAGCCTCATCAGTGAACTCCCATAGTGAGCAAGGAGTCCTCGTCTGGAGCCCCTATCACCCTTTAGCAGTACATCTGGAGACCCTATCACCCATAGTTCTCAGATTGACCACCTCTGTTTTTGTTTATGCTCATGTTCATATAGTAACGCAAAAACTTAGCAGCATATTTCAAGTATATATACATTGAAAGGTGGTGTGGTATATATATAAATATATACTCACATTATCATTATTAGTTTTATTATTATTGTTTATTTGTAACGAGCCAACATATTCCGTAGATCTAAACATGGGTTACGATCAAGGCAAAAACCATAACAATATTGACTCATGGAAAAGAATGCAGGGCCCTGTCTTTGAGCTTAGAATCCAGTGTCCATAGTGCTTTCCCCAAAGCGCCATGCAAGATTGAAAAACTCGCAGACTTACCATTTTATTGCATATATATAGGGCCTCATTCAATAGCATTTCGGAGCATGAACATGATCAATTAAGCAAGGCCGTAACAACCGATTTAGAAACAGCCAATAGTAAATGAGACCGTCATCGTTAGGTCAGTAAAACATGGAAGTTAAATGTAAATCAATAAGCATTTAGGTGTCCAATATGCGATCAGACTCGCAATCCTGCAATGTACAAAATAATAAAAATGAATGCCAATACTGTTCTTGTCCATCCAGGTGGCCTTATATGTATTAACTCATTAATTCCCGAGATTAATACAACACTGAAATGACACATAAAAAAAATAAAATGTAATTGCAGATTTGCGAGCTTGAGACTGTTATGCAATTAATTCTAATGTCTTTCATTGCTTTTAAAGTGAAGTATTGATTTTTTTATCAGCATTTACAGTGCTACAAACAGGTGTTGCAAGTCCTATCTCGCACCCAAAGGATTTTCTTCCACATTTGCCATTTAGGGGTGTGAGAACATTTGAGGAATTGAATTGAATAGCGATTGTAAATTTTCAGCCTGTAACCCGTAGATTGTTTGCGGGTCGCACAAAGACGTCAACTGAATAGTAAATGAGCTTACGGGCTCCATTACGGTCTCCCGTAAACAACAATAGCTCAATTGAATCGAGGCCATAGTTTGTCTATAACACTTTTCAGGGCTACAGAAAACAATCTTTCATTTGACATACAATATGTCGAGGGGGCACTTTCTCTACATCTCTCCTTTTCTCTCTCCCCCTCTATTTCTCTCCCTATCTCTCTCCTCTTCCCCTCTCTTTCTCCCCATTGCCTATCCCTATTTCCCTATGTCTCCCCTTCTATTCCCATGTCTCCCCTTTGCAATGTCTCTCCCTCTACCCCATTGCCTCTCTCTCTCCCCCTTGCCTCTCTCCCTTTGCACCCCTCTCCCCCTTGCCTCTCCCTCTAACCCCACGTCTCCTTCTTGCCTCTCCCCCTTATGTCCGCCCTGGCCTCTCTCTCACTCCATGTCTTTGCCACTCTCCCCTTGCCTCACTCTCTCCCCCATGTCTCCTCCCTTTCCTTTTCCCACTTACCTCTCCCTCATGTCTCCTCATCTCCCCCCATGTCTCCCTCTTGCTTCTCTCTCTCTCTCCTTGTCTCCCTCTCCCCCATGCCCCCTTCTCTCTCCATGTCTTCCCTTGCCTCTCTCTCTCCCTCCATGTCTCTCCCTCTTTCCCCTTGCCTCTTCCTCCATGCCTCTCCCTCTCCCCTGTCTCTAATCTACTGCTCCGTGATGCCGGATCTGCTGGCTCTTCCCTCTGCTGGCTCCTCCCCCTGCTAGCAGACATTAGAGCAGAGAGCAGGAGCTGGGGGAAGAAAGTATCAGTGCAATGGACGGTGGGAGGCAGGTGGGGGCATTTTTACTGCCCCCAAGGAGGTGATGCCCAGGGCACTATGCTTCCCCAGCTACGTCACTGGGGGCACCTAATTAATATGTTCCTGTGAGTGCCCTCAAATGTAAATCTGGCCTTGGTATTGGGATGGTTCAGGGTATAGAAATGGTGGAGGTAACAGGACTGTTTTGGTGATTTTTCTGTTTTCTTAAGTCATGTTGTTGTTTTCTGAAGACCCTACTGTTTCATAAAATATATATTTTGTATACCCCTTAACCGTGAAAATAGATCCCACTAATATAATTTAAATTTATTTTGTTTTTAATAAACTGAATGGGAAGTAAGACAAAAATATTTCAGATTCTTTAAAAAATATTTTGACAAGAATTTTATTATTTAAAATAGAAGTTTCATTTTAATTTTGGTCAGTGGTTCACTATAGATAAAATAAAATATTTTGGGCTTACTTGCTTTAATTTGCTACTCATATAGCTCAGTGTGGGGGCTGCCATTTTGCCGCCCTTCAGACTCTTCCTCATTGATATCCACGTCCATCTTATTTAGTTGGTGGTTGCAACTGAATATGCACAGATGATGTCAGTAGTGGGCGCTGCACACAGCAGGACAGGCTTGGTTTACAACATGACAGGGAGATTCATCCCCCTAGCAGGAAAGGGGCACTTTATTATACAAGTAAAGACTAGTACATATAGTTTTATTACACATGAATCACTTCTATTGATAAAAACAAAAAATAATTACACAATACAGTAAAATCCAGGTTATCCGGCACCTAACTAACCGGGTCTCTCAAGCAACCGGCACCGGCATCAATTCCCATTTTCAAAAAACTTGCGCTAAACTGGCATAACCGGCACTATCCAGCACTATTCGGTAGTTCGAGACTGCACAAAAAAAATATTTTTTTCCTATTTTTTTTTCTGGCCCAACATGGCTTAGTTTATGTGCTAATGCCTTTTAAAGCCCCTTTGAGGGGTGTAGGGGGTTTAAGAGTTGTTTAGACCCTTTTTTCAGGGACTTCTGATTAACTGGAAACTACACTTATCCGGCAATAGGGAGTTCCCGTGGGAGCCGGATAACGGGGAGTTTACTGTATAAGTAAATATAGGTGGCTGGATTCATTATATATATTTTATATGACCCTGTTATTTATATGTACCCATATACATCTTGTAATTCAAATTAGTTGTTATTTATGGAATAGTTTTCTATACAATATTATGTATTGCACTTTATTTGTTTAATAAATAGCTAGTTTCCTGCTAAGTCGATGAATCACATAACTGACTATAGACAGTTTTCTCCTGTCATGTTGTAAGTAGAGCCTGCCTAGCTGTGCGGATGGCTCCTTCTTCAACAGTGACATCATCTGTGCATATTCTGTTGCAATCCCCTGCTGAAAAAGATGGAGATGAATATCAATGAGGGAGAATGTGAGTTATATAGGTGGCAAAATACAGAAAGTAAGCCAAAGATATTTATAAAAAGTATAAAATACATTGTTTGCTTCATTGCAGAGTTCAATGGCCCTTTAGCCATTATTTCTGAAATGGGTTACTGGCAAAATCATTATAGCAACTTGACTTATATTGAATATCACATTGCCACTTAATGTACATTCCTTATGGGAAAATGCATTCTTCTCATCCTTTACGTATGGCGTATGCACTCTACATAAAAGCAGTCAATTGAAATTATTTGACTTGCCCATAGACATAAAAATCTCTTTCATCCTGAATATGCTTTTAGAAACAATAAGGTCCTTATAAATAGATGTGATGGCATCTTAGAAATGGCATTGACCATTGGACATTACTTCCTCATGCACAAGCCAGAGTAGGAGGAATTATGGGACTCCGCCAGTGACTCGATGATATAAATGTCAGCTGCTCATGCAGCTGTGCTATCTATCCAGCAGGAAAGATTTAAGCGCCCAGCTTGAGATTTATGGCGAAGTTGATATGAGAGCATTATAGAGACGTTGGAATTTATGTGGTGCCACTCACTTGAAGTTTTTTACCCAATTAATGACACTTTTGGAAAAATATGTGCTCTGCTGTTTCAACATATAAACAAGCCGTTAATGAGGTCAGGGGGCAAGATCCAGCTGGCTGAGATTCATAGTTTCCGAACAGAGTAAATCAGGCAATGAAACAACAAGCATGCCTAAAAACAAGTGCAAGGGCTTGGAGAGCGCCCGCTTCATCTCTGATCCAAGAGAGCAGAGCAGAACACAAGCTATCAATACACTGAAACCTGAAATGAAGTTAGAGACTGATCTTATGGATACTGCATTGCACCAGTATGTAGAACAGTCAAAATAAACAGAAAAATGTGTAAAAAAAGTTTTAATACAAAGCTATTTTCACTGTGAACCCTGCAATGTCAAGTGTCAAAAAATTACTCTTGAAGAAATCATACATTACAAACTACTTCTAAATGCTTATATACTGTTCTCACTGCACACAATAAATTTGAAACAAGGAGAGTTTATTGCCATTTACTATATTCATGTGATTTGTGGTCTTTGCAGCACCTGCTGAAGGTTAGAAGCTCCACATTGCAATTTATAGTACTATCTGAGAATTAACCAGGCTATATATTACTTTTTCTTTAGAAAACTGTGAAAAGTTCATCAATTTTAAAAGTTCTTACAGAACTTACAGAATGTTCTCATGAACAACTGGACTTCATAATGTGCATTATGTTTTAAAATAAATAAATACATCATTTGATTACTTTAATGGGCATCAGATCCTATTAAAACATTTTAAGAAAGATGTCTATTTTCTTAGTAATATTACTGATATTACTGAGGGGTCCTTATCTTTTACGTTAGGACTATCAAATCCCATGTAAAGCTGATAATTACATTGCGTCCTAATAAACACTATTGCCTATTTCTCCCCTGTGTCTCTTCCCCCTTCCTTCCCTGTGTCTCCTTCCCTCCTTCTTGTTTCTCATTCCCTCCCTCTTGTGTCTCATTCCCTCCCCCTCCCTTATCATCCTCCCTCCTCATCACTTTCCCCTTCTCCAATTACCCCCTCTCCCTTTTCCCTCACTTACCGCACTCTCCCTTTCCCCTCACTTACCCCCCTCTCCCTTTCCCCTCACTTACCCCCTCACATTTCCCCTCACTTACCCCCCTCTCCCCTCACTTTTCCCTCTCTCCCTTTCCTCTCACTTACCTCCCCCCCTCTCCCTTTCCCCTCACTTACCTTCATCAGCTGCTCCTCTGCGCGTCTTCCAGCTGTGTCGGGAGGACCCGGCATATGCTGATGACGTGACGTCACATCATTAGCATATGCTGGGTCCCGACACAGCCAGAAGACGCGCAGAGGAGCAGCTGATGTAGGTAAGTGAGGGGAAATGCAGAGGGGGGGGGGGGTAATTGGAGAGGGGGGAAGTGATTAGAAGGGAGGATGAGGAGGGACCTGGCATATGCTAATGACGTGACGCGCATGTGACTTCACGTCATTAGCATATGCCGCGTCCCGACACAGCCAGAAGATGCTCAGAGGAGCAGCTGATGAAGGTAAGTGAGGGGAAAGGGAGGGGGGGGGGTAATTGAAGAGGGGGGAAGTGATGAGAAGGGAGGATGAGGAGGAGGATAGGGGAGGGGGAGGGAATGAAACACGAGAGAGAGGGAGGGAAGGAGACATAGGGGAAGGGGAGAGACACAGGGGAGGGAGAGAGCAGCAGGAGCAGGGTGACTCGAGTATAAGCCAAGGGGGGCTTTTTCAGCCTTAAAAAAAGGGTTGAAAAACTCGGCTTATACTCAAGTATATACAGTAAAAGTGAGATTGCATTGTGGTCCCATTGCATGTACCGGCCCTGTTACCCAGAGTGCAATGCACTTCTTTTTGGACATTCAAATGGATCACAAATGTACTATTCATTTTCTAGCGACTTGCCTGTCAAAAATGACTGGCAAAAAAAATGTAAGCCATGGGAATGCTGTTTGACACAGAATGTAAACCTTTTTGTACTCTGAGGACCTTCAGCGCTCATTACGAGCCTCTCGTCTATTTTTGATCCTCTGAGCACCTTTGTCACTCATTCTAAAGAGAGATCTATATTTATCTATATTTACTTAATCAATAATTAATTAATTAGTTCTTGAATAAATTCATATACTTTACCTCTTTGCAATTAATATGTCCAGCAATCAATAGCCTGAAGAGCTAACAATCTGTTTACATTTATCGTCAGCAGTACAGTGTTGTTGCTCTGATGCTAAAGTGCAATGAATTTCCTAACTGTGCATTAGAAATTGGTTGTGTGCGCGAGGGAAATCCGTTGGTGTAGTTGTGTTACGTGCCATTGTAGATTCGTAATGTTATTAATGTGTTACGCGGCTCGCAATCATTTGTAATTGTGTATTTTGTAGTTTGTTCGTTCCTGTGTGAAAGTGCTACGCGTTTGGCAGTGTTTTACGCGGTCCGGGGTGGTGTAGCCTCGATTTAATTTTTTTAAGCGCCCATTTTTTTCTCTCTTCAGCGATTTTCGTGTGGTGAAAGTCGTCAAAATCGCCTTAAATTCGCGTTCCACCTCACTTCCAGATGTCCTGGCTGACCCCGTGCTGTGAGTGATGTTTTTTTTGTATCTATTTGTATTTTACTTGTGTTTTGTGTGTTTTGGATGTGGCGGTTTAGCCGTTAACCTCGTATTTTTGCTATGTGTAATTATTTTTTTCAAAGTCCCACGTCTCGCAAATCGACATTGTAGATATTGGTAATGTTATTAATGTGTTCCGCGAGTCGCAAGCATTTTCCGTCATTTGTAATAGTGTATTTTGTAGTTCGTTCGTTCCTGTTCGTTCGTTCCTATGCGTTTAACAATGTTTTGCGCAGTCCGGGGTCGTGTAGGTTCATTTTCATTTTTTTCTGCTGCCATTTTTTTTCTTGCGTAGGTGATTTTCGTGTGGTGAAAGTCGTCAAAATCACCTGATGGCTGTTCCCCAGGGTTGTTGGTGATGTTTTTGTTGTATTCGGCGCTCATTGCCTTTGTGCTGCGAGTTTAATTGCCTTAACAGCTCGCCTCGCTATGCGAGGCTCGCAGTCGATGAGCGCCAAAGGCGCACATTGCCTAAGTGCTACACGTTAATGACTCGCCCCGCTTTGCGTGGCTCGCAAGTGAAGTCGTACGCACCACGCAAAGTGTGATGACGTCTCGTAGTTCGACAATTATATGTGATGTATAGTAAATAAATAGCACATTTTGTGTTCACATTTGAAACTAAAAATAAGGCTTATGATGGGCAAAAGAGTGATAATAATAATAATATATCTTTTTTTTATTTAATATTATTTGAATATAGTTTATGTATGCATTTTGGTGGCTTTAGATGGGATCTAGTTGGGCAAATAAGATTTCTTTAAGCATTACTATAAAATATGTCAAACTCTTTCATCGCTCTTGGTATTTTTGGTATCTGTGATAGACATAAAAGTGTATGGATCCATGCCTATTTAATAAGCAGATGCTTGCTTTTAATATTTAGTGTTCTGTACATTTTTTGAGTTTGGAAGAGATATTTTAATAAACCCTGTTTTTAGCAGACTAGCGAAGGAATGTTTTTTATGGAGTAACACCTGATAGCTATTTTTAAATTCCCTGGGGTGTATTCTTTCAGCTAGTATATTCTTTTATCAGTTTATTTCATTTTCTTATGTGAATATTTAACCAGTTTAAAAATGTAAGTAAGTTTTTATTTGTTACTCTGTAAGTCGAGAAAATCTGTCTTTGATCTTGTCTGTTTTTGGACATTTATAATGATAAAACTATATATTTTGTGTGATTGTGCTCAGAAGACCCACAGCTTTCATTATTAGTTTAATTTTCAAAGCTAGGAATTAAAGTTAATGCAAAGTTTCCGCATTTAGTAATAGTTCAAGTTGCACATAAAGCATAAAAACAAAGCAAACTAACACTGATTTGAATTCATAGTTATATTTAAGTTTGACTTGCTATTAATATGAAAGTCGTGTCCCAGGTACTTTGTTTATTTGAAAATAGTAAACAGAGACATACCTTGATCTGTATATTACCACATTTGGCCATAGTGCTGTATGTTTTAGACCTTTGCCCCAATACCACCATTTTCACTATTTAACCTACGCATAAAGTCTTCTCCATAAACTTCTTCCCACTAAACCCAAATGATTTAAACAAATTAAAAAAAAACTAGAAAAGGAAATTAGTTTTGGGAGAATTCCACTAAATGTGTTACTGTTATACTTCAGCCTCCCGTTATACAAATCCCACATGTGAAAACAATAGCAAATACAAGATAATTCCAACGGCTCCTATTGTTTATAACATGTATAAACATACAGTGAACGCTACTGTACAACATGAGTTTTTGGTTCCAGCACATTTTTGAATAGATTAACAGTACACTACAAATGTAATATTATGTATACTAATGCATTGGCCATCCCGGCACATTTGGAGCATTTTATAGTAATACATTGCAGGAACTTACTCTTATTACTATTTATTAATAAAGCACCAACATTTTCTATAGCTCTGTTTACAACAATTACAGTAAAGTGATATAGTTGACAAGTTACACACCTAGGGCCCCATGTTAACAGGGCAGTTTAAATTGCAGTATACCCATAAATCAGCTGCAGGGGCTTTTTTCTATGTAAATCTTTAGCTCCCCCACATTAGGGCACTCAGCCCACATCCGTAACTCAAAGCCTTATGCGCAAGAGATTTCAGTGTATGGAGCACCCAAACCAAGCTTTACGAATGACAAATGGACCTAGGAACCAATAGAAAATGAGAACATCAGGATTATTATAAGTGCCGTTTTAATACCTTTTGTGAGTGGTCTTTGGTACACATATTATTTCTTTCAGGTTTTTTTTTTTACACATTACATTTGGTGAGTCTCATGGGTGGGCCAGGCAAACTGTGGAAGGATCTCCTCTCTTCCCTTCCCTCCTTTATCTTTTCATTTTAGGTCTGAATCTGTTCCCTTGCTAATTGTTTAATATTAGTATGTCAAGTTGTTGTTGTTGTTGTTTCCCATTTTGTTCTATAAAGTCAATTTAAAGCTGTTTATTTCTTAGAGTTATCTCCCAAATTTCTTTCCATGTTGGTAGTGTTTTCTTTTTCCAATTTTTAGTTATTAACCATTTGATTATTAATAAAATGTGGATAATGAAACCCATTTGTGTTTTATTAACTGTAATTGGATAGAAATGAAAAAGAATACGTTCAGGTGTTAGATCCAGTTCAATCTTAGTTATCCTGGAAATTTCATCCAAACAGAATCTCCAAAATTGATGGATTATGCTACAAAACCACCAAATATGTAGGTGAGTGCCTTGTTCTAAGCAACCTCTCCAACAGTTACCTGAGTGTTTATTAGAGTCTATTTTAACCAGCAGAGAGGGAACCATGTACCATCTTTGTGTTAACTTAAAATGTACCTAAAAGGGGTACATTTTACATAGGATTCTGTCACCTTCAAAGCATCAAACTATTTATGAAAATATCCCAGATGGTATTAAAATCTCTTTCCCATTTAATAACGTTTAGTAACGTTTTTTTTTTTTCAGACAACTTTCTAAATCATTTGAAACTGTTTGAAATTGATAAAGGTAATTCAGATTTCAATAATGATTCAAAACTAGTAAGTACTCTAGAGGAGTTTTGATTGTATTCGGATTTTAGAACTGCCTGCTTTAGATTATAATAAAGCAGCCAATTCTCTTTTTTTAATCATGTTATTATTTATGCAATCCTCCAGAGATCTAAATAATCCATTTTTAAAAAGATCGCCCAAAAAATAAAATTTCAAAATATCACTGCTACCTTTTATCTCTGCAGGGGCTTTTTTCTATGTAAATCTTTAGCTCCCCCACATTAGGGCGCTCAGCCCACATCCATAACTCAAAGCCTTATGAGCAAGAGATTTCAGTGTATGGAGCACCCAAACCGAGCTTTACGAATGAGAAATGGACCTAGGAACCAATAGAAAATGAGAACATCAGGATTATTATGATGAGTGAGAGCAAGTGCCCTTTTAATACCTTTTGCGAGTGGTCTTTGTTACACGTATTATTTATTTCCGTTTTTTTGAGTTACGGCTCTACCCTGGTTTGCGAGTGATCTGTAAAGTCTGATTAGCATAGGGTTTTGGTGTAAAAGTCTAATGGAGTAACTCATGATCTTTTGTCAGTGCAAAAATGAATAGAAAAAGTTGACATGCTTTTCGGCTTAGTCGTGCCGCAGTTACTCATAGCAGTTCTCTCGCACGTTTTTTGTGATGGGTGATTAATAAAGCTAGCGGGATTAACTTTGGCCTTAAACATGGTATAAACGTCGATATTGGGGATTTACATAGTGCCCATAATTTATATATATATAATACAATAGGGCAACCGACAATCAATCTACTCTGAAGAGCTTACAATCTAAAAGGTGCGTTTCGGGGGTGAGATAGGAGGGTTGCAGATGCATGATGGCAGGGATCAAGGCAATACGCAGCTGCAAGTGGAGTTGGTAGTGTGTTATATTATAGGTTTTGTGTGTGCAATGTAGTAGGGTATGTAGATTGTGAATAATAAGGCTGAAAGTGAGAAGCTTCTTTAAACAGATGTGTTTTTAGTGAGTTTTTTTTAAGTTTTGAGGAAGGAGGATAGTCTAGTGCAGCATGGCAAGGAGTTCCAGAGAATAGGGGCAGCTTGAGAAAAGGAGTGAGATGAGGTAACACAAGAGGAGGTAAGAAGGTCACGAGGAGATCGAAGAGGAGGTTGGGGGAGTATTTTGAGATGAGAGCAGAGATATAAGGGGGTGCCCTGTTGTTATGGGCTTTATACGATAGGGTCATGATTTTATTTGTTATTCTGGAGGTTATAGAATGCCAGTGGAGTGACTGACAGAGAGGAGCTGCAAGCACAGAGCATTGTGTATGGTAGATGAGCCTAGCGGAGGCATTCATTATGGAGTAGAGTGGTGATGGGGATGTCAACACGGAGTGAGTTTCAGTAGTTAAGGTGATGGATTAGAATTTTAGTTCTAGTTTAGTTACTTGTGTAAGATTGTAATGGAGTCATTTGGTGTCATTTAAAAGCAGTCATGACTATTTGCTTGTTATTCCTTATAAAGGTAATACAAAAGATAAGATCCAGTAGATCCATCATCCACTGTATCCATTTTCTCTACCAAAAATGATCTGGTTTAATATATCTTTAGGATAGACCCATACATGTGTCTGCTATTGTCTCTTGACGCTTATGCTAGAAGGGTCTTCCACGTATCTACCATCTGTTCTTAAAGTTACTGAGTCTGAAACTTGAGCTCTAAACCAATATTTGGAGGTCAGAAACAAGTGATTTAATTTCAATATCACTGTTTCACCCTATAGGGGACTTTCTTAGGGCTCTGTAGAGTATAACATAGTTATGGGTTACTTCTAACCCACCACATCTAAATCAAAAGTGAGATGTCACCTGTACTGGAGCATCATAATAGCAAATGACATATGTGGCACTTAAAATCATCAATCAGTGTTGTAACATGACCATTTTGTTATATTCAATTATTCTCTTCTGTGAGGTTCCATTATCATTACTGAGCTGCTTATTTGTGCCACATTTCCAAATAGGATGAGTCCTAAACTAAATCAATTTACACCAATTCTGTTGAATACACTGATAATTTTAGCTTTCACTTTTGCATTATATTAATATACTTCCTCTGTATTCAGAATCTTCTACCATCTGTTGTAGCAGAAATCAAAATGGTAGATTCCACTGAAGCATAAAGGTATGTAATTATAACACAACTAGGAAATTGCCCGTCAAAAATGATGGGTATAAAATACCCCCTCCCCTGTGTCTCCCCCCAGTGTCTCCTTTCCCCTCTCCCTCCCCTGTGTCTCCTTCCCCCCTCTCCCTCCCCTGTGTCTCCTTTCCCCCCTCTCTCTCCCCTGTACCTCGTTTCACCCTCTCCTGTGCCTTCTTTCTCCCTCTCCCTTTCCCCCCTCTACCTCCCCTGTGTCTTCGTTCTCCCCTCTCTCCCTCTCCTGTGCCTCCTTTCCCCCTCTCCCTTTCCCTGTGTCTTCTTTCCCCCTCTTACTCCCCCCTTGTGTCTCCTTTCCCCCTATCCCTGCCCTGTGTCTCCTTTTCCATCTCTCCCTCCCTTGTCTCCTTTCCCCCATCTCCCTCCCCTGTGTCTCGTACCTGGATGGAACACTGCCAGAAGCGCCGCACTCACTTCCTCTTCAGCTCCCGTCCTCCGGCTGGAACTACTTTCTTGATTCAGCCACGATGCATGGCTTGATCCAGAAATTAGTTCCGGACGGAGGACGGGAGCCGTAGTGGAGAAGACGGATTGCTGCGCTGCCGGCTGGAAGCATACAGGTACGTGCTTTAGCTACAGGCTGGGTTGCATCCAGGTACTTTGGCAGGGTCACATCCAGGTACTAGGGTGAGTGATGTGAGCCCTAGGTCAGTCAGAAGGGGACGATGTGTGCTCTGGGGCCTCGCGATGAGTGCCTCACAATGAGCGCTGGAGGCGCTCTTCGCTAACCCTGCATTGAACGCCTTTGGCGCTCATTGCAGCCCCTACTGGCAGGAACCAGGTACTCCTGGGGGTGACGCGAGGCTCGTGGTCGACGGCTTGCCTCGCTTCGCAAGACTCGCAGTTGTGGCCATATGGGCCGCAAACGGCTCATCTCGCTTTGCGAGGCTCGCAAAGCGTGACCAACATCGTAAGTGTTCCTGACACTGACAACTATATATGTAGTTGTTCTTTAATGGGCTGCTTGTTGCAGCTTGTTTTGTAGACTAATAAGCACTTAATTTGCATAATGAATGGGGTGGTAGTTGTATATTCCCACAGTGCGGAAATAAACTTCCTATGTACTCAAAGTCTTCCCCAACTCAGGAAGTAGATCAGTGGAAACAAAATGGTAGATCCTATGTCAGCATAATTGCATATAAAAATTTATATATTGGATTCTTTATTATTTTTTATAATGTTTTTTTATTTTTAAGTGACAAAGTTAAAAATTAAATCATATTCCGTTGACCTGTTATAGAACATACATGCTTTATTTCTACTGTACCTATTAGGCCAATACATTATGTAAATATAATTAAGTGTTTATGATACTAACCTGTCTCGGCAATATTCATGACAAAATAGGACCTTTGAAATGAAGTAATGCTAACCTGCTGTCCACGTGCTTCTCAGCGAGAATCTTGGATTTACTCAGTCTGGCTGGGGACCAGTCTTGTGGATAACACAGGAAATGTTCTAGCCACAGAGAACGGCTCTTTTGTACATATTTATTTGCCTATAGTCTGTAGCAGCCCCTGAGATGGATCTCTAATCCAACGAGGTTATGCTAAAGTAATGAGTTTACCTTTTATTATTTTATATTTCTTAACTGAAAATACTACAAATCAAAAACAGTAGCTGCACAAAAATAAGAAGTTAATGTTTGTTCACCTGTAAAGGCTAGGATGATATTTGTGCTTTATTTCGTATAACAAGTTGTGTAAACTAATGAGCTTTACATAGTCCTGTTAATGGTACTTACACTTTAGATGCCACATCAATCATCAACATGTTTAGTTTATGAAGTATAACATTTAGTTTTTTATGTAAATTATTTAATATGTAATGTTCTTTGTATTTCTTGCTGAAATGATTTTCCAATTGGTAAGGATCTTGATCCGTTCTGGATTGCTACCTTGTCATGGTGAAGGGGCTTGTGTACCTCAATGAAGCTGTGAGCTTTATAATGTAGGGTCACCCAAGATGTGCAGATCGTAGCATAGAGATCAGGTAAATTGCAGTCCACAGGAGAAGGAACTGGCAGCCCACTCTAATATGTTTGCCATGGTAACCTTATGGATTAGCACATGAGACACGTGTGCCTAGAGCGCTGCGGCTAATAGGTTCACAGAGGGGGAGACACAACTGAATGGCTGAAAAAACAACAGCGATGGATCTTGAATGCAGATTTGTCTGTACCCCATACAATCTCACAGATTAATGAGTCAGTAACCTGAAACGGTTAGATAAATGGTGGCAACCAAGTTTATCAGTTAGACATAACTCAGTCACCATAGTCTATGAACCATACATGATCCCCTTTTCACAGTTGTCTTCCCCACTACTCCATTTTGCAAAACATGAATAAAAAGGAGAGGCTTAAACATATCACAGGCTGGACAATTTAAATAAAAACTGTATATTTTAATATGTTCAGTCAGACACAGAAACATATGTTGACATGTTAAGCAGGATCATAGACTGGCTTAGACATTAAGGGCCACTGTACAGTGGAAATAATATGTCTAACTAACCACTGGCTTTGATATATCAGCATATTGACGCTGCTGGCTTTAAGGACATTTACAAACTTGTGAGATTATCATGTTATCTCTTGAGCACTACTTTGCTTATTATATTTATACTAGCAACTTGCCCGTCAAAAAATGACGGTCAATAAAAGAAAGTGTTGAAATGCTGTTTGTCACACAATGTGAGTGTACTGTGTGCCTCAAGTAACTAAATTCCTCAAAAAGCAGAAATCTACATTACATAAAATAAGAAAAACTAAAATCACCAAAAATAAAAAATGGAAAAAAGGAACATTACAGAAAATAACAAAATACATTACAACCCCCCTCACTACAATTTTTTTTTAAATTACACACCTGAAAATGAAATACATATAATACATACATATAATACAATACAACACAATTAAATAAACTAAAATACAACACAATTAAAAAAACTAAAATACAACACAATTAAATTAAATAAAATACAATACAATTAAATAAACTACAATACATCCCTATGTAATATAAATGCCACTATCTAATATAAATGCCACTATGTAATATATATGCCACTATATAATGTAATATACATCCCACTATGTAATATAAAATATTATCTAATAATACATCCCCCTATCTATGTAATATACAATCCATGCTATCTATATATATATAGGTACCCTAATTGTAAGCTACAATAAAATAATTAAGACCACTTACCTTTGATATGTTTCTTCAGATCAGCAACCTACGGTAAAAAAGATTCCAAAAATTAATACAACACATTAACATGAAATATCTAAACATTCTAAACATTCTAAATATTCTAAATATTGTAAATATTATACTCACCTTTCCAGCATGTCCCGTTCCAGCATGTCACGTCCTCCATGTTCCGTCCGCCATGTTCCGTCAGCCATCTTTACTCCTGTCAAAAAAAAACATTACATTAGTAAACATAAAGCAAAGTAAAATAAACACAATCTACATTATACTTACCTTTCCGCGATGTCTCTGGCCTCCTCGTCTTCTACGGAAGCATCCGCGCCTTTAAAAAAATAAATAAAAAAAAAGTAAAAAAATAAAAAAAACGACACACATCCGCCCTTGCGGATGTCTCCGACGCTAATGACCTTTCTATGGAGTGTTCCAGAGTAAAATTTGCAATGGCGGCTTCTGATTGGCTGAAAAGGCTGTCTATCAAATTCAGCCAAAGAGAAGACCCCATTTGTGAACCAATGAAAAAAGTATACATTCCAAAATGCAACGCTGATTGGATAACACACCTTTCAATCTTTATTTGAACCAATCCTAAGGCTTTATTGCCATCAGCCAATCACAATACTGATTAATGAAGACATCTGCGCCTTCCCATTGGCTGTAATATTGATTGATTTTAACAGTAGCCAATGAGAATGCGCAAATCCTTCACTAATCCGTACGTGAGGGTGTATTCCATTGTGATTGGCTATTGTCAGTGCAACCAATCAGAATGTGCAGAGGCTCCAACCAATCACCCTGTGGGAGTGTATTCCATTGTGATTGGCTGAAGGCATCTGCGCCTTGTGATTGGTTTAAATAAAGATTGATAGGTGCATTATCCAATCAGAGTAGGATTTTAAGGTGTATCCCTTTCTGATTGACTCACACATTGGCGCCTCCTGATTGGGTGAATTTGATAGACAGCGTTTTCAACCAATCAGAAGGCGCCATTGCTTATTTTCTTCCTGAAAATTCTCCTGGAGCCTCATTAGCGTCAGGGATTTTTTTTTTTTTTTTTTTTTTTAAACAGTGCGTGTCAGAAGAGGATCCGGAAGAGGCCGGAGACATTGCGGGTAGGTAAGTATAATGTAGATTATGTGTATTTTATTTTGATGTATGTGTATTAATGTTGTGTTTTTTTTAACAGGTGCCGGAGAAGGATTGAAAGAATGCCGGACGGGACATGGCGGAAAGGTGAGTACACTATTTAGAATTTATAGAATGTATATAATGTATAGAATGTCTGTAATGTATAGAATGTCTATAATGTTTATTTTATTAGTGTAAACGTGTTGCACTAATTTTTTGTAATTTTTTTTTCCGTAGGTGGCTGATCGCAATGAACATCTGCAAAGGTAAGTGGTCTTAATTTTTTTATTTTAGCTTAGACTTAGATTAGTTAATATATAAATAGCACTTATTGTATGTTAGCTAGGGGTTTTATATAGATAGCATAGGATGTATTGTATATTAAATTGTGTTATTTATTTAGATAGATTAGGAATGTATTATTATATAGATAGGATGTATAGTAGATTATGCTATTTATTTAGATAGATTGGGTATGTATTATTATATAGATAGGATGTATATTAGATTATGGAATTTATTTAGATAGATTGGGAATGTATTATTATATAGATAGGATGTATATTAGATTATGCAATTTATTTAGATAGATTGTGTAATGTATATTAGATAGTATTGTAATTGTATTGTAATTTTATCTAATTGTATTGTAATTGTATGTACAGGGAGTGCAGAATTATTAGGCAAGTTGTATTTTTGAGGATTATTTTTATTATTGAACAACAACCATGTTCTCAATGAACCCAAAAAACTCATTAATATCAAAACTGAATATTTTTGGAAGTTTTTTTTAGTTTGTTTTTAGTTTTAGCTATTTTAGGGGGATATCTGTGTGTGCAGGTGACTATTACTGTGCAAAATTATTAGGCAACTTAACAAAAAACAAATATATACCCATTTCAATTATTTATTTTTACCTGTGAAACCAATATAACATCTCAACATTCACAAATATACATTTCTGACATTCAAAAACAAAACAAAAACAAATCAGTGACCAATATAGCCACCTTTCTTTGCAAGGACACTCAAAAGCCTGCCATCCATGGATTCTGTCAGTGTTTTGATCTGTTCACCATCAACATTGCGTGCAGCAGCAACCACAGCCTCCCAGACACTGTTCAGAGAGGTGTACTGTTTTCCCTCCTTGTAAATCTCACATTTGATGATGGACCACAGGTTCTCAATGGGGTTCAGATCAGGTGAACAAGGAGGCCATGTCATTAGATTTTCTTCTTTTAAACCCTTTCTTGCCAGCCACGCTGTGGAGTACTTGGACGTGTGTGATGGAGCATTGTCCTGCATGAAAATCATGTTTTTCTTGAAGGATGCAGACTTCTTCCTGTACCACTGCTTGAAGAAGGTGTCTTCCAGGAACTGGCAGTAGGACTGGGAGTTGAGCTTGACTCCATCCTCAACCCGAAAAGGCCCCACAAGCTCATCTTTGATGATACCAGCCCAAACCAGTACTCTACCTCCACCCTGCTGGCGTCTGAGTCGGACTGGAGCTCTCTGCCCTTTACCAATCCAGCCACGGGCCCATCCATCTGGCCCATCAAGACTCACTCTCATTTCATCAGTCCATAAAACCTTAGAAAAATCAGTCTTGAGATATTTCTTGGCCCAGTCTTGACATTTCAGCTTGTGTGTCTTGTTCAGTGGTGGTCGTCTTTCAGCCTTTCTTACCTTGGCCATGTCTCTGAGTATTGCACACCTTGTGCTTTTGGGCACTCCAGTGATGTTGCAGCTCTGAAATATGGCCAAACTGGTGGCAAGTGGCATCGTGGCAGCTGCACGCTTGACTTTTCTCAGTTCATGGGCAGTTATTTTGCGCCTTGGTTTTTCCACACGCTTCTTGCGACCCTGTTGACTATTTTGAATGAAATGCTTGATTGTTCGATGATCATGCTTCAGAAGCTTTGCAATTTTAAGAGTGCTGCATCCCTCTGCAAGATATCTCACTATTTTTGACTTTTCTGAGCCTGTCAAGTCCTTCTTTTGACCCATTTTGCCAAAGGAAAGGAAGTTGCCTAATAATTATGCACACCTGATATAGGGTGTTGATGTCATTAGACCACACCCCTTCTCATTACAGAGATGCACATCACCTAATATGCTTAATTGGTAGTAGGCTTTCGAGCCTATACAGCTTGGAGTAAGACAACATGCATAAAGAGGATGATGTGGTCAACATACTCATTTGCCTAATAATTCTGCACTCCCTGTATTTGTATTGTATGTATTTGTATGTATTTGTATTATATGTATTTCCTTTTCAGGTGTGTATTTTTTTTCTGTAGTGAGGTGGGGGGGTTGTAATTTTTTTTTTTTCTGTAATGTTCCTTTTTTTATTTTTTGTGACTTAGATTTTATTATTTTGTGTAATGTATTTTTTTTTGTGAGTTAGTTTTTTATTTCATGTAATGTAGATTTTTTTTGTGACTTTAGGCTTTTTTATTTTCTGTAGTTAGAGTGGTGGAGGTTAATAGGGGGTAGGTAGTGTAGATGTTAATAGGTTAGTGTAGAGTGTGTTTAGTTAATCTTTAATGTTTTATTGGGAGTGGTATAGTGCAGTATAGTGTTTATACTTAGTGTCATGATGGTCCTTGAGGACCATCATGGCACTTATGTGGTTAATGTAGTCTTGTAACAGGCCCATAATGGTGTTAATATATCCTTATGGGACTGATGGGGTTAAATAGAGGCTTATGAGGGTCTGTATGGACCCCCATGAGTGACAGGGTTAATGAAGGGCTTATGGGGGTCTGTATTGACCCCCATGAGTGACAGGGTTAATGATGGGTTTATGGGGGTCTGTATTTACCCCCATTAGTGAAAGGGTTAATGAAGGGCTTATGGGGGTCTATATTGACCCCCATGAGTGACAGGGTTAATGAGGGTTTTATGGGGGTCTGTATTGACCCCCATGATTGACAGGCTTAATGAAGGGCTTATGGGGGTCTCTATTGACCCCCATGAGTGACATGGTTAATGATGGGTTTATGGGGGTCTGTATTTACCCCCATTAGTGAAAGGGTTAATGAAGGGCTTATGGGGGTCTATATTGACCTCCATGAGTGACAGGGTTAATGAGGGTTTTATGGGGGTCTGTATTGACCCCCATGATTGACAGGGTGACAGTGTATATATTTTTTCTTTTACAACAGGTCCTTTAAGGACCTTTACGGTCCTTTAAGGACCTGTAACGCGGTAATTTTGAATTTTGATTGCAGCGGGGGAACCCGATCGCGGGCAATCGGGACCCCCACTACGATGGTTAATGTGGGGTTAATGCAGGGATCCGAGCTTATCTCGGATCCCCTTCGGTTAATGCGGTTTTCGAGCTTATCTTGGATCCCTCCTTGTCTAATTTGTACGTGGCTGGGCTGGGAGCCTCGTTTTAGTTTTTTTTGGCAGCCATTTTTTCTCTCGCTTAGCGGATTTTCGTGTGTCTGAACTCGGGAATTTGGACTTAAATGGAGGTGTAACTTCACTTTCAAAGGTACTGGGTGCCCCCCCTTGCTATGGGTAAGTTTTTGTATGTAGTTTGTGTGAGTATTTGGTGTGTTTTCACTGTTTTTAGTTGGCGCGGGTCGGCCATTATAGTCGGATTCTTAGTGCGTGTTGGTGTTTGTTACGTTAAGGTTGGTTCCGAGGTGTGACGTGTTTAAGAGAGAGTAGAGTTGTAGTGTGAGGTGGCAGTGTCAGGGCAGTTGAGGTTGGTGATAGTGCTGAGAAGAGGTTGGAGCACAGTGGAGAGTTGGGTAGGGTTGAGTTCTAGCAGGTTTCTGTGGGTTATTGTAGCTGGGGTTAAAGAAGAGTGATGGGAGGAAGATGTGTTGAGGTTGAAGGTAAGGAGGTGATGGTCAGATAGAGGGAGAGGGTGGATGACTAGGTTGGAGGTATGGGTAATATTGGTAAAAATAAGGTCAAGAGAGTGTCCAGCATGGTGAGTTAAAGAATCTGTAAGTTGTGAGAGGCCGAGGGAAGATGTGAGTGCAAGTAGTTTGGCGGCTGCTGAGGAGGTGGGGGTGTCAATGGCAATGTTGAAGTCGCCAAGTATCAGTGTGGGAATGTTGGAGGAAAGAAAGTGTGGGAGCCAGGCGGAAAAGTGATCGAGAAATTGAGACTGAGTACCTGGGGGGTGATAGATTACAGCAACACGTAGAGAGATAGGAGAGAAGAGGCGGATAGTATGAGCTTCAAAAGACGAAAATTGGAGGGATGGGACAGGGGGTATGAGGTGGAATGTACAGCGAGAAGAAAGTAATACACCCACACCACCATCTTGTTTGTTCCCAGGTCTAGGTGTGTGACTGAGGTGAAAACCCCCATGCGAGAGTGCTGCAGGGGAGGCAGTATCAGAAGAGGAGAGCCAGGTTTCAGTAAGGAGCCAGTAGATTGAGGGAGTTGGTAGTAAAAAGGTCGTGAGTGAAAGTGAGTTTATTACAAATAGATTGTGCGTTCCAGAGAGCACAGGAGAAAGGAAGAGTGGAGGGTTTGTGACAAGTGATGGGTATCAAATTCTGTGTTTTTCTGGTGTTTTCTGCCCTTGGAGTAGAGCGTGGCTGAAAGCAAGTAGAAATGAGGGAGGGACCTGGGTTAGGTGATATGTCTCCAGCAGCTAGCAGAAGGAGGAGTGAGAGTGAGAGAATATGGGAGTGGGACTTACAGTGATGTTTCTGCTTATGAGTGTTGGGGAGGGGATGAGATTGTGATTGGAGGAGAGAGAATAGCTTGTGTCAGCAGAGAAGAGGAGAGGAAAGCAAGGAGGGTGAGATGGTTATAGTATTGGGGGTGTGATATGGATAGGCTGCAAATGATAGTCTGAGAGAGAGGCAGTAGAAGATGAGAAGGAGAAAAAAGTGAGAGAGCATTTCGACACCGTGTGTAGGTGTAGGGAGTAGATGAGATAAAGGTGTGAGAGTAAAAGAAAATTTGTTAGTGACCGAGATGGGAGAGTAGCTGGGTTGTGTGGAATTTTATATATATATATATATATATATATATATATATATATATATGTTTTGTTTTGTTTTGTATTAAATTAGTTGAATAATTTGAAGCAGATGATGCTGAGGGAGCAGGTGTAGGTCAGATGAGTATCTATAAATTGAGACAACGCAAGGGTGGGTGGGAGTGGGGCGGGGAGGGAGGGCAGAGAAAGCAGTGTTTGTAAGAAGCCAGGTGAGAGTTTAAAGATGGATCCTGGAGGCTTGTAGCAGTGTTTGTAAGAAGCCAGGTGAGAGTTTAAAGATGGATCCTGGAGGCTTGTAGCAGTGTTTGTAAAAAGCCAGGTGAGAGTTTAAAGATGGATCCTGGAGGCTGGAACAGAGAAGAGATTGTAGTCTTACTATCGTTCCAGTGCTTAACACTATCTATCCAAAAGAATCACAAACATAAAAACAGGAACTTTATTATAAACTGGTTAAAAAACTTATATTGTACCCCTCTTCTAAGATGCTCATTACATCCTGGTAGGATAAATCAGTAAACAAATTCAATAAAGGTACACAATGACCACAAGAAAAAAGACATATCCATACAACACAGTCCCTGTGTCTCGTTACAGAGACCTCCTATCTGAAGGGCTATCGTGTGCCCCACAAGCTGGCTTATTGCCCTGCAATAAAGTGAAAGAAAAGAGGTATGGACTGAATCAAAGTAGTATCATGCCTTACCAGAGATGCATGTAAGTTAAAAAATCATTTGCACCGCTAAAAACAACTGTAGCCTGTTTTAAACCATACTGGGACAGAGTAATACACTACCAATATGATATGGGTATTCCACATGCACCCATAGTATAAACACCCAATTGGGGAAAAAAAATGCTGAGTAGTGATCTACTACAATATTGGTAGTTTAGAAAAGCAGCCTGAGGGGTTACTACCCTGTTTCACCGCATTTGGCTTTCTCAAAGCCTTTGAAAAAGCCAAATGCAGTGAAACGGGGTAGTAACCTACCACCCACGAGATTCAAGCTTTCATGGTGAGTGGCGGGGTAATCGCAAGGTGGCATCGCTGACGAGTGACGTCACACCCCGTAGACTTGCACCGCACTTGGCTGGTTGGAGAGCTGGTGAGAGAGCCTAGAGACAGCAGTCAGGACTGGATCACTATCTAGTACGTACAGGGCGATACATAGCTAGGGTCATATGATTTAGAACCAGGAATAAATAAATTAAGTTACTGTGGCAACCGGTGGGCAGTAAGAAAATGTTGCCATCAAAAGTGGGCAGTAGGTATTAAAAGTTTGATGACCCCTGCTCTAAATATATGGTATTCCCTTATATTACACCATGGTTGGCTTCATGCTCTCTATCTTTTTTTCATATAGTTTGTCTTCCCCGGTTCCTCAGTTGAAGTGGAGATTGTTGGGATATTAGTGCAAGAAGGACCTTATTCACATGGGATATCTACACTGGAAATTAGCAACAAGAATTTTGTTTCCCGAAAGCATTCATTGATAGAAGAACTTATTTGTTCTTAATTAAAGATCCGATAAGTACCCTTGTTTTCTTTTACTTAAGACTTTTTGAATATAATGTATATTGTGCGCATGTTTAATAACATTCTTTCCAGTGGAAAACTGGTTCACGTTTTATTTATTTGATATCCTTTTTTGTCCCTCCTATTTATATCTTTTTGACTTTATTCTACTGAATGATTGCAAACCTTTTCACTCATACAGATTGTATGATATATGTATATGACTATATCTATGACTGTTGTTCCAACTTAGCCTAACAAAACTCTCCACAAAAACAACAGAAACTAAAATAAATACTTAAATACAAAGTAATATAGTGTGAAAATGTGTTCCTTTATTTAGATTCCACTATCGTTTCATAGGTTTCATCATTTATGGCTTCAGAGAACATGTCTTTCTGTCCCACCCATGACACGCCAATATTTTTGAGACGTGCTACACCAGAGATTGCTGGGCTTGACATTTCCACTCTCTTCTTATTATGACGAGCCAACATGATGTTACATAGGCGTTGCTGGCACCGTCACAAATGATATCATTTTTAAGTCCGTCCAATTCTTGACATTAGTTTTTGATGGTTCCAACCAAAACTTTGAAGAAAAATCTTTAACGTTGCCAGATTTCCCACTCTTTTGGCTGAGAAGAGAGGAGTACATTTTAATAAGAAAATAATGTAATTGGAAAAATTACACACTGTAATGGGTGTGTATAAAAGTTAATTATCATGTAATACACGTTCCTTTCACTAAAGAGCCAGACTATATTAAAATAAATTGTGCACTGAGCACTAGACATAACTGTCGATACATATTCTGAAATATTACAGGCTACTCAAGCCAAGAGTAATTATCTCCAAAAGTAAGTTTCTATGTCAAGCCAAAATCTGGACCAAATATCCTTTCAAATGAAGATGTTGAAATCCATCCAAACCTTTCCGAGAAGCATATTTGTCAGTTTGTAGGTGGATGTATTGATGGATTTATAAGTCTTACTGTGTGTAGTAGGCACATTGAGCCCGATTCAATTGAGCAATTGTAACTTACAATAGCCCATAATGGAGGTTATTTTGCTATTCAATTGGTGTCTTTTTGAGAGAACAAAGTGGAATAAAGCAGAAGAGACAATGGAAACATGGGCGGCACTACCGCTGGTGCAATGCACCAAGGCCCAACTCTGGTGCGGGGGCCCATTGCTGTCCCCTCTTTCCCTCATCCCAGCCCAATCTCCCCTTCCCCTCCTACCCCCATATCAGCCTTATACCCCGCTCCCTTTACCTCACCAGATCCTCCTTCTGTGTTGCTTCCCTGCATGCGCATCTTCTGGTCAGTGACATCACTCAGGATTCTGGTGTAAGTGTCAGCAATGTGGCAAGTGTTCAGTATAAATAGGCTGCGTGCGCCTTTATTTTGTTGCTTAGGCGATTTTCGAGTGCCAAAACTCTGCAAATTGGGTTTAAATTCTCGGGCAACCTCACTCCCAGATGTCCTGGCTGTCCCCAGTCATTTGAGCAACCAAGGATATTTCTAACTGAAGAAGCTGCACCAGGAGCAGCGAA
The DNA here is from genome assembly GCA_027410445.1 of Discoglossus pictus. Classification (NCBI taxonomy): domain Eukaryota; kingdom Metazoa; phylum Chordata; class Amphibia; order Anura; family Alytidae; genus Discoglossus; species Discoglossus pictus. Next base: position 124,096,046 of record CM050169.1, on the reverse strand, counting down.
AAACGTTTTAGTACTTACATTTATCCTTTTTATATCATCATTGTATTATTTATATTTATCCTTTGTTTTACAGATATCATTATTAGTTGATATCAGTACATAATAAATTATTTCCAAAACATTTTTTTTACCATATTAAGCCTCAAGTGGAGTTACTGTGTAATACACCATATACACAGCACTGACATTGTCAGATCCTCTAGGCTATTCATCGAACCCATCCCATTAATAATTTATAGATATACTTTACCACATTAGGTTATACTCCACTTTTTATGTATAGTGTATACACTATAATTATTGTACACTAGCAATAAGGAGACTGGGGTGAAGAAGATTGACATGTCACGTGGAGATTGTATTGAATGCGTTCTCTATACCTCATAACATTTGAGGTCTCTCTCTGTGAGAGTCACAAACAGTTGAAAGTAAAAACCTCAGCGTTTTTTTTATTGATCTGCACTAGGAGTTTGTGCGCCCTGTCCCTGCCTTCCCTCTTGTTTATATACATATTCTAGACACCTACGTGAACGGTGTGTAAGCAGCTTAGACCCTGCACGTAACACACGTTTTAACAATTAATAGAACAATTGTTCTTGCAAGAGTTGAGAACCTTCAAGTGAGCCAGTACTACATCAGGCCATTCTTTATCGCTAACTATACCCTCTGGGACCAACCAGCCCCAGTATTTAACATTTTTTCAAAAGACTTGTGTATATATATATATATATATATATATAATATAGGGGTCTGGCAGGGAGGGCCCAAACATTTTTTTTTGCACAGGGGCCCTCTATTCACTAGCTCCGCCACTGGATGGGAAGATGTGATATAGAGCAATATAGTAAGAGACTAAAGAGAGAGAGAGGTGGTACAAGATGAAAGAGAGTGTTGAGATGGGTCAAGAGACTGCTGGATACAAAAAGGTTAAAGAGGGCAAGAGATGTAATTGAGAGAGAGATTGTTATGGGCAGAAAAAGAGAGAGGTGAGATGATGAGTGAGATCTGAAATGGCATGAAGAATCAAGAGTGAGTTGAGAAGATGATAAAGCGTAAAATAGAAATATATGAGTGCGTGAGATGAGAAGTCACAATAATGAAAACCAGATGTGAAGAGTTGTAAGAAACAGCAAAGACTGAGGGAAAAGCTAGTAATATGTCATTAAATTTACTTTCAAACATTCTAGTTGAACTGACTGTCTCCATGCTGATAACATCATCATTAGGGAAGAAGGGAAGGCTTTGCTGAGAAACAACTCCTAAATGCTTTACCAACGATCTGATTAGATTAGAGGCCAAGCCATCATTCATAGACATCATTCATATTACAGCAAAAGCTTGATGCCCAGGGAAACCACCATAACACAGCAAGTCTACATCCAATGGAGAGAATTGTATTGATATAACTTAAATATTGAATATTGTTTTTTCTTAAATAATGGAATATGCATTTTATTAATGATCAATGCTTACTTAAAACATAAGCAGCCTTATTAAATTGTGATTCGGCCAATTGAATAGGGCTCTATATAAGCACATAGCATATTTATTTTACAGAAGTTTTTAGTTAGTGAAGACCTTGCTTTTGGATAGAAGTTCACTAACTAAAAACGTCTGTAAAAAAATATGCTATGTGCTTATATAGAGCCCTATTTAATTGGCCGAATCGCAATTTAATAAGGCTGTTAGCTGCTGCTGTTAGAGCGCTAAAGTGGACCATTAGTCAAGGAGCTCTCTATGGTTAGCAAATAAAAAGAAATAGGTCTCTGTAGTCTGACAAGTTTAATTATTCTGCAGAAACCTCATTAAATGTTTTTTTTTATATAAAAAAATATCCAGTATGTAATTTGTCATGCAAAAAGTGTAATTAAATAAAATTCTTAAAATTACTGTTACACATACAAGGACTGGGGCAGAAATGTATTACAGCATTCGTTTTCGGGACTGCCATTCTAAATAATGATACTGATTATAATTAACTAACCAAATAAACTACATCATAGCATTAAAAAATAATGATTATAATCAATAAAATACTACACACAGCTTCAAAAAAGCCATATTTCCATTTACATAATTTATAAAAAGAAAAATATTTTGGGGCACCCCTTCATTAATTATAATTATTGTGCTTTTAGCAATGAACAGGGTTTTTCCCTCCACTGCTCCTTAAGGATCTTAGATGCAAGCATAGGATCTGCCTTTAGTGCCATGAAAATCCTTCAAGGGGGACCTAATACTCTAGGCATTTATTTTATGTACTGAGATGCCTATTATAAAGGGAGAAAGGAACTGAGCTTCTTGGCTGATGAGACTGTCACACTAGCATTTTTATATACACACCGATCAGAATTTATTAGGAACCAGGGCTCCCATAATTTGCACTTCTGGCTCCTGAGTATATTTCCAAATTATATTGTATCGCTATGCTCTGGAACTCCCACCTGTTAGGTCCTTGAGCCGGATCAGGGATGGTCTTCTTTGCACCTGGGCATGCCACAACCAGGAGATTGTGGAAGAGGACCTACCAGTAAAGTAGTAAAGAGGGACTCTGACCCAGAAAATATTGCCCTATGCATTATATTTTCAAATAGAATATATCAGTTTATTTTGCGTTGGGTTTTAACTTATATATGAATCAAAACAATGGAACATAGTAAAACAGTAAATAACAATAAAGAGAAAGCATCTTTGAATTCCCTGCCTGGTGAGTGACCAATCAGGTTTAGTATGTGAGTCTGCGATTGGTCATCTTTCAACGAATCATCAAGCAGTCACCAACATGGTTTAAATTTGCCGCCTTACAGAGGCTAGCCTATTGTGGAAGTCCTTGGCATGATTGCCTATAACAAAGGTGAACTTAAACAGGATGTCACTAACTTGGCTCTGAATACAATAAAGGAGGAGATAACGGAAAGATGAGCGTACTTGTCATTCATTGTACATTAGGGTAAGCACCACCTAGTCTGGCTTAGACATACGTTATGGCAAGCATACTACTCGATTTGGACTGGGCTTTTGGAATTTTAAATCTTCATACTGGAAAGGGGCCTAAAGCCTATGGGAACATTTATTGGGTTTTCCACCCTATAGATTCACAATAGTCCAAGAGCTCTAAGTCCCCAAGCGATCAGCTCTTTTAAAGGGGAGATAGGGCCCCGAAAGGCCATCTGGCACATCCCTTTTCCAGTGTCCCGTGGTGGCCAAGATCTCCACTGGTCAGGGTTGCTGTGGGACCAGCGCTATCTCACCCTGGGGATTTCAAAAAAATTACTTTCACCAATCCTATCTAGGCCAGCAGTAGAAGGATGGGCAATAAGGTTGGGTAAGTGCAGCTCCAGCTGAGATGGGGCCTCATTCTATTATCGGCCGTAAAATGGTCGCAAGGCTGCGATTCCTTGCGGGGGTTCCGTTACCTCGCAATTCTATTAAACGGCCCGCAAGGATCTCCTCTTACGGCCGGCCGTATATCTTGCAACCGGCCGTAAGCTCAGAAATCTTTAAAGTCAAAAATAAATTCAAGACAGCACTGTACAGCTCTGTAAATGCTAGGGATCATATTGGGGGACATGAGGATTAATAGTAACCCACTCTCAAGCTTGCACATCAGCCCAAATCCGAGTTTACATTAACTGTTTATTTTCCGGCCGCAGCGTGGCCGGGTCTGAGGTGCTCCAAGCACTCTGGATTTTTTACATGGATTTTTGACATAAATTAAAAAATATGTTTTTTACGGATTTGAGTGTAGGGGAATGTTGTGCTATTTTTGCTAACACCTACAATCACTTTTTAGTCTCCTCAGAGTGCAGGATGGCTTTATTATGGCTTTATAATGTGCTTAATTGGTGCTAGCGGGACCTTTTTCCTGCAAGTAAGATGCGGCTCGCTTTTAGCCTTGCAGAGAGGGTTCCCGGAGCAATAGAATAGCAACCGGGCTTTTCTTGCGACCGAAACTATTGCGGCCGTTTTAGATCAAAGGCTTTCCTCCGAGCGGCCGCAAGGGATAGCAAGGCGCCGGCCGCAAGCCTGCTGGAATCCCTGGCCGGAGGGGAATAGAATAGCCGAATAGCTTGCGGACGGTCCTTGCGGCCCCGCATCTCCTACTGCCGGTAATAGAATGAGGCCCATGGTGTTTAACATTTATAGGGGGTCATAAAAATAGAACAAAGTCAAACATTAACTAACAGTAAGCAGAAAGCATCTTTGAATTCCTATTGGCTCCAGTGACTGGGGACGCAGTCCATCGATTGTAGGAGATAACGTAGGAAAGACAGGCAAAGATATCCTGTAATATGACAACTAAATGTATGTTAGCAATGCAAAAATAAGCTATAATATAAAATAAAAATATATTTATTTAATAAGGGAAACAGCAAGTTAAAATGTTTCCCTACCATATGTACAGTTAATGTAAAGAATGGCTATTGGAAATGGGGAAAATGGGTGTGAGTTGGTTTTTGATTGCCCGCAATGGTCCCTAGGATTTCTGATAGCGGCTCTGCTTAAAGATTCCCGGGGTGTTTTTTTTTCAATAACCAACTAAGAACTGGTAGGGGTGCAGCAGGCATTTGTGGAAAGTGTTAATGAGTCTTTACATCTCAGAAACATTTGTTTAAAGGACCACTATTCAATGAAAAAATAATTTATGTTTGAAAAATGTGAGTCTATGAAAATCATTTGACAGGTAAATGTCATAAAGCTAGTATTTAATTAGGAAAAAAGTACATGTTTATGCCTCTACTGAACCATGATATTTTCATGAAGGCTGTATACATGCATACAATGCATTTTACTTTGCTACTACCTGTTTCTGTGCATGTATGGGAGAAGGGGATAGGTGTCAAATTTGAAAACCTGCAATTATATATGATATCTCCCTCCCCTCTGACACACACACACACACATACGCATATATATATATATATATATATATATATATATATATATATAGCGTAACCCTTTACCATGGATAAGAATGACCAGGTGCATAATAGTACCCTGGTGTGCTGCAATTCCTAGGGTCACCGAGAGTGGGACAAGACTAAACAACAACAACAATATATATATTTCCAGTATACATATACAGTATACATATGTGAGAGAGAGTAAATAAATAGGACATTTGTGTTCACTTTTGAACGTCTGAAACAAGTAAAAAAAACGTGCTTCATGCTCAGAATTCAGAGGTACAGTTATTACACTGCATTCTGGGAACCTGGGCAGGAACATGCAAATGTGCCCACAAAGCCACAAAGGCTTTTCTCTTTTAATCCATTACCATTTTAAACATGGCTTCCTTTAAGCATATGCCTGCTGTATTACACACCTTTTAGCAAAGCCAGGATGGATTATACATAAGCTAGGAATCCTACCCATGTACAGTTTTTTTCAAGGTTACTGCCTCTCATCAGTGTGGGGCCGGTTCCTAGCTTGTGTAGTAGATTTTTTGAGGAGATAGTTTACCACATATATATATATATATATATATATATATATATATATATATATATATATATATATATGTATATTTGTGTGCGTGTATAAACATATATATATATATATATATATATATATATATATTGTATATATATATATATGTGTGTGTTTGTGTGTGTGTATATATATATATATATATATATATATATATATAAGTTTATGTTTTACAATCTAAAAATATATTGCTTAATTTCAAGTGTAGTTCTTTAAAACTGGCTATTTTTTTATATTTGAACACAGTGGCCATTTAATGGGTCAGAGAGAATAATACTTGCAAACTTCCCTTCTATGAAAAGAAATAAATTCTGGCTACCTTCCAACATGGAAGTATAGTTATGATCTAGTTTACATTCTTTATTCTACAACATAAGCCCTATATAAATGTTAGTTATTATTACTAGGCCAAAGTCTTGCAGATGGTTATGGTTGAGGGCCGCTAGAGACCCCGGACGGATGCAGCAGGCAGTTTAGAGAGTGGAAGCCAAGGATCAAACCTCCAAGCCATCCAATTCCTTGATATATAACGTGCTTTGTTATATATTCTGGGCAATTCATATTTTTCCAATTTTTCACTTGAAAGAAGAAGGGGGCATTGGAGTCAGAGGGTGAGGAGGGAGTCTTCCTCTAATTGCAGGCAGGTGTTATTGCCCGATAGATGAAAACAACTCAGGTCTGTCACATAATCACTTTAAGGACGAAGCTAAAGAATTTCAGTGGAAGAGGATTCCAGCGCCCCCTGGGTATTTCCAAGGTCAAGGGTTGTGGCCCAAAAAGCCTTGCAGAGAAAAAGAAAGCATTAGTTAAAAATACTGTTTTTCTTAATTCCTCGCTCTTCAACTAACAAAAATAAATTAAGCACCCTCATTACTTACTGATCCTCATTAAAATGGCAGAAGCCATCATTTTCTTACAGATGACATATTTTAAAATGGAAATAACTCAGCATGTTTTTGACATTTAGCTTAATTTATAAATTACAATAAATCTAGTAGAGAGGTTTTATGTTGGTTTATAGCTCCCTTTCCGAAAGCATTTACGTTTTTTTAATTTCTTTTCTGTCAACGTTTTCACCACTGGACATTTTCACCAGATACTTTCTGTCCGTATGCATTGTTCTCCTCTGCTGTTTTATATTAGAATTATTATATTTATTATAAAAAAATACATATTTTTTTATTATAATTATTATATTTTTTGCTTTTGTCTAACATTAAAGTAAGTTAAAATAAATCTATAAATGTTAAACCAAAGCAAAACATATATAATAATTATAAAAATGCCCTAAATATAATATGTGCTTTAATTGAACATTTATAGATTTATATGAACTTATTTTAATGTTAAACCAAAGCAAAAAAATATAACAATTGCACTTACTATACTTAGGAATTTTAATAAAAAAATGTATTGCAGAAAATGTAATAAAATTAGTTGTTACTGTAGCCCTATATTTACTAGTTTGAACAATAATTAATAATGGGGAAATCATTTTAAGAAACAAATATATACTGTGTTTAATTGATTAATTGTTTGTTTGTAGTAATAAGAATGCTCACATTTCAGTTGTAGCAGCTGAAATCTTCTCTGTATTCATGGTATCCCCAACCTTTAGAAAAAAATCCGTACGGGAACGGGTATTAATTGATTTTTGGGAATAAATATGAAGAATGATCATTTACTAGACAGGTGGATTTGTGATAAATAATATGATTTTTTTTTTATTATATCATAAGTGGTATTATTTAGTTATAAAGGTATAGATTAAGCATTATTATTTTTATACTATTAAATATTATATATTAAATAACTTATTAATTATTATTATATTTTATTTGTAATGTGAGAACATATTCTGTAGAGCTATACAGGGGTTAATTACATAGTAAAATTATAATATTAACACATTGCAAAAAAGAGTAGAAAGTGTTTTTTCTCCCCCAAAACACCCTACAAGATAAAATTAATTTGTTGTATTAAAACAGAGCAGAACAGTTTACTTTGCTTCACTTGTATATTTATATTTTCATAAATATGTTTTTATATTTTTTATTAAAAGTTAAATGTAATTTTTTGACAATAATTTGAACTGGCTTGTAATCTGCATTAATAAAAAAATAAAATAAAACTATAATGCACAACAAATGGTAGCTTCCACTGCAGCCAAATTACATATATTAATTAATAACAGCTGTATTATTTATTAGTTTTTTTAAATTTAATTTGATTACTACCACAATAGCTGTCTGGGTAAAGTAACAGGGAAAAAGAAAGGGGTATGACCTAGTGGATGGTGAAGGAGCAAGACAAAATTGTGGAAAAGAAAGGAAAGAGGGAAGGAGGGAAGACATAGGATTAGATTAAGACTCCCACATGTCCCTCTTTTGAAGGAACATCCCACATTTAATGGTATATTTAAGTTTCCTGATCTAATAAGGGAAGAATCAGTACTGAATGAAAACATTTTTTGCATAAACAAAATCCAAAACTAATCATTATTAAATATACCCTAAAGTTTGCTAAATCTCTTGATTTTGCAAGCAGTTAATACCCCTAGACATCCCTGCTTAAATTAGCATAGAATTCATAATTCTATTTGACCAATCAAAGGCAGCTAATACATTGTATCAATCTGTGATGGTAGTTTGTTCAGAAAGGCAACATGGGATGTCGATTCCCTGCACAAGGAAGCAAGACATTGCTCTGTGGATTATTACACTGTGCAATGTTGGCTTGAAGGTTAGTAAAGGGTTAAAACATACCCAAATGCAGTGTTTCTATTGGTAGGTACACTGTGCCCATGCAAGCAGCTCTGGGGTGTCTAAAACATATATTTTTTTAAATGCATTAAATCTGTATGTATATAGAATGACTCAATGTAATGTGCGTATCTGATATAAGCCCTGTTAAAGCCATGTTTCCCGCCCTGATCATGTCCCACTTACTTCCTGTTGTTTTCTGTCAAAGTCTGTAAAAAAATATAGAAGCCCATAGGGCCATTGAGGGGCAAGAGGGGTACTTTTATGAGAAGCCCATCCTGAAAGTGGGGCCCCATGCCCACAGGCATTTATTTCAAAAACTAAGATCGCTGTCATCACAGGAGGAAGAAACAGAGTGCCCCAGCTGATGGGACTACCACACTAGCACATAAATTCACAGGTTTAGAATTTCCTGGGAGCCAGGGCACCTACAGTTTGTACTTCTGGCTCCTACATTTTTCCAAAGTGTAATGTATTTCTATGAAGGGTTTCCTTCAAGACTTTTCGAAATAGCAAGGCTAGCAAATTTTGAGCTGAGTGCAGTGCAATAACTATTTCTTAAAATTCTGAGAAGGAAATTATTTTTACTTATTTTTAGATGTCCAAAGGTAAACACAAATGTTCTATTCATTATATATATATATATATATATATATATATATATATATATATATATATATATATACAGTATATATACAAAACTTCCCAGAATGCAGTGTAATAACTGTTTTTTTCTCAGAATTCTGAGCTGGAAGCAGGTTTTTTAACTTGCTTAAGACATTCAAATGTGAACACAGATGTACTTTTTATTTACCATGTATCACATATTATAATTGGCTAACTACGAATCGGCGTCACGCTGTTTGCGTGTCACTTACGAGACGCGGGACTTAGAAAAAAAAAGATAAGAGATGCAAAAAATTACTTGATTAGCGGCCGAACCAAAAACCCGAAAAACACACTAACTACACCTAAAAAAATTACAATAACATCACAGACCGCATGGGGCAACACTAAGCGAGACAAAAAATGGCCGCCGAAAAACAAAAACAAGGCTACAGGACCCTAAACACGCAAAACAGCACCAAGCACATACGGCTTTTCCAAAAAGCCGTACGAGGTAAAAATACACTTTTACTAAGGACGGAAAATCATACACACCAGCGCACCACATACACATTCGCTCCATTTATCAATGCGGAAGTACACAGCTACACTAACGGCTTTACCTCACGCACGCACCACATTTACACTACACACTCCACACTTTGCTGACACTTACACCACAGCTACAGAAACGTGCAAAACTACATTGGATGCTGTAGGAACATAGCAACAGATTGTCAGCTCTTCAGCACAATGCTTCCTGCATATATTACTTAGGAATAGGTAAAGTATATTAATTTATTAATTTATTCATTATTTTAGTGGCATACAACAAGACATATACACAAAAAAAAAAACTCTAATAACAAAAAAAAAAAAAAAAACAGCCGTGCAATATGCGCCAAAGGCGCTCATTGCGAGGCTTGCGCTGAGCGCCTTTGGGTGAAGGTCATCACGCTAAAAAATTCATAAAACATCATTACCTGACTTACAATTTTATGACCGTCATTTTTTGACGGGCAAGTTGCTAGTAAATATATAATAGCTGTAGAAGTTATCTGTGTGTTATTTTTCTGCAAAGCTGTTTCTGTGAGACTTATTTAATGTTATCATCATGGTCCGGAAAAGGTGTGAAATATTAATTGAGACAATTAGTACCAATGTTAAGAAGGAAAACCAGGCAGCTCTGAGCCCTGAGTCTTCTTGCAAGCCCTTAATAGTTTTATGGCTGTTTATTTTCCTACAAGTACAGAAAATCTTTGGCTTCTTAGAATTTCTGTTCCCCATGGATTCTGGGTTAAGGTGAAAAAAAATAGTTGTCGTTCTCTCTTAGCATCACTCCTAACCACAAAGTCCCACTTGGACTCTCTTCTCTCCCCTGACTTAATAATGTAGATTTTTGTGATATGAAACCACAGGGTTTGCATTCCACTGGAGCTCGGTTACATTGCTTTAAAATTATACGGAAGGTTTATGGATTTTACTAGGTATATAATATACCTTTGTATCTATTTACTTTTATGCATTTTATTTTATTAAGACATGCTTATAAGCTCTGTTTTACTGCCTAAAAACAAATAGTCCCAGTATGGGTCTGCCCTCTGCAGCGTATGCAAACACAGACTATGTAGAGCTGGATGTCCTATCCTATCAGGGAACACTTCTCAGCCGAATGTTGCTGAGAGATAGTCACTGATTGGTTAGTATAAGACATAGCACAGCAAGTACAGCAGAGTCTGTGTCTTCATGAACTGCAAAGGGCAGACCAAAGCAGATTATATTTGTTTGATTTTAGGCAGAAAAAACAGAGCTTAGAAGCACTTCTTAATAATATAAAATACATAAAAGTAAATAAGTACACAGGGTTATTACATACCTAGTAAAACCCAGAAACCTTCCCTGTTCATTAAGAACTATGGCCTCCATGCTAATCCCCTATATCGCAGATTATCGCAGTAAATCTCCCTAGCTATGTTAATCACCCATCTCAGAAACATTGCGAGAGAACTGCTACGAGTGACTGGCACTACAGCTGAAAAGCATGGAAAACTTTTTTATTGATTTTTGAACTGACAAAAGATTAAGAGTTACTTTGTTAGACTTTTACAAAAAAAAACTATGCTGATATAATTTTGGATCACTTGCAAAATCAACTGCAAAAATCTGAATTTATTTTTATAGGTACCAAAGACATATCGCAAATGATTTTAAAACCATTGCTAAGTGCCGCAGCAGCAGTTAAAGAGACAGTATAGCACCAAAAACAATAGAAAATGATGAATGTTCATCATTATTTGAGACGCTTAAGAGTCCAATATATATAATGTCACAATTTATATCCTGACCTGGATATATATATATATATATATATATATATATATATATATATATATATATATATATACATGTGATGGCCAGGAAAGGCCCCAAGACTTTGAGGGGCTATTGGACTATTGGTGGCTCTTGATTAACATGGATTATTGATACTCTCTCTTCCTTGCCATGTTGTGTGGGTAAGCCATGTTTTTCATGGAGGGGATCACAATATGGGGGTGATCGGAATGATTGTATTGTTGTGTGAATTTATTGCTGTAACAGTGGCCACCAGTCATGTTTGTTATTGAAATGCTGCATTTTTCCCAGGGATTTTAATAAATTGTATTACCGGGGCCCTGGAAGGGGCTACGTAGGTGCTATGTCTGCAGAAGAGGTTTTACATTATAACCCCCTTCTACCATTTGGCTTCCTGCCAGAGGAAAGACTAGCATGACACTGTTGTGTGAATTCTCTCTTCTGGGGCTGTGCAGGATGTGTGTGCAGGGTGTGTGTGTAGTGGTGTAGGAAGGGGGTGGCAAAAATGCCCCCAACTGCCTTCAGCCCCCCTGCTCTTACCTTCCCCCAGGCCCCAGCTCTCTCCCTCAGAGTCCTTTGACCCGGGAGAGGAGGAGCCACCAGGGGAAGGTTAGCAGAGGAGGAGCAGCCAGAGAGAGGACAAGGGTAGAGGGAGAGAGAGAAGGAGAAATGTGCTCAGCAGCCTGTGTCTCTACCGACCAATGTGCCCAGTCTGTGTATGTAAGTACCAATGTGCCCAGTCTGTGTATGTAAGTACCAATGTGCCCAGCTTCTGCATGTAAAAGCCAATGTGTCCATCCTCTGCCTGTAATAGACAATGTGCTCAGTCTGTGTCTGTAATAGCCATGTGCCCAGCTTGTGTCTGTAATAGCCAAAGTGTCCAGCCTGTAAGAGCCAATGTGCTTATCCTGTGCCTGTAATAGCCAATGTGCCCAGTCTGTGTCTGTAATAGCCAAAGTGTCCAGCCTGTAAGAGCCAATGTGCCCATTCTCTGCTTTTAATAGCCAATGTGCCCAGTCTGTGTCTGTAATAACCAATGTGCCCATCCTGTGCTTGTAATAGCCAAAGTGTCCAGCCTGTAAGAGCCAATGTGCCCATTCTGTGTCTGTAACAGCCAAAGTGTCCAGCCTGTAAGAGCCAATGTGGGAACCACTGGTGTAACCCCTTTTTAAATCTCAATACCAGGATAAGCATGGGTGCAATGCCATTATCTACTAGGACATATTTCCCCAGGAGTAAATATGGATTAATGTCCTCATACTGCTGAGTGGTATTTCTCTAGGGTGAGATATGGTCACATTTAGGCTTAAAATGCAGGATTTTTCCTAGGGCTTACAAAGGAACATCTGCCCTCCCCCAGACTTGAAGCCCGAACCAATTACAAGCTCGCATCTTGCGGGATCAAGGCCACATGTCTGCGGGGCGTGCTGTGGGCTCCCGTTTGTCTCCGAATCCGGAGCTATTCAATTTAGCAAGAACGGTAGTTTCGGGCTGATGCCTCAAGCCCGTATACCCCTCCCACGGCCGCAAACTGTTAATGGGCTGGCCGAGATGCGATTCGCTGTTAAGATCCAATCACGGTATAACGTAGTGAAACACAGGCCTCTCAGCCAATAGAAAGCGGTTTAGTTGAGTACCACCCACACGTGTGTTGACTGTGTTGTATTTTCTTTCGAAGTAGCACGCAAGTCCCGGGGTTTTTCAGTGAGAAAGTAGACGATTTGTGAGAGCAGTAAATTCTAGTTTTCTTTATTTCTAATTACGATTTTTGGTGCCATTCGGGGCCGCCCTGGGATCCTTGCAGGGGGAGGGAAGTCAGGCCAGGGCCTAGGGCCCAGGCATGGAAGGAAGTAGCGGCTGAGGTAACAGCAGTGGGCACAGCGCAAAGGGATGTGAGGTCAAGCACGTTTTGATGACATCAGGGCCAAGGTGAGGAGGATGATGGCCAAGGAGGACCAGCAAGCTGCAGCACCAAGTGGTGGCCCCAAAGTGACTGTGTGCTATAACGAGTGGGAGAGGGTGGCCAAGGATCTTCTGAGCCAAGTGCCCCCCTTTAGGCCTGGTGGCCCAGCAGGACCCAGCCTCCATCTAAAGTGAATATGACATACACCAACATGCCACCACATATACATCACACACACTACACATGTACATGATGACCAACAAGGACACTGACATGTCAGCTCCATTAACAAGGGATAGATGGATGCGTCATTAAATCCATAAAGCTGACAAATCACTGTCATTCCTGGGCACAACAACAGTAAACAACCAATAGAGAGTCCATGTAATGGTGTGCCTAATGCAGACTATGCAGTTACAGGCCACAGCCGTAATCAAGTTAGCGTTAGGAGCCAAGAACAATTAAGACCAAGAATAGATCATATCTAGCAAATCATAGCTAACCTGAGTTGCAATTAGGAGAAACATACAGGTGCAAGCCTAGATGTCAGATAGTTAGGAATAAACACAAAACAATGTATTATTCATCATACTAATAACATATACCTTTCTTTTCTATCTTTCAGCATCAAAGAGGACTGGGTCCAGTGGTGAGAAAGAGACGGGGGCGTCGGCTCCATCAGAGCAGGAGGTCGAGGAGCAAGCCCTCACTTAGCAGGTACTGACACAGGGGGAGGAGAAAGGAAGAGGAGCCGAGGGCTCTGGTTTGGAGGAGTAGGATGTCATCTGGCTTGTGGGGTCACCAGCAGGACCACCAGCCTCCCCCCCCCCCCCCTTAGCAGTGTGTTCGACTGTCCACCACCACCACCGGGCCCACCAACACCACTGCCCTTATTGTGCCAGGCTACAGCTGGGCCCCAGGCCCTCCCCACTGGGCCACCAGCACCTCCTCACCAGGCCACGCCATGCGGCAGCAGACGGAGTGTCTCCGGGGTGCTAGGCCAGCATCTCTTCCTAAACATGCGGAGGTCATGCGCAACCCTCCCTAGGGTTTTGAACTGTTCACCCCCCAGTTATGTAATGTGCTATGTTCATCAATAAGAGTGTGATCGGTTTGAACTACATAATTGATGGGATTATTGCTGCTGAACCTTTATCAGACTCTGTCACACTCATAACATTTTCTTGTTGGCTATTGGTTCCTGTGGTTTGCTGAGTGCTTTAATGACTGTAAGCTGGGATAGTTTTGTTCCTGCTATATATATATATATATATATATATATATATATATATATATAAAGAACCAGATGGTCCTACTGGGTAGGTTTGAACTAGGTGCTAATCAAGCTCAGCAGAAGCAGCAAGTTGTTGTCACAATATACATTTGTACTATTTAGTTATGTACTCTGTACGATGAAGAGCTTCTCTCACTCTTTTGCTCACCATAAATTAAGTATTTTATATATATATATATATATATATATATATACAGGGAGTGCAGAATTATTAGGCAAGTTGTATTTTTGAGGATTAATTTTATTATTGAACAACAACCATGTTCTCAATGAACCCAAAAAACTCATTAATATCAAAACTGAATATTTTTGGAAGTAGTTTTTAGTTTGTTTTTAGTTTTAGCTATTTTAGGGGGATATCTATGTGTGCAGGTGACTATTACTGTGCATAATTATTAGGAAACTTAACAAAAAACAAATATATACCCATTTCAATTATTTATTTTTACCAGTGAAACCAATATAACATCTCAACATTCACAAATATACATTTCTGACATTCAAAAACAAAACAAAAACAAATCAATGACCAATATAGCCACCTTTCTTTGCAAGGACACTCAAAAGCCTGCTATCCATGGATTCTGTCAGTGTTTTGATCTGTTCACCATCAACATTGCGTGCAGCAGCAACCACAGCCTCCCAGACACTGTTCAGAGAGGTGTACTGTTTTCCCTCCTTGTAAATCTCACATTTGATGATGGACCACAGGTTCTCAATGGAGTTCAGATCAGGTGAACAAGGAGGCCATGTCATTAGATTTTCTTCTTTTACACCCTTTCTTGCCAGCCACGCTGTGGAGTACTTGGACGCGTGTGATGGAGCATTGTCCTGCATGAAAATCATGTTTTTCTTGAAGGATGCAGACTTCTTCCTGTACCACTGCTTGAAGAAGGTGTCTTCCAGGAACTGGCAGTAGGACTGGGAGTTGAGCTTGACTCCATCCTCAACCCGAAAAGGCCCCACAAGCTCATCTTTGATGATACCAGCCCAAACCAGTACTCCACCTCCACCTTGCTGGCGTGTGAGTCGGACTGGAGCTCTCTGCCCTTTACCAATCCAGCCACGGGCCCATCCATTTGGCCCATCAAGACTCACTCTCATTTCATCAGTCCATAAAACCTTAGAAAAATCAGTCTTGAGATATTTCTTGGCCTAGTCTTGACATTTCAGCTTGTGTGTCTTGTTCAGTGGTGGTCGTCTTTCAGCCTTTCTTACCTTGGCCATGTCTCTGAGTATTGCACACCTTGTGCTTTTGGGCACTCCAGTGATGTTGCAGCTCTGAAATATGGCCAAACTGGTGGCAAGTGGCATCGTGGCAGCTGCACGCTTGACTTTTTTCAGTTCATGGGCAGTTATTTTGCGCCTTGGTTTTTCCACACGCTTCTTGCAACCCTGTTGACTATTTTGAATGAAACGCCTGATTGTTCGATGATCACGCTTCAGAAGCTTTGCAATTTTAAGAGTGCTGCATCCCTCTGCAAGATATCTCACTATTTTTGACTTTTCTGAGCCTGTCAAGTCCTTCTTTTGACCCATTTTGCCAAAGGAAAGGAAGTTGCCTAATAATTATGCACACCTGATATAGTGTGTTGATGTCATTAGACCACACCCCTTCTCATTACAGAGATGCACATCACCTAATATGCTTAATTGGTAGTAGGCTTTCGAGCCTATACAGCTTGGAGTAAGACAACATGCATAAAGAGGATAATGTGGTCAAAATACTCATTTGCCTAATAATTCTGCACTCCCTGTATACATATATATATATATAATGTTGGAGAAAAATATATCCACAAACCCAGTATTCTACTCCAAAACCGAGTCAGGATACCAAAACACGTAGGCCTCTGATTTTCTTTAGTTTTTTTGGACACGCACGTGGATCAGCAACAGAATAGCATTCAAAATGTCTGCTACTGACTGACCAACATATGAACTCCACAGGTTTTTATAATATTAAATACAGAAAAATGGTACAGTCCATTATCACCCTCCCGAAAAATGACCCATTCCACCAACACCCACTGCTAAGCCAGTAAGATATTGCATATAATAGTTTTGGATAATAGAGGCCGTTGGTCACACAATCAAAAATTGCAAGCCTCGCGAAGCGTGGCGAGCCGTTGCGGGCTGCAACTGCAAGGCTACAGGCCTCATGAAGCGAGTGCCGCAACTGCGAACCTTGCAAAGCGAGGCAAGCAGTTGACTGCGAGCCTCGCAAAGCGAGGCCAGCCGTTGCAGGCCACAACTGCGAGGCTGCGAAGTGCGTTGTACTGTGGCCTCGCAAAATTACGAATTTAACAACGAGCAACGGAGCTGGAAAGACAACGAAAAAAACACAAATATGCCTCAAACTAACTTACACAACCATGTGGAAATAAAAGTAGAAGGAGTAAATCACAACTCATGTGGCTTAACAATGACTTAAAGATGAAGATCAGGAGTAAAAAACAGGCATTTAAATAATACAAACAAGAGGGGACAGAGACTGCCGTACGTAAATACACGGAAGTCAACAAGGCTTGCAAAAGAGCTATTAGACTGGCTAAAATCGAAAAATGAAAAGACCCAGATCCTGATAGAATACATCCAAGGGTACTGAGGGAACTGGACTCTGTAATAGCAAAATCATTATATCTAATTTTTCAAGATTCACTCAACACAGGGTCTCTACCAGATGTCTGGAGAAAGGCAGAGGTGATACCTATATTTACGAAGGGAGCAAGAGCAAATCCAGGGAATTATAGAGCAGTGAGTATCACTTTGGTAGTGGGAAAGCATTTAGAAGGGTTTATAAGGGATAATATACAGGAATATGTCTATTCAAACAGGAATATAAGTAGGAGCCAACATGGATTTATGAAGGATAGGTCATGTCAAACAAACCTAATTGGTTACTATGAGGAGGTTAGTAGGAACTTGGATCAAGGCAACTCAGTGGATGTAGTCTATTTGGATTTTGCAAAGGCTTTTGATACAGTGCCACATGGGAGACTATTGAGCAAACTAAAGGATACAGGAATTGCCATAAATATTTGTTTATGGATTGAGAGCTGGCTAAAAGACAGGAAGCAAAGGGTTGTGGTAAATGGAACATACTCGGATTGGACTAATGTGGTAAGTGGGGTTCCTCAGGGTTCAGTATTAGGTTCCCACCTTTTTGACATATTTATTAATGACTTAGAAGTGGGATTTGAGTGGGTTGTCTCCATTTTTGCTGATGACACAAAGTTGTGCAAGGTAATTAAATCAGAAAATGATGTAATTTCCCTCCAAAGGGTTTTGCATAAATTAGAGGAATGGGCATCTAAATGGCAGATGAGATTTAATACAAATAAATTAATACAGATGAGATTTAATACAAATAAATTATGCTTCCGGGAAGGAAAAATAGCCATGCAATTTATAATCTTAATGGAGCAAATCTTGTGGTATCAGATATTGAAAGGGATTTGGGAGTTCTTGTGGACAACCACCTAGGCAGCAGTGCTCAATGCCAAGCAGCATCTGCAAAGGCAAGTAAAGCATTAGCATATATTAAGATGGGTATAGAAGCAAGTGAGGCAAATAAAATTCTGCCACTATACAAATCCCTAGTACGTCCTCATTTGGAATATGGAGTACAATTTTGGGCACCACTACATAAAAACATTTTAGAGCTGGAAAAAGTACAGAGAAGGGCAACAAAACTAATAAGGGGAATGGAGAGGCTAAGTTATGAAGAAAGACTAACCAAATTAAACTTATTTTCTCTAGAAAAAAAGAAAAAAGAGGGGATATGATTACCTTATATAAATATATCCATGGTCAATACAAGGCTTTGTCAAGTGAACTTTTTGTGCCAAGAGGTTTTCAACTGACAAGAGGGCATCCTTTGAGATTAGAAGTAAAAATATTTCACCTTAAAGAAATAAAAGGGTCCTTCACAGTAAGAAGGGTTAATTATTATTATTATTATTATTAAGAGGTAGTGTGGGGGACTATTTTGAGATGAGAGCAGAGATGTATGGGGGTGCGCTGTTGTTGAGGGCTTTATAAGTTTGGGTCAAGATTCTAAATTTTATTCTGGAGGCTAAGGAAAGCCAGTGGAGTGATTGACAAAGAGGAGCTGCCGGCACTGAACGATGTGTACAGAAGATGAGTCTGGCGGAGGCATTCAGTATGGATTGAAGTGGGGAGAGGCCAGTGGTGGGTAGACGAGTTGCAATAGTCAAGACGAGAAAGGATGAGAGAGTGTATTAGAATCTTAGTAGTGTCTTGTGTGAGGTAATGGCGTATTTTGGATATGTTTTTTAGATGGAGAAGGCAAGATTTAGTTGAGACTGTAGGGATGAAAGAGAGGGCAGCGTCCATTAGAACCCTGAGACAACGGGCATGGGAGGTTGGAGTGATGATGGCATTGTTGACAGTGAGAGAGATGTGAGGAATTGAGGCTGTAGTAGAGTAAGTAAAGATGATGGAAGCGTGCCAGTGTTTAGGGAAAGGTTGAAGATGTGTGTGAGAGCTGGGATTAGTGTAGTAGAGAGGGGAGGGATGAGAGGATGATATTAGGATGGAGACTTCATCCTCTGTTGCAGGGGTAAAGTAGTTAAAAAAATAATCTGTGTAATTCTCTACCAAAGGAGGTGGTGACAGCGAATTCAATAGATAACTTTAAAAAGGGATTGGATATATTTTTAAATAAAAAGGACATTCAGGGCTATCCTGGATAATTAGAGAGGGAGTACTGATCCAGGGAGGAATCCGATCCCCAGTATCTGGGGTCAAGAAGGAATTTTTTATTTTTTATTTTTGAGACAATTGGCAAAGTTTCACTGGGGTTTTTTTTCTATTTGACTTACTCTGGATTAATTAACAATAAACAATTAATCAGCATATTGCAGATCAGAAGAGCTCTTGATGAACTAAAAGTCTTTTTTCAACCTAAATTACTAACTGTAACTATGTAACTATGTAAAAGTTCATAGTCCAAATATTAAAGTCTGTTGAATGAAAGCTTTACAATTCGTGATTATAAAGCACAAACAAGAAAAAAAATTAAATCCTGATGAAAAAAAAGCAATAAATCCATGAAAATAAGTCTGGATCAAAATAAATAAATAAAAAAAATCAATCCAAATACAAATAAGTGAGCACCTGTTTGACCAAATCCATATAACAAGGAAAGAGCCCAATGGGGTGGAGGAAAACATCCACATATGCTGTTATATGTTACCAAGAGATAGTCCAGATTGCGGTGCAATAGATATAAAAATCCAGATATGTAAAATAAAACACAATGGTTAATGCAGACAAAATAGCCTCACTTAATTATCCAACCAATTACCAAAACTAGAACAAATTTCCCTTACACTTATTGTCTTATGAGGCATTTAGATGATAGATGTAATTCAATAACCAATATATTTTGCACTGGTAATATTAATCTAGAGTTTATGCAAGATAACTTCTTCTTTCTCTAATTGCTCTCCCCTATCAGAAGTGAGTACGTACTAGATCCTAGCAAGTTGATAGAAAACGGTGCAGAAATGTTAGAAGCCGAAGGACAGCAAAAAGAATGACAGGTATAGAAAAGAGTAGAAAAAGTAAAAATGACAAAACAATGAAAACATATGCTCAGATAAACTTCATACAGGCCCGGTCTTACACGTCACACGTAGCCAGGCCCCTCTATGTCCATAAGGTAAACAGGTGGATCACTTGCTCCTGGATAGCCAGATCCTCTGGTCAAAGCAATAGACCATCATATGCAGATATTCAGGCACAGGACAAGGAGTATGTGACTTTCTCACAGCTCTTTACATCTTTTCTCTTTGCCAGCAGATACATGCATGACAGTATGGTAATGTCAATGAACAAGAGTTTGACCTTTCCCCTTTTTCTTGGGTGCAGACAAGATTTCTGTCTGGGCTTTGTCTTTAGTCAGCAAACTCTGTACACTGGGGGTGGGGGTGGGGGGAGTATTTGATCCCCTGCTGATTTTGTACGTTTGTCCACTGACAAAGAAGTGATCAGTCTATAATTTTAATGGTAGGTGTATTTTAACAGTAAGAGACAGAATAAAATAAAAAAAACAAGAAAAAAGCATGTAAAAGAGTTATTAATTTATTTGCAGGTCAGTGAGGGAAATAAGTATTTGATCCCCTATCAATCAGCAAGATTTCTGGCTCCCGGGTGTCTTCTATACAGGTAACGAGCTGAGATTAAGAGCACTCTCTTAAAGGGAGTGCTCCTAATCTCAGCTTGTTACCTGTATAAAATACACCTGTCCACAAAAGCAATCAATCAATCAGATTCCAAACTCTCCACCATGGCCAAGACCAAAGAGCTTTCCAAGGATGCCAGGGACAAGATTGTAGACCTACAAAAGGCTGGAATGGGCTACAAGACCATTACCAAGCTGCTTGGTGAGAAGGTGATAACAGTTGGTGCAATTATTTGCAAATGGAAGAAACACAAAATTACTGCCAGTCTCCCTCGTGGAGTTTCAATGATCATGAGAACGGTGAGAAGTCGGCCCAGAAATACATGGGAAGATCTTGTTAATGATCTCAAGGCAGCTGGGACCATAGTCTACAAGAAAACAATTGGTAACACACTACGCTGTGAAGGACTGAAATCCTGCAGCGCTCGCAAGGTCCTCCTGTTCAAGAAAGCACATGTACAGGCCCATCTGAAGTTTGCCAATGAACATCTGAATGATTCCGAGGAGAACTGGGTGAAAGTGTTGTGGTCAGATGAGACCAAAATAGAGCTATTTTGCATCCATTCAACCGAATGCTGCCTATGACTTCAAGAACACAATCCCCACCATCAAACATGGAGGTGGAAACATTATGCTTTGGGGGTGTTTTTCTGCTAAGGGGATAGGACAACTTCACTGCATCAAAGGGACGAAGGACAGGGCCATGTATCATCAAATCTTGGGTGAGAACCTCCTTCCCTCAGCCAGGGCATTGAAAATGGGTCATGGATGGGTATTCCAGCATGACAATGAACCAAAATACAAAGCCAAGGCACCAAAGGAGTGGCTCAAGAAGATGCACATTAAGGTCCTGGAGTGGATCTTAATCTCATAGAAAATCTGGTAAAGGTTCGAGTTGCCAAACATCAGTCTTCAAACTTAATCAGACAAAATCCCTCCCTTTGTTCAAACTTGGTGGCCAACAACGTCTGACCTCTGTGATTGCCAACAGGGGTTTTGCCACCAAGTACTAAGTCAAAGAGTTCAAATACTTATTTCCCTCATTGACTTGCAAATCAATTTATAACTTTTTTGACAGGCGTTTTTCTTGTTTTGTTTTTTGTTATTCTGTCGCTCACTGTTAAAATACACCTACCATTAAAATTATAGACTGATCATTTCTTTGTCAGTTGACAAACTTTCAAAATCAGCAGTGTCGTGGTATTTATAGTAAATGATATTTGAAATAGTCAATTTAACTTATTGTCCGAGTATAACGTCAATTCATAGGTAAATATCACTTTTTAAACAAAACAGCGTTTATTATCAATATCACAATCGAATTCTAAAGTAAATAAAAAGTTCTAAACAGTACTATATGATTTTCAGATGTCAATAACACAATTAGATCTACTGCAATATTAATACGATAAAATGTTAATAAAACAAGAAAAACCTTCTAACTTCTTTATCAACAAAATCTTCTAGGGTAATAGAAAATAACAATAAATTACTATTAATCAATATTTCTTATTTTAGCTGTTTATAATAAACATGAAAATCAATCTTATTAATATGGTAAATCACAATAATATTGTTGGCAGAATATATAATGCACCCCAATAGACCTATATAACTAATAATGGGGTGATGCTATAATAATAACCATATATTGAATAACAAAAATATTATTGGAACAAAGAAAAATATATCACAATTTGAATAATACCTACAGTAGATATATTGGTGGCTTCTGTGATATAATTGATTTAGTGTAATAAATAAGATCAATTTATCTTTTATATCACAGAAGTTTGAAATTAAATCTATACATTACCAGATACCAGAATCAACCCAATATCACGTAGAGTCAGCCTGGATAATCCCAAATCGATTATTATATGAAAAAATGAAATATATCAGGAATCAAAAATATATCCTCTCTTTCTTAAGATCTTGCATGTGTGTGAGTCAGCCTCCCTCTCTTTCTCTCTTTTCCCTTCTTTCTTTTCTTTGTCCTAGGCCTATTTTAAATACCCATTCTTATCTAGATTTCACGTTTATCACATCCTGGAATTATTTCTATCACTATTGTGTTAAGTGGGGATACATGAATATCAAATGCACAGTCAAACAAATATTGTCAGTACCAGAGTGAATTCTCGTCTCCAATTGAGGTGTTACTTATTTCAAGGCATTTGGAGGATTAGTATGAATACTAATGACTAGCCTTTTGGTAGTTTCACTGTTTACATTCTCATTATAATGTAGACATTTAGTGAAGCTCAGAAAAATGGAATATGTGTATAAATTTAAAAACTCAAAATAAAAGGATGATGTGCAATACAGGTATAACATAACACATATATATGAAAAGCTTAAGATATTTCCTATCTGATGATATCAAACACCGTTATGTTTGAGGAATTTCAATATGTGTATTAATTAAAATATTAAGAGGATATATTTAATCAGAAATATATAATTAAAATGGTATATGTATATAAGGAGTATACTTATTTATATATTTTATAGGTAAAACCCTGACAGCAGGGGATCAAATACTTTTTCTCCCCACGGTATCTGTTTCTTCTTCTGTTATTATCTGTTGTCATCAGGATAGGCACTTGGTAGAGACTTTCTCTCATCATATACCAGGGCACGCTTGTCTTTTCTCTTTGTTACTCTCTTTGTCTTTTCTTCTTCTTTACAGACACGCTCTAGCTGTCATCTTCTTCTGGGGTAGGCAAGTATCAAAAATAACAATTCAAACATACAAGATATTTCATACAAGAAGCGTCCATACATCTTTCAACCGGACATCCTCTCATCATATACACCTACCCTAAAATTTTCCCTAACTGTAAATTAAATGTAACATATGCATAACTCTATAATGAACAAGGGGTGATATAAACTAGAACCAATTAAGTCAAAATGTAAATCATGCAAAGCTAATAAACATATGAAATACTTGTAAAATATATAAGCCACCATTAGTTTCTACTCCTGCTATAGAGGCAAAAATTATCATTAGAACAATTTCAATACTACTAATTCAAATAAAATAAGCTTGCCAGAAAAAAACAGACCAGCAAAATCTAAAAATTAAAAAAGGAAAAACAAAACTTTAGAAAAATGAAAGCTAAAAAAAAAACATTCTTAGTCAGTTGACACTTCTGACTATACTGTATGTTTAACATAGCCCATAAAATAATGTTACCTTGTTAATTGTTATCTTAAAACCCTAATAATTATTATCATGTCTTTGAAACAGGTACCTGTGCTCCTAAATATTACTCTTAAAATAGTGTACTTCACTCCTTCTATAATTCTACATGGGATCATAACACAATTTGCTCTGGTAAACAAAATGAAACAGTTTTTTCTTCACCAAAACATCTCATTGTATGACCTTGAAAGTGAGACAGAGCTTTCTGAAAACATGGAACCTTGGCCAGTATCCAGTATAATGTTTTTAAAAATAAAAAAACAATTATAGCATGCAGCTTCAATGCATTTAATAAAATTGTATAATATATAATCTTTAAAAGGGTATTAACTGTAATAAAACCTTAAATAATCTCTCTCTTTATCTATTTTCAATAAGCCAGTTTTTTAATTACTATATTTACTTGTAACTAATTTTCTCAAATATGAACCTTTGGATCTATCCCTCTTTGCCTGCACATTTCTTCTACAGCTGCAGTTACAGGTGTAAAGAACTATTCTCCCCTCCGACGTGGCGCAACTCGACGACGCTGAATCGTCAGCAAGGCCATCGTAATGTTCGGCGAGGGCACTCAGACCCCCAGGGCCTCGGGTGCGCCTCTCATAGCTCAAGGCCTATTCTGTTGGCGCGCCTTATATGCTAAAATCGACAGCGCCATCTGTCACCAGAGACGGAACTGCAGCTGTCCGATTTTGCTATGGTGAAGAGGGAAACGACTGAACCTTTTAAAAATATATTTAACATAAGTAGGAATCAAATCTAAATAAAACTTTTATTAACAATTATCTAAATTGTATGCCGGCATATAAACATAAATACTAATTAGAAATTCATCAGATTTTAGATTATATTCTCTATGAACAACTTTATCACACTGTCCGTCAGTCACAATGGGCAATCCCTATACAGAAATGTAATGATACAATCTGGTCATTGGTACTCTATGTGAACACCAATTCAGTATATTATTCCAGGGAGAAATAGCAAATTTCCCTTCAGAGCATCACAATCCACATAACAATCAGAACATATATAACATCCCCTCCCATAGACAGCTCCCCGTTGAACAGTCAAATAGCAAAGTCAAGCAAAACAACAAGAGAAACATGAAAAATGGCGTCATCTACAAGGAACATTTCCCTATCTAATTATCAGATAACAACACTCTCATGCCACTTTTTACTCCATGTTCACTCACTCAACCCCAATACTCATAATCATACAGAAAGAAAACATTCACATACAAGGACACACATGAACATCTCCAACCAAAACAAGACCCTTCTTTCTCCACTGGAAAACAAAATCTCTACAGAAAAAGTTTCATACTGGCATAAAAATCTGTGGATAAATTTAAAATAATTAGGAACCAGACAAGACAAGCAACATAGAACATAATTAAATAATTGTGAGCTCACAGAAGACTTTATATGCGCACAGATCTCCTCATATCACCTTGTAAGAATCAAGACAGAAACAACAAAATTTAGCAAATCATATAGATATATTAAGCTATAACTAATCCTAAACATAATTGGACCAAAATAATCAAAATAAAACAAAATATATGTCCATCAAACCTAAAAAAACAATTTCTCAAATTACAGATGACACTTTTTTGGGATAGATATACAATATTTTCAATAATCAAGTATAATTTCACTGAACTGTTTAGCTTACTCATTAATCCTTTATCTCATCAATATTTTCATAAAAATCATTATTACACTTGCAACAGAGGGGTGGAGCT